>VZRX01000049.1:315059-389731 GCA_013398075.1 Notiomystis cincta
TTTTTTGAAGCAATGGGACAGCTGACTTTTCCTAGCAATTTTTTCCCTGTCAGGAAAATGATAATGAAAAACAATTTCTACTTTGAATTTTTTTCAGCTATTCCATTACTGAACCTTCCATTGGCTCACTGGAAACTGTGACAGAGGGTTTGATTCTTTTCTGTGGAAAGAACATGGAAAAAACCTTATTAGGGTTTTTGTAGCAAAAGAACAATTTTTCTTTTATCCAGGATTTTGCTTCAATTTTTGTATAACATTTCTTTGAAAATACATGTCCCAGTTTCCTTTTAAACTTCTTTATCCTGTTCTGCTACTGAAAAGGCTGCAGATGGAAGGGGAGAACTAGGAACTCCCCATGTCAATCAGCTCTATTCACTCAATGGCTGTATTTATTAGTTTCATTGGAAACATATTGAGCAGCCCTGGTTCCTGAGCTGTGCACGCCTACACAATCCCGACTGCCTTGCCATCCCCCTGTCAGCAGGGGCTCTATCCCAAGGCCTCTCTCAGCTTGAGATTCCACATGCAACATGAATCCAAGAGGATATCACATGCTCTTAGGTCTTGTTGGAAAGACTTCACACAGCTTAGTGGGTGCAGAGGGGCTGAGGACAGTTAGATGAGGAAAAAATAAGTACTCAAGATCAACTGATAATCCATTTAAAAAAAAAATAAATGGAAAGAAAAAGTCTGTGTAAAGTTTGGAAAATGTCTCCATTGCTACTGCCATCACTGACAGGAATGTACATGTAACATCTGACCAGCACATTGCTCATAAACTCTGGTTTTGTAGGAAATACAGCACTCTGGGCTGCCATCAGACAGAGGAGCAGTTCTTGGAGAAGGCTGTTAATTTGCTACATTTGAAATGCTGAGGCATGGACTGGTCCCCTTCAGAAAACATTATGTTCTCTATATACCTCCTCCTGTTCTTATTAGTATCAGAACTATATGGAAGAGCAGAACCATGGCAAGAGCCTGCTACTTATGGGGCAAAAAGAATGGGTGCCAACAGAAGTATTAAAACTATATTGGCTGTCTTTTAGCACTTTTGTTGGTGTTATTTTTTTTTATTGTATGGCAGAATACAAGAAGTTTTGTATGAGTCAGAAAATCTCCATACTCAGAACTGAGAATTAAGGCTGCAGTTTAAGTGCTACATAAGTTGAAAACCTACCTAGTAGCTTTAGTGGTCTTTAGTTCAGACACCAGACTACAGATGACTTTACAGAAAAAGAAATTTCTTTCTGTATTCAGCCCCAAAAAGCAATCCATAGAAATCTATCTGTTGCAGACACACTGGAACTTAACATCTTCCTCTCTTTGGAAATGATCTCTCTTTCCATAAATATCACATTGGATAACTGATACCTAAATATCCTAATTTCCTTTTTCTTTTCTTATATATATACATATATGTGTGTACATATATATAGACAACAAACTTTAACACCTGCACCCTGCAGTTCTTCAAGAAAGGGACTGAAGTATGCACTGATGCCCTTAAGCAATCCCAAGGATATAGCACATACAATCTCTTCCATTCATATCCTCTTTTTTTCTTAAGTGGGTTATAGTGTATTAACCCACAGTGTGTTACATTATCCTGGTACTTTTTTGTCTTTTACAGTAACAGAGATTCAAGGATACAGCAAAAAAGATCAGCTTTCTACCAAACGAAGAAAAAATTCTTATTATTTGCCCTGTCCTCAAAATGTTTGATCTGCACAGCCACTTTTGACAGAGAATTCTTATCACTGTTTCCTTTCCAGATGATTGAGCAGAGGTGCACTGGCATCACAAAATGTGTATCAGTATCCCTTCAGCATGGCCTCAGCCAAGACTGAATACATATGCACCTCGATGTTTACGTGTCTTTGTGTAATAAGAAGTAAGCCCTGCTGAGACAGAGAGCTCATCCAGTTCACAAGCACATGCTTGGTCCTTTCCAGATTACACAGGGCCCCTGAGTGACAAAGAACACAACAGAGAGGACAAGGCAGGGAGGGGGGAGAGCCATGGCAAGCCATGCTTTCACCTACAGTATTGGTAGTTCACCTGGCTGGTGCTGCCACTAAAGCTATCAAAGCTATCACTTGGGCACTTTGGCAGTCAGCTAAGGAGAAGTTGGTATTTAACAGGATAAAACTTGATTGATGGCAGTACAAACCAGGAATGACATGGTGTTGTAAACACATTAGCAGACAGGTGAGACCAGGGAAATCAGTCTGTAGCCTCTGGGTCTTTGGAATCTGATCATTTCTTCAATGCAGATACCCCTGTCAGGTAGAAGAATGCTATCATCCCTGACTCAGGATCACTGGGAGGCTAAAGACTCCCACTACCAATAATGATATTTAGGTATTGAATTCTACTGTGAATTTGGGCCAAAGTGACAGGTTTACAGTGGCACAGGAGTATCTGGCGTGACACCCAAGGTTTCTTAACACCACACTAGGACTACACTCAGAAGAGCTTTGTTCCTCTCCTCTCCCCTCTTCTCCCCTCTCNCTACAAGGGTGGGGTAGGAGAATGTTCTTAAGGATTGTGTTATGGTACCACCAGAAAGGTAAGGAGGGAACATAAAAACCTGCATATTCCTAAGTACCTGTGTGTACACACACATACAAATACATGTGCACCTATGTGGGTTCACACAGAAAGTGGTGTGGTGCTGCTGGGGACTACCTGTTCACCCTGACAGTTGCCAGCACACAAAATACATGTCAGTCTGGCTCCTAATAGGTGTGTATCCCCTTGCACAGCTGGAGATGCTCAGCACAGCTAAGAGCAGCTAGAATCAATAAGTCTTAAATTTAAGTGGTGCAGGAACTGCTTTAGTCCTCCATTTCATACAGTTCTTCTGGATCAGCTGTGGGGCATAAGGCATGTGAAGGAAGAATCACAAACTTCCTTGACCTATGAAGTATTTTCACCAGCCAAAATTTTTCACCAAACAAAGCAAACCAGAAAACTTCATAAGCATAAAGTGATTTTGGCATCAGACTCTCCTTGTTTTCAGTCCCATCGCAATTGTAAGACAATTAACACCATAATCAGATGAATAAATATTATGGCATAGTCTGAGGGTCACATCCTTCTACTGGAACCATAGATTTCTCTGAAACTATTTACAAATTCTTTTCAGAAAAATCAACAAAAGGAAAAAATAAATTACTCTGTACCTTACTGAAAAATTAGTTCCTGTACTTATAACAAAGGGTATTTTAACCAATGACTAGACTTACATGGAATTGTTTTTGGTCAAGGGAAGATATTGTTCCCAACTTGGTGCCAAAGTCAGCTCAAGTCCCCTGAAGACTAGGCTGTAAATTCCTAGAAACTGGATTTAGCATTTAGCATTTAGAATTTAGTAATAAAAAATGATAGTTCAAACCATCCTCTTGAGCTTGACTACTGTCAGTAGAAACTCTTTCCCCACTGCTTGGAGTTAATTTTGTTAAGTGTACCATCTTTATTCTCCCCATGGAAAGAGGAAATCAGCACTAGACTTTCACAGCAGAATCACCCAGGCAAAATGTCTACACAGCTATTAACACCTTTTTGTGTGTCTGCTAGAGCTGTGAAGCAAGTGAATTCCATGGGCATTCTGTACTTATGCTATTTATATTTACCTAAAATGTCTGCAGTGGTGTAGGTACAACCTGGCTCTTCCACATCCTAGTACAGTTCTTGATCATACAGCTCCTCATAACGCCTTGCTCTATTCAAAATCAAAGTTGAGCTGAGGTTTTCTTTGAATGTTTTGTTTTCTATGTCCTCTTCCTCCCTTTCTCTTCCATAAAAAAAAAAAAAACAATAAGGCATTTAAATCTGAGTGTACAATTTTCTATTAAATTGACACAAACATGCAAGCAATTTTCTCAGAGTTGTTGACTATTTTTCATCTGTTTAAGCAGCTTCTAAGTAAGTCTTTCCCTATGTGGAAAAAATACTGTACTTCTGAAAAGTGAAGGATAATTGGCCAAAACCCTTTTCACACAGTGACTCACTGACAGTGATTTCTGATTAATTAGGGGCACATTCTCCTCTTGATCTGTATATAACATAACTCCCACTAACATCAAAGAGAAAGCTGCCCTCCTAAAGTTTGTCAGGCAGCAGGTACCCAGGGGCTGGATCGTTGGTTAGGGGCTGAACAGAATTGCTCAGCCTCTGGATGTTTTTTTCACCTGCCCACTGCTGTGGGTCAGATTCCTTCTGGAGCATGTGCCTGGCTGCCAGTAACACCTGGTGCAGGCAGTGGCAGGGGAAGGAGGAGGCCTGCCCAGCCTGGTGGCCATCCCGACTGCTGCTGGTACAGCCAACATCTGGAAGTGCCAAGTTGGACATCTGAGGGGCCAAGCTGAGGTGGCCCAGCTGTGGGGGGCTGAGTTCAGAAAGCAGGGCAGCTGCTTCTCACACTGCAGAACAGTTAATTTTGGTCAATATGCTGTCACAGTGATACAGTTCCTGTGATCTCCTGGCGCTCCCCTCACAGACAGCCGTGGTCATCGGGAGAGCCCGAGAGCGGCCGCTGGAGGGAATGGCGCTGTGTGGCAGAGTTGGCAGTGCTCATGAGGACACAGAAATGCACCTGCAGCCTCCTGGGGCTGCCTGCTCAGCAAAGCTTACAACTCACACCACTGAACTCTCTTACCTTTCCACACACAGTCTCCCGAAACAGTGCCCATGTACTATCTGTGCCTTTGGGGACCTGCTGGCCCTGGGCCCCACCCAGGCAGGGCTGCAGGGGGTCTCTGACAGGGCCATACCAAAAATTTAACAGTAGGGACCACCAGATCATGTCTCTGTTTTTACTTTACTAGTGAAAATGTGCCTAGGTGGCTGAGTTCAATCCATACCATGGCTCAGGAGAGCAGGCACCTTGCATCAGGAATGCTGATAGAAAAACAGACAAGGGGGTAATAGCAATGCCCACCATAAAGAACATGACAGCATTTTGTAATTCTTTGGTTACATTTTATAATTCTTTGGTGAAAAAAAACCTACTCCTGGCTCTGCAGAAAGCCTGGACAGCTTTGCAATGGAGGACCCCAAACGAGTGAGGCAGGGAGTGGCAGAAGAGGGAGATAGAATCACTGTTCAGGGAAAGGGCAGCATGGCTTCCATGTACCGGGAACCTGATGGGACCCACCTGATGGGAGGACATGGCATCCTGTGCTTCTCTTCAGCCTTAAAGCTGCTGTTGCTGCTGGCACCACTTCCAGTTCTGAAGCCCTGAGCAGGGCTGGCTCCTTTTGATGCCAAAAGGTGCCTGACAGGACAGGCTGGCTGTGCCGGACACCTGAGGGGAGAAAGGCGCCATTCTGAGGGCCTGGGCTCCCCTCAGGGCCCCTGGGCTGTGAGGCGCCCGAGGGCCCCGCTGCAGGCCCTGCTGTGGGGCCTGCTCTCCTCAGGGAGAGAAGGGAAACTCCTCTGGCACCATAAAAGCATGGAAAAGGAGAGAAATGAGGAGTGGGCCGAGACAATTTGGCTAAATGCTTGCAAGATAAACATCAGAAAATAAAAGCAGAATAGAAACAGTTAAGGTTTATTAATAACAGTTACTTGGGATCGAAGGGTGTTTGAGACATGCCTTGGTGCTCCTCATGTGACTTTACATGGAGACAAAGATCTGTAGCTGAGTCCTTCTGTTCTGTGCCACAGCTCATGAACTGTATTTAGGTTACATACTGGCAGCTCTCACTGCTTCTCAGAGCATCAGGTGTTGTTCTTTGATCATGAGGGCTGTGCCCTCCTTCCCATTCCAAATTATCTTCTTTCCAGCAGCTCCTTCTGCACTATAAGCCAGCCACACTATTTCAGGGTCACAGGGAAGAGGTGGAAAGAAACATCTATTTTTGGGACCAAAATATTCACCTGAAAAGGCCAAGGTTCTCATCACTGAATTTTAGGTACTTGTATTTATTTTGCAAGGGTAAGAAGGTTTTCTTGAAGGGCAGGAAAGTTCCCGTTTCTCAAAGATCCTTCCTGAATATTCCAAAACGCTTCTTAAACAGTATCATCACTCAACTACACTTCTCTTTACTTGTGGGATTAGTACTGGTCCTAGGTGTTATGACACCAGCTAGACTGAATCCTGAGAGGAGAAGGCCTCCTGATTACCTCAGTAGATTAGAAACACTAGGTAAGATCTTCAAACCAGAAGGTAAACATTTACCTGGAGTGATACTCTGCCTTCCAGTTCCCACACTCTGTGTTATTTGAGGATCTCAAGTTAAATTCCTGTTCTACCTGGTTGAGATACTTTTGCTCAGTCTGCACCCCCAAACATCCCAGTAGAAATTCAGCAGATAAAGTTAAATTTGACTGAGTTTGGAAGAGTACTCAAAGCCCTGAAGAATTTTAACCTTAAGACTAATTAGATTAGGTATTAGGAAGAAATTCTTTACTCAGAGGTTGGTGAAGCACTGGAACAACTTGTCCAGGGAGGTTTGGATGCCCCATCCCTGGCAGTGTTCAAGACCAGGCTGGATGGGGCCCTGAGTAACCTGATCTAGTGGGTGACATCCCTTCCCATGGCAGGGGCATTGGAACCAGATGATCTTTAAGGTCCCTTTCAACCCAACCTGTTCTATGTGTTTAAAGTCATGCAAAGTTTGCATATGGTGAGTTTGCACCAGATGAGTTCAACAGAAGGCTCATGTACAGTTTAACTCTAGAAGCAGATGAATTTTTCTTTCCTCAGGAAACTCTGTACCCAACCCAGTGGGAGTTGCCCAAGGTTTGTGACTGTGTGCTACTGTAAAATTTCCAAGAGGAATTCACTTTATGTCCTTCCCCTGGCCTCCAGCCCAGGGAAGTGTCTGACAGCTATTCCTGCAGACTAATAACCTACTTGCTTCTAAAAGGAAATGTTTGATAGCAAAGCACCGTATTTTCTGAAACTTCCTGGAAAACAACCTGGTTATATGCTTACCTGTAATTGATAATCATCCCTCCAGTTGGGTCCCAGGCTGTGCTGCCCTTCAGAAGGTTCCTCCAGAAGTCTTTGAAAATCCCTCTCACAAGTGGGAGAGCAAAGGACTAATTTACCCTAGAAGTATCTTTGTCTAGATGTACAGACATATAATATGCAACTTTCAGAAAGATAAGGCAGGTGAGATGCTAAAAACTTCCAGAAGTTTTCAAGGAAGAGAGAAATTAAAGGAACATAGACCTTGTCTTTACAAGAAAAAAAGATACAATGTCAAAATTCTATTTGCAGAAATAATTCTGTCGAATGTAACTCCATTCATACCTTCATCATACAAATACTTTGATCCACAACAAAGAGACCATTTTTTCAGCTATGACAACTGTCTCAATCACTCAAACTCTATGAGACCAGGATACCACTGTCACACTGAAGTAGACAGAGCATGGTCCAGTTTTGACCATTTGGAACAAAAGCCCAAAATGTGGACCTGTGCTGAGCCCTTTTTCAGTGCTCAAGAGCTGTTTGTTAACATACACCCAAACACTACAAATTATGTCCATCACTGAACACCTGGTACAACCTGAGTGGCCAAAGCAGCCATGGGCATCACTTCTTCATCTTCCAACTAGACCATATGGTTTTTCAGAAATGCTTAACAACACCCCAGTTCCTTTTGCCTTCAACTCATCCCCTGGAGTGAGTTACCTCTGGATATGTCTCTCTTCATTAGCTACAGAGGGAGTATAAATGGGCAGGCTAGAGTGATCATCTGACTTAGAGATGCAGATGTCAGGAGGGAATCCCACCCTCTGTCTGTCTGACATAAACAACCCTAGCAGGTTTCCCAACAGGGCAAGTGAGGCATGCTGTCCCAGAAATGAAACCCAGCCAGCTGGCAGCAGATGAGCCCTACACAATGTCCTGCTGCAATGCCTGCTGAGGTTGTTGCAGTGTGTGAGCACAAGGCAGCAAAAACCTAAAGGGATATTGGCCTGCCTTGAAACAGTAATTTCATTTTATGTCATGACACTGCAAAGTAATTGTGCTCAAAATAACTGTTTTTACTGCCTAAATATGTTTTTAGTACTTGAGCATCCAGGTGGATTCAATTGTGCTTGCAATTTTGCAGACATTAACGAGGGAGACTAAATGACTGAGGCGGGGAAAGAGAACAATGCTGCACTCCTGTGACACACGGACTAGAGCACAGCACAAGCTCTCAGGAGCCTCTAAGTCTAGTCCTGTTTTGACCACTGACTGACAAATGCTGTAAAGCTAAGCATGGAAAATGAAACACAACTGTTCTCTCTGTGTTTTACAAAAATAATACTGGCTGAAATCTTCAACAAGTGTAAACTATCAAATAACAGAAATCACTGTCTCCAAAAGAAGCAGGATTACAAGCCAAATTCGGTCAGCTTTTCAGAATAAGAACTTCCTTCTTGAACATCTTTTCCAAAAGCAACATGTGACACAGCATGAATATAAGCAACACTTGAACTGTTATGAAATACATAAAAAATAAATTATTTAAATCCAGAAATCTGNTATATATAAAAAGCTTAAAAAAAATAAAATGTCAAAAAAAGGCAGAACTGAGGGCTACAAGATTGGGTACTTCTGTGATATATTAGAAATACCAGAGTAGGCCTGAGAGAACGTGACCGAGGGCATCTCCGAAATGCACTTGTCAGACACATCTGGTAAAAGAAAAATTATAGTGCAAAATGAAAGTCCTTCAAGCAATGTTGTTTGTTTTTTTGTTTTTGTTTTTTTTTTTTCCTTTTTTTCTTTTTTTTTTTTTTTTTTTTTAATAGGGAGAAAAATTTTTTACAGTTAAGGNTTTATGTCATGACACTGCAAAGTAATTGTGCTCAAAATAACTGTTTTTACTGCCTAAATATGTTTTTAGTACTTGAGCATCCAGGTGGATTCAATTGTGCTTGCAATTTTGCAGACATTAACGAGGGAGACTAAATGACTGAGGCGGGGAAAGAGAACAATGCTGCACTCCTGTGACACACGGACTAGAGCACAGCACAAGCTCTCAGGAGCCTCTAAGTCTAGTCCTGTTTTGACCACTGACTGACAAATGCTGTAAAGCTAAGCATGGAAAATGAAACACAACTGTTCTCTCTGTGTTTTACAAAAATAATACTGGCTGAAATCTTCAACAAGTGTAAACTATCAAATAACAGAAATCACTGTCTCCAAAAGAAGCAGGATTACAAGCCAAATTCGGTCAGCTTTTCAGAATAAGAACTTCCTTCTTGAACATCTTTTCCAAAAGCAACATGTGACACAGCATGAATATAAGCAACACTTGAACTGTTATGAAATACATAAAAAATAAATTATTTAAATCCAGAAATCTGATTCTGATAGGCTAAAGCAATCTTAGAAGTTGTATTTTTATGTCAATAGCTGTTTACAGAACCATAGCCTTAACTAATCCTTCAAAAGCCATTTCACTCTTCACAGAAGTTTTCATAAAGAAATAATGTACAAGGCACACTAAACACTGTCGGGCCAAACACATTCTACTGTTTATTACACATATTACATTCTTAAATAAAAATGCGTCACATAACATTTTTGCATAGATATCTTACAATATACCAATTTAAAAAAGAATTATGNAAGAAAAATTCCCCAAACAAAAATCTAATGTGTGGTAGAGAGCAAGAAAAGTTTCAAAGAACAAGAGGGAAAAAGGTCACTTTGCAAAGCAAAAAAAAAAAAAAAAAACCAAAAATTTCAGCCTGCATTATTATCTTTTCAGCTAGATGAGCAGATGTGCCAAACTAAGGCCTTGTTTCCAAGAGAAAAGCTGTTATTGTTTATATGCAGTGATTTCAAAACCAGGTACTCAAACTGGTGCAAGAACCTTCCCGTAGAGGTATCTTAATTAGTTGAAGCATTTCTTACACTTCAGCTTAACTGCATAGGATGCCAATGCAAACTTGATCCAGGCAATCACATAACAGGTGCAGCTACAAAGTGATTTAGCTAGACTGATTTTAATGTAGGGCAGCTTCCCTGGTAGAGACATGGCCTTGGTAACAAAGTAGTGTTTAAACCAGTGTTTTGATCTACTTCCAGAATCTGACAGGTCTGGGGATTTAAATACAGAGTGATGGATAAAACATATGTTGCAAAACATAAAGATCAGCCCTTCAGCCATCAGGCCTTCCAGGGACTGCATGTTAGCTTCTCATTTCCCCAAGAGCCCAACAAGAAAGGCTAAAATTGCCACGTTTCTGTCCATTCTAGTTCCCTTTAGTGTGTACATGCGAAGCCCTCGTCCCCCTCCCTTCCCAACCCCCAAATTTGCAGCCTACTCATTCACAGTACACAGCAACATGTATTTCCCAGCACTGTTGAAAACTTTCCTACAGAAGCTGACATGATTCCTAAAATGCAGTGGCAACAGCAAGTGCCCTCCCTAAATGAAAGCAATAGGCACGGTTGGCTACTACAAACTGTAAGTCAGTAGCTCAGTTTGCTCTTCTGTGTAGGTATATACAGTATACTGTTGTACATCCACACCCACACAGAGACAGGGTGCAGAACCTGTTTTCTGGCAGTATATAGAAGTTAGGACCAAAGCACTTAAAAAAAAATCATCAAAGCTTTCATCTTGAAAATTACAGAGTTCCAACTTCAATTATTACACCAAAAATGCCATCAACAAGCATTAAGGAAAACTATAAAACCCTGTTTCAAAAATGACGCCTGCATTTGAAAGTTTTCAGGTAGGGAAACTCATTCTTGAGGTGATAAAGGCAGTCTACTCCCCATCTCCACATTCTTATGTATATAGTTTATATATACAATTGTATCATTATATATATAAACTTATATAGCACAAGTATTCTCAAGACTTCTTCCTCTAAGGGAAGAGAAAATTCTCAGCTTTACAATACAGATCTTAGTACCTGGTAGGCCAGATCTTACAGTCCTTACAATGCTAAATCTTGCCACTGAGGCCTGTGCAGAGCTGTGGAGGAGAAAGACTGCAGTAGTCATCCCTAAACTATTAATAAAAAGAGACACAAGTGTGAAAAAAGGAAGAAGAATATCCAAGTTTGATCTGGAAAAGATCATTCATGAAGGTATAGTTTAAATGCTAATGAAAGACAGGCAAGACCTGTCAATGAGTAGTTGTAATATCTTGGGAGAAAAGTATTTTCATTTTTTCAAGACAGAGTTAAATAGTTATTGTCAAGCATTGCTTTTTTTTGTTGTTTTTTTTTTCTTGGTATGTAGATATCTTTACAAGTGCAATTCTATCTGAAATCAGCAGAAAGTACTTTAGAAGTTCTGGCTTAGAGCATCGCCCAGGATGTGAAAGCTCAAAAAAGTCTTACTGGATGGAATGACAAAATGTGCCAAGTCCTGAATGAAATCAAGAGTAAGAGCCCTTGATCCACTGAGTGCTGGCCTAGTAACATTAAATTATTTACAAAATTTTCCTCTTTTCTGTATTTTTAAATTTAAAGATTTTGACATACATTAAGAGAAGAGCTAGGGAAACACTTAAGGAAGTTGGGCTTTGTCAAATTACCAATTACCACCTCTTTTGTATACAGACAAATAAAGTGTGTTAAATAGGAGGAGCAATCTTTACATTAGATACAAACCCCACACTGTCTAAGGTCAGATAAAAATGAGGGAGAAAGCCTGATTCTGTAGGTATCAGAAAGGTCACAGCTAAGATATACTCAATCACTGCAACAATCATATTGATCAACTCCATTTTAGCTACACACCCTAGTGATTAGTTAATTTTTTAACTGAAGTCAAAACAATTCTGAAAGCAAGGACCTGAGGGATCCTCTTGCATTCAGGTTCTTCTTCCCCATCTGTGTTTGGTCAGTGCCTCTCATGCATTAAATGAAAATGTGCTACCCCCCAAAAAAATAGTAATTCCAAAAAGTCTGAGAAAAATAAGAATTAATTTTTAAAATGTTCACCTTTGTAGAAATATGTTGGCTTAGATTTTAGGTCCTGGAAACTATTTCTGAGACATCACATGAGTCTTCCAGGCTAGCAAACTTGTTTCCATAATATTTGGCTGGTCCCTGCAGCTGTGACACATATCAAGGTATGATATTGCTTCAAATTGGTTTTCTAAGGGTTTGGGTTTTTTTAAGATTTCTTCTTCTCTAAGTCTCCCTCATGAAGAAACCTTATAAAATTTAACAAGGATGAAACTCTCAGAATTCTAGAAAAAACCTACAGACCTGCCCTACAGTCTATTCCATCAGCACAAGACTATGAAGAAATACAACCAGGACACATTTAATCAGGGAGAGCTGAGAAATGAATCATAGAAACACAGAAAAATTAATATTGGAAGGTACTTCTGGAGGTCACCTAGTCCAACATCCAACCCTTTGTTTAAAGAAAGATTAGTGGGATCAGACTGCTCAAGGCCTTGTGTGAGACATTGAAAGAATCTAGAATTTCACTTCAGTTGCCAGTTTAGACAGGTAATGGAATTGTCTACACTGAGTACTAGCTGCTGAAAAAGAACAACTCAGAGATAATGAAACATACTCTGGATTCTGCCATCCACTTTTAGACCAATCTCTATAAAATATATGTTATATTTTACGTTGCTCTTTATCTCCTAAGGGAAAAACCAAACAGAACAAAGATGCACTGAAGTGTTGTTTTAGTGTAAGAAGTGACTAAAACACAGCATTATGTGCCTTCATATTTGATACAGCACAAATGAAACAATAAATTTTTTAGTTCAAAGTGAACCATCAATGATCATGTTGAGAAAAACAGAATTTTGCTTGCCAGGCCTCAAGCTGGCAGTATAGAAGTGTATTTCTATAAGCATATTTTTATGCACAGTTTCAGCAAATTTGATTAGAAAACTATTTATAATGGTACTTCCTAAATTACTTTTATTAGCCAGTTTTCAAAATAAAATCTTGACTTTGAGTATAAGTTGTCTCAATTAGATAATGGGAAAATCCAGAATAAATAAATTTTATCAACACTGTCACATATGAAGCACATCTTGACCTGGAATATTCTGTCTTGGTCTCCCCATTACATATGGGAGCAAGTCTAATAGAGAATCACCATGAAGGCAGTGGAACACATGATGGATGAAGAGAGGCTGAGAGACATGATTCACCCTCAGGAAGAGAAGGGTAAGTGTAGATCTTATTGCTATCTCCAAATACCTAACCAAGACTGTAGAGAAGAAGCCAGAGTCTTCTTGGAGGTGCACAGTGGAAGAGGCACTGAAAACAGGTTTGCACATGGAAAAATCCTACTTGACACATAATTTTATTTTTTTTTTTACCATGGAAGTGGTTAAATATTGGAACAATTTGCACAGAGAGGTTTCAGAATTTCCATTCTTGAGGATATTTAAAACTCAGCTGGATATGGCCATGAGGAACCAGCTCTAGTTGGAGGTTGACTAAGATGGCCTCTGGAGGCCCCTTTCCACATGCATGATTCTATGATTGACTGCTCTGATCCAAAATATTATTTAGCTAGTCACAAAAACTCACATTTGTTTTAGTTCTCTCCCCTGTGTACACTATTTTGTGAGACTTTTAGCTCAATTTGTTTTCATCTTATAGTTCCACGACCTTGGAAACCACAATCTGACTTTCTAATAATGGCTTCTCTTTTGCAAATAGGCATAAATCTCACATTGAAGGAAACAAGGTAAAGCTTCTCCTTTCTATAGCTGGATAACTCAGTCCTCAACTGTCACCAAATTTATGGGTTTGCTTTCAAGAAGCCTTACACAGAGCCTTTCCTCTTTAGTCTGATTCTGTTCATGATTTACAGAGAGAGGACAACTGTACAACTTTAGCAAGGAGACACAGGCCCAAAAAGGAACTAGCTATAACAGACCACACAAGTTTGAAGTGTACAGCTTAAAATATCTGCAAACAGAACTTGCCATTGTAAAAAAACCAATCTTGGAATGTGTCGCTAATTATGCCTTTCCAAAATGTAAACTCCTTCTATAAAATACCAAAGTTATGGTTCAAAATTTTAGTAATAACTAAGACACTTGCATATGAGCACCCAAAAACTGAAATCAAGAGATTGACTGAGTACACCATATATACAGCTGAAAAATATCTCCCTTTTCAAAGAGGTGGTTCCAAAGCTCAAATTTTGGCTTCAGAGTTCCTGCTACAAAGCCTGAGAAATTTGAAATCTGCCTGTTACCCCCATTTTTTCTAGTTTTTTTTAGGCTATTTGGATCTGGGATTTAGATGTAGGCCTGCCTTTTGAACAAAGTAAGGAGATATTTTAGCTTTTTTTTCCCCTGGGGCTCTTGCTCTGGCATATTTAAATAAGATGCCAACAAGACTGTAAATGCAAGTGGAACTAAAAAAACAGTCTTGCTTGACTTTTTCCAATTTAAATAGAGTCTGGTGCTTAAATAGTCCCTTAATAATTAGGCTTTGCATACTACTGATAGCACATCTCAAGGCAGGTGTGTTCAGATGACAAAGGAGGATATTTATGCAGGTTCACAGCCAATGAATATCATAGGGGAGAAATTGAGAGCATAAATTTTAGGACACTAGTGTAAGGAAATGCTAGGATTCTCTTATACTTTTTTTAATCTAATGCACTCACTGGATGCTCTACAGTTTCACACAGCTGAGGTTTCAGTTCCCATTAGACATCTTCCTGAGGGGCAGCAGAGGGGAAACACCAATCTCTGCTCTCTGGTGACCAGTGACAGGATCCAAGGGAATGAGATGGAGCTGTGTCAGGGGAGGTTCAGGCTGGACATTAGGAAAAAGTTCTTCACCCAGAAGATGGTTGGGCACTGGAACAGGCTCCCCAGGGAAGTGGTCACAGCCCCAAGCCTGCCGGAGCTCAAGGAGCATTTGGACAACACTCTCAGGCACATGGTGGGATTCTTGGGGTGTCCTGTGCAGGGCCAGAAGTTGGATTTGATGATCCTTGTGGGTCCCTTACAACTCAGGATACTCTGTGATTCTGTGATCTGGCAGGATGCTCTATATATTCCAACACAAACTGGATTCTAGGGCCCTCAGTCCCAGTGAAGCAGCTGGGTGGAATGGCCATAAAAAGTATGCAAATACAGAAGTAGAGAAATACGAGATTGTCAGCAAGCAGTGCTCTGCAATTTTTAAATGTATACATATATATATATAAGCATATATATATACACATATAGAGTATAGTTAGTTTTAAATCTTTGGAATAAATTCAATTTTTCTCTCTCTTTCTTTCTGACTTTCTTTCACTCCCTCTCATGCTCTTATCACGAATATTACATCATTGTCCCTAAAAGATGGTTAGATTTTGGTCCATATTTCATGCCATATGGGCCAGACATCGTATTTCCCCCCTGTCCCCAAAGTGTTCAGTTGACAGTCACAGTGTTTTGTGAAAACTGTGAGGAAAACCAGCATCTTTTGAATAAATTCAATCTCTCACTGGAACCAAAGGTTGCAAAATGCTGAGAATTCAAGTGCCAAGGATCCCGGTGACAGCTCTTAAAAACATCTATTGAGTTTCTTGTTTGCTCTTTTTTCCCCTTAGAGTACAATTTACCTCCCAAAACATAAATTAAGGGAAATATTTAACAGTCAATGAGTCAAAACAGTCAAAGAAGGGCAGTTGGCTAATACATTATAAAAGAGCAGCAACCATTTGTGGACCATGCGCTATTTTGTTTCATTTCTAGACACATCTTGTAGGGATGGTCCCAGAATATACAAAATATACAACCTAATGACCTCCTGCCTGCTTGCATAGGCCATTTTTATGGTCCTAAATGCAGTCTTTGGAGTCAGGGTCAGTGCCAAATAGGTTCAAATACAAGTTATGGCAATACATTTTTTAGGGTTTTTTTCCTTTTGTAATGAAGACTTTAATCCACTTTGAGCCAAAGAAATCAAATTATCAATAGGACGGAAGGGTGAGCATGAGACCTCCACTTCTCCTTGATGATTCACACTGTAGGCCAAAATGGACCTCCAGGTAAGTAATACTTTAGACCAATCATTTGGAAATGCCTCACTGCTGTATGTAAATCCCTTCCTTCACCGCTCACATGGTTACACTTTTTCATACAGGAGTGGGCTACAGCATCAACTTGATGAACGGAAAAGCAGGACTTTGATAATTTCTTTAACAGGCTAATGCTGAATGAAGCCATTGTACTTGGAAGAGGTTCTTGATTTCCTACTCAGAGACTGGAGTAGGATTTTTGGCTTGGGGTTTTTTTTGTGTGTAAGATGCTCAACAAACAGGTTTAAATTAAAACGTCTGCAGGTGCTCTTTACACAAATAAAAGGCTAATGTTTTAAATTGGTTAATAGAAGAACTGCAAGAAAAAGCAACATAATTCACCACTAAATCACCGTGGGTTGTGGCTAATATGCTCACATGATGTGGAAGGAATCCTGTAGTCATGCCTGTGTGGCCAGTCCCAGACTGATATCCAGGTGAAGACAAGGAGTTCTGAAGATCACTTGTTTGTGGAGAAAAGAGAAAAAAGGTTTAAGCTTCCAAACAAGCTTTTAAAGTTTTTTGTTCAAAAAATAAACAAGAAGTCCTAGCTATGGCAATAAGGTGATGCTTACAGAGATATTAGGTGCTGTATCTCAGGGATTTATCCCTTGGCTACTTAGCCATCGTGGCAGCAGCTTCCAGAGTCCCTAGTGCATATGTTGTGCAATAGCCAAAAAAAAAAAAAATAAAAACAATCAACAAAAATATAATCCTCCGTGAAGTCTACATAAACTCAGGCCAAAAAGAGGATGTTTGTGTCACAAGTGTCACTCCACAGTCTACTGCCATTAAGGCCACTGGTATTGACTTAAAAGGATCTCAATAGCTCAGTTCTAGGAAGAAGAACCAAAACCAAGACAGGTCAAAGTGTCTGTGAGAAGTCTGATGCACTGAACATTAGGAATTCTCAGAGAAAGAACAAAAAAACCAAGAGGTTAATTTTGGCTACCAAACTGGGATTTGGTTTTCTAGGTCATTGTTTTCCCCTCATCTATTTAAAAAGAAAGTTAGTGCTACAAATATGCAACTTCAAGACGACATATTCTTCTACTGAGTTGCACTGAGAAGCAAGTTAGATAAGCCCCTCCTACTGCCATCCACCTGCAGGGAAGCTGCCTCTGTTTTCCTTGATTTCCATTGGCAAAAACAGGAAACAAATCCAAGAGGGATGAAGTACTGTAAGCAATTGTTCTTTTTCACTGACTTCACCTCTATCTCATTTCCTCGCCTGCATCTTCTCCCATCCAGCTGGGGCAAGGCATAAAAGAACCGACGTAGGTACTGAAGTGTAACTGGGTGCATGACAGCGTGAGCATGTGGTCCCTGTACAGAGGATTACACGGCATCAAGGTCTCTTCTCCTGGAAGGTAGCACGTTGTAACTTGAGTTCCACTTTCATCTCACAACACTTAGCCCAGATGACATCCATGCCAAGCTGACTGACATTTAGATGTGTCTCTTCATGTGGAGGGCAAGGTGATCCGACCTGGAAAAACACCTGCAACATAAAGCAAGTAGGAAATTAAATAAGTATAGGAGTTTGGAAAACAGGCTTCCTGCTCCTTCCTTGTTACGTACAGGAGAAAATATATATCCCAGTTTAGAGACATTCCTTGGATTGTCTGTGGATCACCACCAAACCCTGTGTGATTGACCTCTGTGACCACAGACAGGCAACTATCCTGGCTCTTCAGCAGCTGAAGGGACTGCTTGTATTTTCTCCCTTTTCCACTCCTTCACACTTCTTGCACCAAGTCAGACATCAGGGAAGAGTGCTCATCTATGCACCTGTACTATAGAACCAAATATTTAGTATGGGTGTGTTTGCATATAAAAAAATCAACAAAACAAATCAGTTTTATTCAAGTACTCAGCAACACCATTTTTAAAATACCAGCCTTCTCAAGCGCCCACTAGTTGCAACAAGCACCACAGAACAATGCTAGTTTTGAAAGCTGAATTCTCATTTCTAACTCCAAACTGGAAAGCTTTCTGGCTCAGAGTTTGGAGGCTGACAATCCATCAGACTTCATACCTCTCCCTTCCTCTCTGCTGGGAATCTGGGTGGTAATATGTGGATTCTGATTAATATTATCTCCCTGAAGGATGCTGACAGAAGATATTACGCCTTTTTTGTAAGAGTGACAATTGAGAGACAGAGAAGGCAAAGAAATTGTAAATCACAAGGTGTGGTAAAACCAGGGGGAAAAAAAAAAGCCAGGACTTGAGCTTTCAACTTCTGTTCTTTATCCACAAAGACTTTTTCCTATCTCATAAGAAAACATGTTTTGTCATTCTGAACATGTAGCTGGATCCTGATGAGACAGACTTAGAGAGGCAAGCCTACAGAATTATTTGAGTTTTAGAGGTGGTCTGAACATGCAGTTAATGGAGAATAAGGTAGAGCATGACTTTGAAATGAAGCATCTATCCTTTATTAAATCCCTCACTAAAGGTTTATGACTGCCTTCTTCTGAAATTACTTAAACCATTCAGGAAGTGGGTTAAGATACTCAGAAAAAACCACATGTATTCTAGGAGAAGAGCAACCCCACAAAGAGTTAATCAGAAATTCGTATTCCAGAAGAGCTGCCTTGTAGTAGACAAGCTGCAGGGCACTCACAGCAGCAGGAACAGTAGCCCAAAATCAGGAACTTCATAGCACCAAGATATTGTCAGAGTGATCAGTGGAACAAGCTCTCAGGAGGACAAGTGTTTTTCTTACCTGTCATTCAATATATGCTTTATTCTATCAAGACTGTCAGTAAGCAAAAATACTTTTTTGACTCCACACCCATTAGATATGGGATTGAAAGTACCAATCCATTACACACCCTCCATCATAGTGTCATTTAACATATGTACAGCACCAGAAAGCAAACCACAGGAGAAGCAGCCTGTGGTTCTGGCTGCTTACTCTACAGCCCTAAAATGGAGCCTGTCTGACACAATGGCAGGACTCAGACACACTCAGAAATTAAACTTCTACTAGAAACTTCAGTTGAGCATTTAAAAACAGGAGGTTTTCAAGCTCCCTGCAAATTCTGGCTTGCCTTCTTTCCACCTTAAGCCACAAGACACTGGCTAATTTATTTTAAAAACATTTACTACAAATATCCCACCAACCCCCACATACCTGTGGCTTTTGAGTAAACTTTTTCTGTAGGCTCCAAGAGCACCAGGAAAAGCTACTTACAGAACTGATTTGCCTGGAATGTCTTTTCAGTGCTCCACAGAATTAGAGTATAAAGCAGCCAATAATGGTCTGAAGAATATCCAAATGGCTTACTGTGAGAATCAAGATAGCTCACATATGGGCACTAAGTGTATTTTTAAAAAAGTAGTAGTTGAGTGTTTTGTAGTTTTCAGAAAGAAGAAGCAGAACAAAATGAACAACCCCCCAAAAAAATCTCATACTGATAGATAAAAAAAGAACAGTCAATCTAAAGGCAAATACCCAAAGGATAAACACCCTGAGCAGAGAAAGGCTGAGAAAGAGAAGAACTATAAAAATGAAGCCATTTTAAATAGTCAGGGGGCCCTTCCTGTCCTGCTGAAGTATTCCACTGCACACATAATCCATCTGCATCTACACACAGAGATGAGTGATCAAGAGGTACAGTTTTAAAATAAAGAAATCTTAAAACAAGACAACTTCTACAAGAAAAGTCATATACTCATCTTCTATGAATGAGCATAGCTCTGCTCAAGTCATCTCTTCTCTACTTGCAGGGCTT
Organism: Notiomystis cincta; assembly: GCA_013398075.1. NCBI lineage: Eukaryota > Metazoa > Chordata > Aves > Passeriformes > Notiomystidae > Notiomystis > Notiomystis cincta. Next base: position 334,788 of record VZRX01000049.1, read on the forward strand.
ACAAGGGAATTAATACCTTCACAGAATGGCAAAAATCTAAGACTTGATAATAGGATGGAGGCAGCATTCCTCCAAGGTCCTACATGAGGCACAGCAGGACACACATGAATATGACAATGGACACTGGGCTTTCAACACAGAAGGCTCTGCACAGATAGAATTTTCTAGCCCTAGGGTGACAAAATACACCCTTGGACCAACGTCTCTCTCATCACCCTTAAACTGAGAAAGCAGCATGCTCTGGCTACAAGGGCTGCCAAAACAAAACAACAGCTTGAGTGGCTGCCAAAAAGACATGCACCAGCTGGTACTTCAGTCTAGGACTAGTCATAAGACCCCCACCCAAGCACAGCTTTTCCTCTCCAATTGTCTCTTTTATAGATGCAACCCAGGAAAGTGTATGCTGAGTCACACTATAGCGAGATCTGTTAAAATTATAGATTCAGTACATTGTTTCACATCAATAACTACTGTATTAGCATCTATAATATTTTTATAGGTAATAAAATGGTGCCATATTTGCTAGTTAATAGCTAATAAAATGGTACAATACTAATTCTTCACATTCTCTTGCTGACTAAGTTAGTTCTATGTCTTGGTAAGGCTGGTGGATGTGGATATTTATTTGCAAAGGTAAAACAGTCCGTACAAAATTTTTGCAGCTAAATCACACTGTCAAAAAGCCTACTGATTACTAGACATGCTTTTGTTATTCTTTTTCTTTCTGGGACTAGAGGCAGCAGCAGAAGAGGGTCCACAGAATAAGCTGTCAAAGGAGACTACTCTCTTCAAAAATCAAGGAACAGGGGCTTGCTGGTCTTTAGTGCTGCCCATGACAAGACTTTGCTCTACACCTCTGGCTCTACACCTCTTTCACTTCCAGACCAGTTCTGGACACGTGGGCCTACCACAGCCTTCTCCATCATCCCTCCCCCAGTCTAGCTCTTCATAGAAAGAACAGTTTATGCCAGAATAAGACACCCTAAAAATAAAAGTCAAACAGGGATGTGTGATACACAAATTCCCTGTTCCCAAACACAATTCCTTCCTTTCTCTTTTTGCTTTATCTCCTTAGCAACACAATACTGCTTGGCACTGAAGCCTCTGAAGGAGAAAAAGGGAAGGTAAGTACAATGAGACAGAATATATTGCTCAGCCATCTTTCTTACCAGCTGTGGATTTTCCACTGTGGGATGTGTTCATTCCAAGCTAAGTGCCCTCTTAGCTTGCTGTCAACAAGGAAACCATGTGCACACATACACACATGCAGAAAGGATTATGTACCCCAACAGTCTGTCACTAAGCTGCTCTCTCCTAGACACCTATTTATGTAGAGTAAGCAAGTGCCACTACCCTGTCAAACTCTTCCCCTTGAGATGCTGAGGGCTTGCACTGTGTGAGGAACAACCCTAGCCTGCCCTTCTGAAGAGCAAAATTCCTGGGGAATACTAATAACCAGCATAACCCTGGCATCTGGAAGGCACTAAGGACTTTCCTGTGGTGCCTTCCACACCACTTTAGCTGACTCTCCTTTCTCTCCTGCTGCCACCATTTGCAGGACATATGATGTTACTCAAACCAGTGGTAGTTTGCCAGCTATGACTAACAATGTAATCTGTAGGCTGCATGGTGTTGGGATAGGGCTGGGACAGCAGGAGAAAAGAATCTCATCTTCTTATCTCCTTTGTTATAAAACTGACTTACACACAGAGGACATTAATACTCCTTTGACATTGATCAGAAGGTGAGAGACACAAGCACATCTAAAAACAGTCGTGGAAGGGAACTGCAGCCAGACTGTGTGAACAACATCCCCCTCTGCTATCTGAATCACCCCTTCCATGCTCTGTTTGCCAAGATACAGCCTTCAGCTCTGAACAACAACAGGCATAGGATTTGTGCTACATCAGTGTTGTTAAAACAGCTCCAATCAGCTCCTTAGAACCTAACAAGCCAGCACGTCTGAGAGTGGCCACAGCTCCTGTCAATAACGGTGAGTGCAATAAAGGTTAGCAGTTCAAATCCAGAGAAACTGTTCTGCAGCTGGAACCCTGACTCAGGAAGGCACATCTTTAAAAGCCTGCCTAAATAGCTAAAGGCAGTTTTAGGCTCATGTTTCAGTGCTTGCTTGAGGTGACCTCTGCAATAGGTGGTAGCAGAGAGGCCCGAGAATGAGAAAAGAATGAAAAACAGCAGTATGGCAGAGTGGGGCAAAAGAACAGACACTGTCACTCTTAAAAGCTTGCAACAGTTAACTGGGAGAATAAGGACAAATCTGCCTCCTATCACCACACACAGATGGTACGGGCATAGAGTTTAACAGTGCACAATCCTCAGCACTCTGAACTTTATTAATAATGTTTTCCCTTCATCTACAGATTCAGCAGAAGAGCAGAAAATGCATTAGATGATTACAGGAATATATCTCTTGACTGCAGTGACTGAGTTTGCTGCCAAAGAGAAAAACTAGGTAGAAAGGGATAATATGTAGAGGGAGAATAATGAACACTTAACAAAGGGCTGAAAGAGACCAAGGAGTTGAAAATACTGGCTGTATTTCTTTAGATCTCTGCTAAAAATATTGTTTGTCCTGACACAGAAACCCTGGGGCTGTGTGTATATGTGTGTGTGTGTTTGTGGGGCCACTTGGAGGAAAGAAAAGAGAAAGGCAATGCCTTGCATTTAAAACAGAGAACATAACTGTTCTCATTCACAGAAGTGCTTAAACAAAAGCAGAACTGCAGAGGTCCCTACTTGGCTTATCCTGTCCCTCATTCTGAGCAAATAAAAGATAATCCAGGGATAAAACAAAAGATAATCCAAGAGGAAGCCCTCTGTGGGGGAAGGGGGACAGGAAGAGGGGAGACAAGGGCAGAAGAGCACTTAAGGAGATGAAGCTCTTGGAAAGGCAGGATGTGAAAATGATCAAATTTCCTTCCCATAAAAGGATGGGGTCCCTTGTTTATGTCCCACACATCCTCTCTCCACGCATATTCTCTCTTGGTCTGGTGTACCCAGAGGCTTCCTAGAGCCTTTATTGTATTACAAAACGTTTCCTTATCACAGTCGAGAACCTTAGTGCTGCATTAAAAAGATGGGTAATTTTCTTAAGCCTCTTTTAAAAATATATATAAATAGGATTAGCTGGATAACATTTTCAGATGCAAGCACATTATTTGATTACTCAATAGTGGATCCAGGTTTCACCCAGGGCACTGCCAATCTTCAGCTGGGGGGGTGAGTGGGGGAGAAGTGCTCATTGTTCGATCCTGTCAGTGCTGTCAAGAGTCATTACAGGGGTAATTGCTTTTGCTCCACCCTGATTTCTTATCAATTGGGATCGGGGATGTGGAGAAGGGTGTTCTTTTTGGTTTTGTTTCTAAATTCAAAGAACCCAGCTTTCAAAAACACTCAGCACCAAGCTAGGATGACCAGATTTCTCAGAGAAGCTCAGTATTTATTGAAGCAGCTAAAGCAGCGAGGGCTGTGAAAAGGAATCGAGGTGAGTGGCTGTAAGGGTGGCTCTCCCGGGGAGCTGCTGGGTGCTCAGCTCGGACCTCGTTCCTGAGTGCCCAGAGGACTGTTCGAGACAGGCTCCTCGGGAACCTCGGCTCTGCACACCTGTCAGGCTTTTAAATCTGGGCCCTCATGGAATGAAGGTGCAGAGTATTTCCACTTCGAACAGATGTCAAGGGTGAGATTTAAAACTGTAGAAAAAGACTCACTAATTAGCAGGAATGTACAGAGATCACTCATCTTGCACAGAACAACCCCATGAACTGGAACTGTAAGATGTGTCTGAATCACTCGGGCTTTTGAAAATGGTGCCCTTTGTTGTCTTTTCTTTAGGAGCCCTGGACTCAGTGCTAAGAGAAGATAACCATCACACAGAAATTAAATGCTTTTTCCCTAGAGGTTTCCTACGGATTTGGGCCACTTGTGGTACAACAGCCACACACACTCCTCATCCCTCCTGCCATACCCCCATGTTTTCGTGAGGCTCACCCTGCCAAAATGCAGGTAGCCAGCAGTGGTGCTTGGGGTAGTCCTTGAAGCAGGGCAAACAGAGGGAGCTCTGCCTTTGTGAGCACAGCAGACTCACAGGACCAGGAGAGGAAAGCTGGGGAGATGCTTTGTGGAGAGGTCCATCACTGAAATGGTCTAAGGCCCTCTGGATGTCTTCCCTTCTTTAAGAGTATTAACAAGAGCTGCCCTATGAACTGAATCCTGTGCCTACAACAGACACCAGCAGTGTTCAGTCAGACCTACACCTGGTCCCACATTTTTCTCTGTACTGTGGGATGGAAACAGCTTAGACTGCTTAGGAAGAATTCCCCATCTGCCAACCTGCCTGGCCACCGAGGCAGGAGAGGACAGGGGCAGGGCAGAGGGCCCTTCATGGTACAGGGATCTGCTGCCCGGGACAGAAGGGGCCTCTCTGCTGGGCGCCAGGTCTCTCCTCTCTGGGACCTGGCGGCTCCATGCCAGTCACAAAAGTCCACGTTTCTTGAACACCATGTTAGGAGCTGCATTACCTGTCACAATGGTTGCATTTAAAGGGCTTTGCACCCGTGTGCTTTCTGTAATGCCTCGTGAGCTCGTCGCTCCGTGCAAAACGCCACTCGCACCCTTCCCACGAGCACTTGTAAGGCTTCTCACCTGCAGAGGGGAGGAGAGAACAGTCAGTGTGGCAGCAGCATTACTGAGCACTCAGTTTGAAAGCCCCATGTCCTCCCACCCTGCCTCTAACCCATTCAAGTAGGTTAGGCCATCACACAATACATGGTCAGTGTGGGATGGAAATAACTTAGGGCTTGTGATGTATTGTACTCAGGATAGTTCCAGTCCAGATTTTACCACAGCTAAAATTCTCGTACAACCTTATATCCTGTTTCTAACAAAACCAGCCAACTGGCCTTTGAAGAAGCCCTAAGAATGTCCTCAAATGCCTAAGCAGCTGTGTGGCTGAAGCTTGATTTTCGAGCAGGTTTTCAGCTCACTCTACCCTTGCCAGATGTATTAGTGTGGTACCTGAGTGACCCTACTGACACCTGAACACTGCACAGGTGTGCACCACTCCTGAGTGACCACCACTACTGCATCACACGCTTTACCCTGATTCTATTTACCTCTGCATGGCCGGCCTCACATCTGTTCCCCTCAAGCCTGCTGCCCCCAAGGACTGCACCTTTTTTATTTGCTTCTACTCCTAGGACCAAGAAATTATGTGTCAGGTCTTAGAGTGTGAGAGGATACATTTTTACTTCTTTGAATGGGCTGATCCTTCAGGCTTCTTGCACTACCCCTTCATCAGCTGTTATTCTGCCCCAAAATATTAACAATACCACTGAAGGCAGTGAAATGGTGTAGTGGTAAGACAGGAGAGATTCTAGTCTGCTGGCAGGAGTTGGACTAAATGATCCTTGTGGGTCCCATCCAACGAAGGATATTCTATGATTCCATGTTCATATCTAACTATCTTCTAATGCCCATCAGTCTCTGCAGATCCAAGTCCGCCACGGTGTAACATCTGTGGAGTTATTAACACCTTCTGATGAAGAATCTCAAGGTCTCATGACTCCCTTTTCCTGATTCAGTGCACATGTGTTGGTGTGCATTCAAATTTAACATCTCCTCCCCACAACAAACGCTCCAGTGCACCTCTTCCTATACGAACTCCATGTCACTCTTCCCCACGAAGATAAAATGCAGAGATAAAATGCAGAGAAGAAATCACTTTCACTACTGAGCTTCTAAGTGGATTATTACTTATTTATTTGTTCTTAAAATTGCTAAAAAAGTAATCTTAAGAAACCCACCATGGGCCACATGGAGGTTCCAATCCGTATGACCCCTCTGGGCCAGTCACACGAAACAACCACTTGACCACAGCAGAAAGTGCAGAGACACAAACTGCTATATTTAGTGTGTCTATTCAGCAAGTAGAAGAGTGAGAGCTGATTATGGGAGACCTATGTATATCATAAACTGGAGAGGCAAAAAGAGCAAAAGTGAAAAGGGAAAAGAAATTGCAGCAAAATACATGAAAAAATGCCTTTCTCTGGTTTGTGAGTTTCTGCAGACTTCTTGCTGCACAAGCAGCTCTGCTGCATAGTGGTCATCCACCCCAGACAGAACAGCAGAACAGGCTGAGACCTTAACTGAAGCTGAGCCATTTTACTGGCCTCTGAGAAGTTTCTTTGGCTCAGCAGTTCAATTAAAGGATTCACTGGGATGAAACTGTGAAGAGGGGGCAGCAGCTGGCAAGACTACACCAAAATATTCAATTTATCCCCCTGAATGTCCCTGAACGAAGAAAGGCCAGCCTGGATGTCCCTGCAGTGAGTCACAGTCCCCCATGGGAAAATGCCCAACAGGACAATGGACTGAGCCAACAATAACACAACCCCACTTAGAATGCTTCTGCTTGGTCATCTCTGCAGACTCACCACTTGTGCTTTTATTCTTTGAATAGGATTTCTTCAGGAAAATAAGAAGTTAGAATCTTCTTGTTAGTGAGCAAGGTGCTGGTGTCTTGTTTCTGGGCTGGTTACTCAACTGTACCTCAAACACTGTCACCAGTGCTGGCCCCAAGCACTGGAGCTGCAGTGGAAGCAGTCTCCTCCCTAGCCCCTTTGCACCCTACCTGGCAAACAGCATCTGCTCTCCTCAGAAAAAAGGGATTTCCCAGGCCTGGTCCTGTGCCTATGATGGAGCACCAGTTTTGTCTGAACAGTTCAAGCATTATTTTAAAAAGTTGTCAGTAAACAAGCCTCGATGATAATGCAGTTCCTTGGTTCTCTGACGCTCTCTAGTGCCTACCTTAGAGTGGAGACAGCCAGGCAGAGAAACTGCCTTGCAGCACATTTGCCACACACGCTGCAAAGCAAATGCAGGAGACAACTGCTCAGCCAAATCTGGCAGGTACAGCCAGTCTGAAGGATACAGCCATCTACAGAGCAGAAGGGTGAAGGAAAAGTATCCCAGGCTTCCTGTGAAACTATACAAGCTCCTAGGATTGAAGTGGAGTTTGGCTTGTAAAAATTTGTCAAGAGCTCTGAAAATATACAGTGCTATATACAGGTTACAAGAGACAGAAAAGCCAAGCACGATTACTGGTAAACCCACAGAATGACATGTATCTCTGTTACTTGCTGCAGGGGCTTCTCTCCCAAGTGTTCCAGCTCTGGCCTTGCACAGCCCTGAGCTGGGTTTTGTTTTTCCTTTGTAACCCAAGCCCTGTTTTGCAAAATGTCAGGCAGTCCCTCTTAGTGCTCCAGACCGCGTGCTGCCATACCGTGCTCCCAGTGCACAAGGTAAATGCAAAGGAGCACAGTGACCTTTAAAGCCATGTCAGACGGCTCCCTGACCCACAGACCTCAAAGAGGTTAGATTTCCTGCCCTCCTGCAGCTACTCAAAAACTCAGGGGGGAAGGAGGGAGACCTGCCTGTCTCTGCATGGGAAGACTAAGAGCAAACTGCTCCTTTAATGGCTGCTTTCTCCTTATACAAACATGAGATGGAAGTGTATCTTGCCATGGTGCACATATGTAGAAAGCATGGGAATGAAAAAGGGGGGAAGGTCCTCCTACCTCACTACTGGCAATAGCAGGGAGAAAAACTGGGAAGGATCCTTTCCATGTGTTAGGCTGCCCTTCTCTTGTTCAGAGGATTAGTGAGACTAAAAGGATAGATGATGAAATCTTCCTCTGCTGAAGGCAATGGCAAAACTCCTACTCACTTCTACAGGGCCAGGATCTCCCTCTTTTTAAGAAGTTAATTATGAGCTGCAAAATCCAATTAAAAATAGGAACATCACGGAGTTGTGCCACACTGACTCTTTTCTAATTTCTCAAATTAAAAACCACATTTAAAACTTGTGCCTGCAAGCCACTCCCAGGAAGGAGGCTCTACTCCTTAAATCACCTTTATTCAACACAAGGATCTGTGCAGTCCTTAAACAAATCTATAAATCCACATTTATACAAATGCACTCAATGAAGGAGCCAGTCATCATCCAAAAAGAAGCCAATACCTAGAAACATATTGAATACTCAGTCCTTTCAGTTCAGAACTTACTCCACACCATGGGGCTGGTTCAGATTCCACACATCCATAAACACACCTAGGAAGCAGTACAGATATATTCAAGCAGTGAATTATGCAGTTTTCCTAGATGAGCCCTTGTGTTAAAAAAATTTCTCATCTGCTTATGGAAAATCCATAACCAACACAGAATACTGGCTTTCAGCTGTTTCTACATTTTCCCCTGGGATTCAGAAACACCACCTAGTGATTCCAAGCTTACTGACTGGTAGTTTCCTTGGGCAGCATGTGCATCAGAGAGCAGTGCAGCACAGTGAAGGAGAGCTGCAGTGAGGCAGTGGGTGCCCAGGACCCAACATCCCCTCTGTGTGCATTGGAAGGATGTTTTTTCTGGCTGAGCCAGGCCATAGGTGAAGCGTGCCAGCTGTGCACTTGCACAGAACCTCCTGGGACAGGAGAAAAAACCCATGTCTGCACTCCAACCAGGCTGAACCTATAGTTCTTTTTCAAGTTAATGGGGAGGGAAAGGCATGGGTGGCCTGTGACACATCAGACCCAGGCAGACTGGAACTGGAGGTGAATTTCTCTGCTTTGATGGTGCAGGGGGCCAGACAAGCAGCCCATCTGCAGGCACCTGTACCCTTGCTTTCCAGGCACAAACCAGAGAACATCAGGTTTGTGCTCCAACACATATTTAAATTGTAAACCCTGTACAAACCTTCACAACAAATATTTCCTCACAAAACACAGCAATGGGGATGTTGTCTCTTCTCAAGATCCAGAGATCCCCTGTCCTTGCCACCCATATCCCACAGGCACTCTCTAGGTCCCAGACATATTTCTCTTGTCCAAGGAGTAAGGCAGTGTTTGCTAAGACATCTCAAAGAGGCTGTTTCAGCAGAGTAATGAGTAGAAACATGAGGTTACAGGACACAGAGGTTCCTAACCAAGATCAGCTGAGGACATGATGACAAAACTCCAGCACACAATGGCCATATTATACTTCTTATAGCTGCATTATTTATTGCCATCCCAAGGGTTAAAAAGTCATGAGTCCACTCTTCCACAGAAATAATGAGATTTTAAAGAAGAAAACAATAATATTCAGACATCATTTGCCTTCCACTTTGTAGATAACCTAGGGCCACGATTTTAAACTTCTCTTTGCAGCCCTGCAAGCTAGGAACATTTATTTTGAAACACAGAGGAAGAAATTTGCTCTCTATTCCCCGAATTTCAACAGCAGAGCCTTTAAGAAGAAAACCCTCCATATGTGATGTGCACAATAAGATCACTGAGTTCCAATGTGATGGGGTGAAAACCTGGGTCCTCCAAGTTATTGTTAAAATGTTCATTAGGCTCAAGTTTCACCCTGTATCTTTATGGAATTGAAAGCAAACAAAGATATTATGATTATCCATCCGTATATATTTCCTTACCCCTCCCAGGCACTCTCCTGCAGGACACTTAGTAAAACAATCAAGTAATTATGTCCCCAGTCCTACAGTGAACTTCAGAGGAGAATCACAGTCAAAATCCTGGCTGATACTTCCCTGTGCTAAAAAGTGGTAGTGTCATGGGACTCCTTTAGTCCCTTGACACTCCATTTTGGTTTAGCCAAAAATATTTAAAGAAACTGAGGGGAAACCCCCAAATTCTGTCTGTATGCATATTTTGAAGGCCATTCAAAGCAGACATTTGTTGCACTGTGAAGAGCTCCTTAATATTACATAGCTACACGAAGCTAGCTAGAAAGTATGTTTAGGAAAACAACAGGAGAATATCAGCACGTATTCTAATCCACTGTGAATTATTCATATACAGTTTCAGAATCCCAAAAAAAGTTGTCTGAAAGAAAAATAATTATTTCCTTACTTTTTAAAATCTGTAATTTAAAAGCCATTTAAAATGAAATTAGTTCTAAAAGTCTCAATGTCTAAAAATATGTACTGAAAGACAGTTTCACCTACACTTGTTTCAAGACTGATGTTCCCAGAGAACTAGACAAACTGTAAAATTATAACTGAAAACAGGAATTAAATGCAAGATTTCCTGCTTGCATTTTTCCTATAGGGAAGCTCTGGGGGTCTGAGCTGTGTGAAGAAATGTGTGAAGAATCAAGTAGTGCCACTGGCTTTTTTCAGAGTGTTTTAATGATTTTTCTTGCTACTCTTCCTGAGGAATCCTTTTGGGACCTACTGCTCCTGAGCTGGTGAGTGGGGCCATGCAGCAGTGTCACTGCAGGATGAACCCAGGCATCCTTCAGAGGCCAGTGCTGCTGCAGACACGAGTCACTCAGAAGTGCCAGAAGCTGGTGTGGTTCTGGGGGAGAAGCAGCTCTCCAGAGCACCTCACAGAGAAATGCCAGGCAGGCATTCCTAGTTGCTCTGCAGTTTATTATGAAAGTCTGCCTCAGCACAATGAGATGCCTAATGTGGAACATCACATTACCAATATTTTATATTTATGTAGCACTCTTCATCTCCAAGGGTCCCTGAGAGCTTTACAAGCTACATACATGGCATACCAATGAAGCCAAGCCATAATTCTTTTAATTAGCTGAACATCAGCCCACAGCACATGGCACAACAGAAAATGTTACTGGCCACTCCTCTCTTCCTATGTAAAGAGCTACATGAGATTTAATAGAAACATGTCTCAGAAGGACATTTGGGTTTAAGGATGCCTGAAAAACGAAATTTAACCTGACAGATCTCCTTAACACCAGTGCCTCTCCTGCCTCATTATATATACACATTTTGTCAAATATGAGACATAGAAGAGGAGTAGCTCCAGACCTGCTCCTTGTTAAATATCCCCACTTTCACACCAGATTCAGCACGTTACCATCACATGGCTCAGGCAGCTGCTCTGCTGGGGAGGTTAAAGAAAAGCTGGTGAGCAGCTGCCGTCCAGTGCACAATAACATCACCCTCTTTTTAAGATTAATAAGTTCATTTCTTTAGCAAAAAGGAAGAGCAGGCTATTTAATACACACATCCTCTGGAGATCAATGCTAATATCTAAGTGTATGTGCGTGCAACCCATCAACCAGTAAAACTAATTACAAAAATCAATTTCAGATACTTTTCTGAGCCTTTCATTCCTCAATATACTCCTAATTGATTTTTGTTGGAGAATAGAAAGCCTAATTAATATTTTTATTATTTAACAGAGATGCAAAGGAGGGGGCAATAGTCAGTGCTTAACTGGCTTACCAATGTCTTCTACCCAAAAAAAGAGAAAAAAAATAATTTAAAATTGGCATTTTATTCAGTTTTGCCACCTGCTGGAAAAATGGAAAAGCCTTTGAAAGGGTGACAAAGCACAAGAGAAAAGCTGGCAGAAGACAGTATGGGGCAGAAGAGGAATGTGACAGGATTGTGAAATACACAATGTGAGAAGGTTGTACCTATTTTTAGAAGGGCAGGGATGATCAAGTGTAAAAGCAGTACATTTCCATGAATGATGTACAGCTCCTTTCATCCAAAAAGGTCAGCAGTGCCCTTATAGAGAGTTGACTCTGATCATATCTATATTAGAGATGGGGGGAAAAGAGGTTAAGAAGCAGACCCAATGTCCAATCTGTCTCTACAAACTTCAAAGCTCTGGATTAGCTCCTAAGGGCTTTGCCAAGGCTTGTCTACCAAGCCAGCAGCAGTCTTCAGCATGTAGCCATTCAGGACACAAAAAGAAACCAATTTTTGCAGCATTATGTCTTACACACACACAAGCACCTAACACACATCCACAAAGCTAACTTGCTCAGCTGAAAAGCAGAGAAAAGCAAAGCATGTAGCAACACTCAATGAAATGGAAACTCTCCATTTTCTACTCAAGAAGCTGCATTTAAGAAGTGCATTTAACATGCCGAGCCCTGAAGGAGGGGAGGAACACCTGGCTTTATCTCTCTCTGGGTCTGTGCAAGACTCGCCTTGAGAGTGATAAAGCCTTTGCAATGTGCTCCCCTTCAAACCCCTCTCCAGCTCCTGTCTGAAGGAAGCACCTGGATGGTGGGGAGCAGGGCTGGGGGACAGATGCTGGTGCCAGCCTGAGCACATAAGCCCAGCTTCTGCCCCATTAATTGCTGGCACATCCTCCCCCGGGCCAGGCCCTGGGGACAGCAGCAGAGCAGTAGGGACAGGAGAGCACCCAGCAGCAACACCAGCAACAAAACTACCCAATTAAGCCTCCAGAATAAGAGTGTGGAGGGGGGAGGAACACGAAAAGAAATTTTAAAAGAAGAAAAAGACAGAAGAGAGAAGGGAGGAGGGGAGGAGAGGAAGAGGAGGGGAGGANGAAGAGAAGAGAAGAGAAGAGAAGAGAAGAGAAGAGAAGAGAAGAGAAGAGAAGAGAAGAGAAGAGAAGAGAAGAGAAGAGAAGAGAAGAGAAGAGAAGAGAAGAGAAGAGAAGAGAAGAGAAGAGAAGAGAAGAGAAGAGAAGAGAAGAGAAGAGAAGAGAAGAGAAGAGAAGAGAAGAGAAGAGAAGAGAAGAGAAGAGAAGAGAAGAGAAGAGAAGAGAAGAGAAGAGAAGAGAAGAGAAGAGAAGAGAAGAGAAGAGAAGAGAAGGAGTTGCGGTAGCCAGGCGGCGGGGCCGGCCCATCAGCACCGCGCATCTCAGGCATTTCGTGCCGGGGTCTCCTAGTAACAGCCTGTGCACGCCGGGCTGTTGCGCTTCCCCTCCTCTCCTCCTGTTTCTCCCGATCACGCGAGGCATCGCTGTTTGCCCTAATTACACATTCTCTGCTGCTTCAAGCTGCCATTACTTTGGTCCCCAGAGGAGCAGCAAGAAATTTTAAAAAATGTCCTCTAATAAGGGCTTCTACTTTCAGATTCTGTGGAGCTCTGCAAGCTCAAAGCTGCAAAGCAAAGTAGCAGCAGCAGAAGGAACAGATGAAAAAGGAAAAAAATTCAGCAGCTCACTGGGTCAGATATTTCCAGCACTCTGAAAGACAGTCTCTTTTGTTTTTTGAAAGGTATCTTAGAGGGTGGACAACGAGACAGTCTTTAAGGGGCATGGTGCATATTCACATAATCCAGAGCAGTGTATCAAAGATGTGTTCCTTGGAAACCTATGTTTTAGGTCGAGTTTCTGAGACATTCCAGACTCTATATAAAGGCAAATACGCCAGGAAAAATATGAGACATATGTATCACGGACCACGTTCAGAAATTATAAAAAAAAATTAAGAGGAACAGACTCCTCTTTTCCAGATGTTAACATGTTAAATGGTTTTGCTCCTTGATTTTGTTAATGAATGTGGGGTTTGCTTATTCAAACTATTGCAGTACTGATGTTTTTCAGCATTTACCATCTCCTCCCTTTAGCTACTACAAAATCAGAGAAAAAATGACCAAAAAAATGATGCAGACTGGCAGAGACAGCACAGGAATAAAACACAAGGGGAAAAGAACATTCCCCTCCTTTTGATTTCCCATTTTTGTCAACAACAAAAATGGAAAAAGATCCAGGATTTCAATCATTCAGATATTGAATTTGATTTGGTGGTAGATGCCAAAGGGAAATCATGTGCTTGGGCTTAAAGAGTACACAGGCAGGTTCTCTCTCTAGAGGCTGCCCTGGTGCCAAGGCAGAGCTACCTTGATGGGGGCAGGCATGTGATGTTTGAAGGAGATCCCATCCTTCCCGGTGCCTTCTCTGTCCTTGGGCAGAGCTGGCAGGCTGCACCCAGCAGCACGTGAGCTCCTTGGGCTCAGTGGAAGGGCCTTGGCAACCCTGCTGGGTTGCTGCTGGGCAACCCTCGGTGAACCAAGCAGACTAATCTCAAGAGCACAAGGCAGTGAGTAAAGATACTTAATTTTACCAGCTAGGAAGTTTCTCCATCTGGATTTCAAAAAAGGCACAAAGGATTACCTGTCCTTAGCTCTAAGGGGGTTACAGGCAACCAGCAGGAAACCACCCAGATCATTCATGCTGCCAGGTGAGTGTAAGTAACCAAAGGAGAACACAAATATATTACTACATTCCATTGCTGGGTGACACTGTGTCTTCAGGGAGAAAAATCAAAAAATAACATGTTTCTGTATGAAACATGTTTACTAACACACATTCAAAGCCAAACAAAGCCCAAGAAAAAATCACCTTTGGGATTCCATGGGTCTGGTAAAGAATTAATGATAAAATATCACTCATATGGAAGTCAGTTTACAATAGATCACAGCTTAATCCATTCAAGCTCATTTTTACCCAGACATTCACAGATAGAAGTCTTCTATTATTTTCAACTACATGGGCCAAGTCTTTAGTTAAACTTGTTACACTATGCACAGTTCTTTTCTCCCTGCCTCTCTCCAACACACACACTCCAATTTCTAAAATAACAAACAACAACCACACTGGAAAAAAACCCAAATGTGGAAAATTTCACTCTGAAGAAGGGAAGGCTTTGCAAACTTTACAGGTGACCATCAACAAGATGTACCAAATGGAAGTTTACACTAACTAATCTATTAAGACCTCTCTGTGTATGGTGAGAGTCCAGATGTACAGGAGGTAGGAATAAACTGCTAAGCCTCTGAATGTGCACTGCCATACAGTTGAGTACACCTTTCTTTCAGAACTCAGCTGGGCATCAGCTTTTATCTTGAAACTCATGTTTGTCATCATCAGCTTAGCTAGCATGCCTGCAAAAGGTTTTTCAGCATTCAGTTTTTGCAGCCACGATTTTCGGTTCTGAGTTTTGAAAGGCAGACATTTTCAGGAACAAATCTACCTAATACAACATTTGTGTGCTTATCTGCAAATGGAGACTTCTGGGATTGCAAACTGGCCTGCACTGTTTAAAGACTTTGATTTTTATTAAGCCTTCTTATCATGTCTAGAGCTGACCAGTGGAAAGGTTTTGGTTCTGCAGTCATTGTCCTGAAACAGGTGCCTTCACCCACTGTACAAAAAGTTGATCCACACACAGAGGTGAGGTATTTCTTTACAGTTCTGTGCAGAAAGGGGTGCTGGGTGGCAAATCCACAAAGGTGAGTGTAGATGTGTTACCTATTGCTTTAGTGAGAATCTGAATCACCACATGAGTTATGAAGGGAATAAGCCCCTTTGAAATTTTAAATGGTAGGCTGTATCCAATTGACATTGTGGTGATAACAGGTGACTGAACATATGCAAAAGGTAATGGTATGTTGAGAATGATCTGTTATTCCTCTTAGAGGTCAGTTTGTCCAAGACCCTGCTCAAGAGGGGTTAAGACTTTTGTCAAAATGTATGAATTTTTGGCTTTGCCCTTAATATGGGTTGCCACTTTGCCCTCAAGAGGATTTTGTGTGGAAACACATCAGAGCTGCCCAGCTGGGGCACAGCACTGAATGCAGCTTGGACAGAGTCTGGGCACAGATCTCAGTGCAAATCCTGTGGGGCACAGTGTCACTCCACTGCAGGGCTCAGTCCCTGCCAGCAGGCACAGCAGTGGGACAGGCTTCAAAATCCATCTACCCAAGTCCTTCCCAGCTCTATTTTGGCTTTCATTGCCTGCCAGACAAGCAAAAACCACCTTGTGACATCACGGAGCCCTGTGCCACAGCGGCCCATGATGTCACACTGCCAGCAAGTGCAAGCACATAGAGACTGGGCAGCCACTGAGCCCGGAACATCACAGCCTCAGCTCTGACCAGCATGGCAGGCCGAGGCAGCTCACGTGCCAAGATGTCATCCTTGCAGAAGACCAGAATGAGGCTCATCCTGGTGGTCTTCCTGACCATGGTGCTCCACAGGCTGTCTCTGTCATTCACTGCTGCCATGTATATGGCTGAAGAATGGACCAGCAGCCTCGACCCTTGCAATCCCAAAGACTGGGTCAGGTTCAGGACTGACATCATTCCCAAGGGTCCAAAGAAACCGCCTGGTGTCACCAAGAGCATGACTGATGAAAGGACCAGCACCACCTGCCTTTGCAGTTCCCAGGGCTGGGTCAGGGAGAGGAAGGACATCTCTCCTGAATGACTGATGCAGTCACTCATTATCCCAGAGAGTGCAGCCTCTAACCTGCCCTTTGTGCCAGTTTTGGAACTACTTTGCCCCTTGACATGACCTGGTTGCTCTGTACAGCCTGGCCACCTGTGGGGCTGCTCAGCATGGCTTGTATTGCCTTCTACATCTGGAGAAATGTGAAGAAACCTCAGGAACAGGGAAGGTGACAGATGTCCTCAACTTCAGTAAGGGACAGACTGCTGGGAAAAGAGCACTTTGAGGTGATCCAAATTGTTCTACAGGGTGGAGACCAAAACCAGCCTGGCACACAGGGCCATGAGGCTCTTCTGCCACCTCCACATGAAAGAGCTCTTCTGAAACAAGGAACCAAAGATAACTGACAAAACAACCAAGACCAGATTACAAGGAAAAAACAATGCCAACTCATCAAACTAGGGAAAGAGTAATTTTGGCAGATGGAGATTATGACCATCGACTCACAGTGCACTGATTCAAGAGAAGATTCAAAAGAAGATTCACTGATTCAAAAGAAGAAGACTGAGCAAAAAAAGCAAATAATTTAACCAAAAGAAGACTGAATAATAATTAGTGAATTAATAATATTAACTATGACTTGTAACCAAGGAATATTAATGCCTTTGTTTCTGTCAAATGATCTGTGGGAGTGGCAAGACCACTTGGCAGTGCAGAGGTAAACCCATGTACACTGCTGAATTGTGGTAGGACACTGCCACAGGCAGAGGAGCTGGTTGTAAAATGTAGATGCCCATATACCCAAGGGTCAGGCTACTGAAGAACATTGCAACAATGAACAGGTGGATCAGGCTGCCAAGATGAGAATGTCTCAGATGGATCTGGACTGGCAACATAAAGGTGAATCGTTTTTGGCTCGGGGGTCCATGACGGCTCAGGTCATCAAGGAAGAGATGCAATGTGATGGGCTCATGATCAAGGGGTGGACTCAAGGACAGACAGTATCTTCCAGGTCATCCCTAACTGTGAAATACTGCTTGTGCAATCAAGCAGGCCAAGTGTAAAGCCCTTGTGATAAGGGGATGATGGTTGAAATCTAAGTATGGGGAGGCCTGGCAGATTGATTCCATCACACTCCCACAAACCTGCCAAGCCAGGCACTATGTGCTGACACATGGAGATGACCACTGGATGGCTGGAGACATACCCTAGGCCTCACACCACTGCCCAGAACACCATCCTGAGCATTGAAAAGCAAGTCCTGTGGTGACATGGAACCTGAGTCAGATAATGGAACTTATTTCAAAAACAGCCTCACAGACACCTGGGCCAGAGAGCATGGCACTGAATGGGTGTCTCATATTCCCTATCCCTATCAGGCCAGTCTCCCTACCTGCAGCTGGTTTGTGCTGTAAGGTGGGCATCACTTATGCCATTGTGCCCATGGTTTTCTTTGGGACTACATCACCCTTGGCAAAAGAATGGACACCTCTGCTGTATTGAGGTCAGCTTCCATGCAGCCTTGTAGTTCATCTGCTCTTGCTTTCATGTTGCTGCTGCTGGTATGTAGGTATGTGGGACTGTGTCCATATGGGGTGTGAAAAACAGGCTCTGGATTAGGAGAGGTCCATCCAGGCTGCTGGCTACCTGCCCAGATATGACCCAGACTCAAACACCCACACTGTGCTTAAGAAAAGCCTCTAACCCAGCATCTGCTTTTAAGATGATAGGTAGCACACTTGGCTTTTCCTGCAAGAGCACTTCAGGTCTCCCAGTCATGCCCACATCAGCCTAAAACATCATTTTTGAGCACACATCTCCAATTCATCCCTGGCATGACCTCAAATACTTTAGAAATGACAGTGCTTTTGGACAAATGGACAAGAAAATCATAGCTTCCATTGTTAACTTGCCAATTCCATCCCATGTAGGACTGCAGCAACACAACAGGAAATTGGCAGAAGTCAAATTGGTGGGATTTTCTTTGAGTCTCTTTTTGTGATCTCTATCATTTGCCCACTGGCTGGGTGCTTCACAGGGGCTCAGGAGTGGATGGGAGGGTATAAGGAAAACCCTAAATTACAAACTCAAGAAGGCTTCTCTGTGCCTTACCAAAGCAGACTGCTGTAACACTTGGAGGCATCTGCACTTGCCCTCCTGCAGCTGCTGAACAGACAGAAAGCATCAATTTCTAGGTCTACCTTGTGCCAGAAATAATCTCACTGGCAAACAAACAAATACTACCTATTTCCATTATTTGCCAAACAATAAGAATGTCCTGTGCTATTGATTTGGCAAATGATGGAGCAGAAACACAGGACTGAGAATTCAGGTATTGACAACTAAACTGTGGATGAACACCACTGGTGTTTTAAACAGCAAGGGCTGTTTTTGGCAGGGGCCATCCTCCTGCTGCCTGGATCATTTCCTAAGTGTAAATTCTTGCTGTAATAACGAAGTGAGGCTCTGACCCTCCACAGTGAAATCACAACACCCCCCTCCAAACTTGCCAAATGGCTAAAAGGCTTCAAGATCAGAAAGTTTTAAGGAGTTCATGATCAAGCTGGGCTTATTTTAATCAGCTTTGATAAAGACTTGTTATGTTTTTACACATTTCAAAGTCCAACATCACAACAAAAACACGTCTTTCCAAACTGGCTAAGGAACTGTACTCCCCAAAACATCCAGCCCTGAATGAAGGTCTTTCACACACCCTTCCTCCCCCAATTCCCTGGCTCTCACTTCCAGCAGTGTATTCACCTGTTGCTTCAGCTGCTGCCATTGGAGCTTCAAGATCCTCCATGTTCTCCATGTCCTCTTGGCAGGTTTCAGCCCTGCACACAGAGCTGAGGACTCTCCAAAAAGCTATGGGTCTCTGTACAACAAAACATCTTGGGCTTTGGCTTTAATTTCTCCTATGCCACCAATACTGTTCTCCCAAATGCTTTTCCCTAAGTCATTATTCAGTCTTGCATCCTGCAGAATTGGCACTGTGCTTGGCTACTTGTTTTTTCCTTCTCTTCACTGGCTTTCTGTTCACAGATGCTACCATACTAAAACAATACAGCAATGCAGCTTCCCATTCATGTGCCATCACTGACACAGAGTCTTTATTTTCTCTGTTATTCCTTTACTTTGTATTAATCTTCTTTATCTATCATCCAGCCTACTCTCTTCAACTTTGTCCCCTCTAATAATTTCCAGATTCCAGCTATTTCCTTTTCATCTCCAACACTTGAGGAAAGTTCTTCTCTACTATTTTATATGACATCTCAAAAACCTTCTGTTGGTTAATGCTCTTTCTAATCTCTCATGTGTCTCATCTTTTTCTTGCAAATGTAGTAATTTGTTTTCCTGCAGGATGGATTTGTTTGTTTTCGTTTAGTTACTCTCACCCACCATTGTGGATCAAAGAACTATAATTTAAAATAAGATGTCCTGACAATGTGAAACAAACCCCACTTGAAGAAGTGCTATCTTAAGATCACATGTAGACTGGGAACATCTATTTACATGGCTATTTCCCACTTGTTTAGCCCTCAGAAACCTAAACATAGACATGAGGTGCCCAAATGTTGTTTCTCAGACTTGAGCTTCGGTTGTATCAGATCCTGGCTTTGGATGGATAAAGAAAAAAAAAAAAAAATGCAAACTTTCTGATACTCATAAAATGGAAATCTAGCAGAACTCCACTGAATTGTTTTTATCACTATCCCAATCTTAAGGATTTCCTGGTCAGTTTTTATGTGATGCATCATCCCTGGGCAGAAAGTACTCACGCCACCTTATACCTTCTCCTGCACATTACTGCCAGGATGGCTGATAGGAATGGTTTTGTCAGGAGATAGAAATCTCCAGCAGTCTTTGATCTGGGAGACACAGTCACATCCCATGACTAATCTTTCCATAGGTCACAGGCCATCTCACCCTTAGACTTATTTGCATTCAGACACTCTCCAGCAATATCCTGTTTTCTAATTTAGGAAGTACTGATGATTATACATGGGGTTTGGCTCATTTGAATTCCTTCCCTCTCCACTCTCCATTACATTGACAATTCATCTCCATGCATGTGTGAAGGCAGGATGAAAATTTTCCTCTCTCAAAAGAGAGAAAATGCCATTGTTTGCACTGATGTCTGCTCCATGAATAACCGTGAGAGAATGTGCTAGGGTTGAATTACCATGCCAGTCCTGGTTGCTCCTTGTTTAGATGTTTTTATGTCACCCTCACACTGGCAGTGTGGTTTTTTCCAAACCTACTGCTCACCTTTTCCTCCTGTTTATAGGCCCAGCTGCTATTACTTCCCCGAGGGGCTTCTTTGCTGCACTCTGACAGTCAGTCCCACCACTGCTCTTAGCTCCTTTACACACCCTTAACTTTAGGTGCCCCAGCTTGCTTTGAGTTCAGTCAAATATTTTCATTTCCCTTTCCATACAGACAGTGTTTTTCCCTTTCCCTTCCAGATTAAATTCTCTCCCACACAGATGATTGTTTTTCCCTCTCCAAAGGTCATCCAGAAGGTGGTTTCATAACCAGTTCAACCATTGATGGGCCTTACAGTGCTGTCCTGATTCTCTTGCAGATGAGATGTGGGAGAGTAATGTGGAAGATGCACCAAGTGTAATGTGGGGTCTGATGGTCTCTTTGCTTCCCAGCAAATAAAACCCCAGGAGAGGGTTGTTCCCAACCTAGCAAGCTGCTATCAGCCTGCATCGCCTGCAGCCCAGCCTGGCTCATCAGGCAGCAGCGAGGAACAGCAGCCAGGCAGCGTCTGTCTGGTCAGCCTTACATATGAACGAAAGGAATGCAGCCTCCTTCCGCTGCCTTCCACCCCCCACCCGCTCCCCAGCCCGTGGCTTCTTGTTTTCATGCACTGCAGCAAATCCCTTTGATCTAGCAAGTGGACTTTGCACGTGCAAGCTGAGTGACCAGCCCACATCTGCCTCTCTGCCTGTGAACCCCACACTGGGAGCTCTTTGTCAGTCGGGGCACTCACACCCGTTTACAGAGCCCACACTGGCAGACTGCGCTCGCATGACACACTAACAAACCACCAGCCAAAGGAAAATATCTTGCAATCATTTCAGACCCTCTGGCTCAGCCACTGACTAAGCCAAGTGGCTACTAGCCATTGGCACTGCTGGGTGCATTCGCAACCCACAGCACTCTCAGTTCAGGCATGAAAAAAACAAAGCACCCATGGAGAAAAGGGCTCCTTGTCCCATGCCCTGAAGGCTGCATGGGAAAGGACACAGCCCTGACATTTATGATTCAGTCCCAAATTTCCATAGCTATTCCTCTCTGTCCCACTCTTTTACTAGAGGCAGGAGGTCCCTATGGGGAATCCCATCAAGAGGTTAGTGTGAACACATTTAATGTCTTGATTGTACCAGCTCTCATTTAAGGCATCCAATGGTCAGTGTGTTTTACTGTGGAACACTGCATGTAAGCAGTATGAAGGGTCTGAATGACTTTGTGCTCCAGACCCAAATAAGCTGTTTAGGTAAGCCTATCACACTCCTTCCCTTGATTTACTCAGATTGCTCCCAGGATGTAAATGTTCACAGGTATTTAGACAACCTGCTTTTCACAGACAAAAATGAGAGATAGGTTCCCTGCTCTCAGGTTCTGCATCAAAGATGTGTTTTAACAAGGCTGCATTCAGTCCTCATCACAAAGGGAAACCATGCTTTCTACAAAGCTGTGCACAGCTAGGACATGGGCAGGGGCAAGGTGGTTTTACAGCTGCTAAGACCGGAGAGATCATCATTCCAGGTTTGTATTCCCTCTTGTTTTTTGCCTTCCTGCTTTCCTAACAACCTATGATATCTGCTCAGGACATGGTGAATGGAAACAGAAACACTCCCATAATTAGGGGCTGTTTAAACCACTGATGGTTTAACTGGCAAGATCAGAGGAGTAGCTGATCCCACCAGGTGAGGTGCTGGGAATGGGAGGTCTGGACTCTGCACCCAGGCAGCTGCAGTCTCACCATCTGATAAAGGTCTTCCTCATCTGCCAGCAAAGGCAGACATGCCTTTCTCACCACATCAAGCAGTGCTGTGGATGGGCAGGCTCAGCACATCATGGCACCACATACAACCCAAGGCTATTCAAGAGAAAGATCACAGGACCAGTGAGAAATGTTTCTCATCATGGATTAATCATAAACCGTAAGATTTCACATGGAAATGTTAGAGGGGAAAGGTTTTGACCTCTGAAAATTCAACCAGACTTAAGGCTGGGTTCAAAAGCATGTAGACTCTTACAAGATTTTGACACCAAAGGGTAAAGCTATTGAGAGATTAGTAGTTTTTGCAAGTGCTCCTCCTGACTCCTCTCCATATCCCCATCTGAGTGACAAAATCAGGAAAACTTCACAAGTTAACCCTTTCCAAGCTGTCGTGTCATATCCCTGACTAACTGCAGGAAAAGTTGTGTAAGACCCATCATTTCCAGCCTGAGGACAAACATGGGGGTCATATCTGAGCAGACAAGATCACTGGGTCCACAGCTCTCACACTCTTCATTCTTGCTTTCATGGAAGCTCCATTGTCTGCTGGAAGGCCTTGACTGGGACGTCCCACTGGCCAGCCCCAGCAGGGACAAGCCCTCACCGCAGCACTGGCACTACAAGGAACCAACATTCTGACCACACTGATGCTGATTTTAAAATGATTGTACTATTTTCACTGGCTTTCAAATCACTGAATCACAGGTGAGATCACTCCTGGCAAGGTAGCCATCCCCAGTAAAAGCACTAGAAAGCTCATATAAAAAGATCAATGTCTTTTATGTCTTACTATGATTTATACTTCAGCCCATGTAACTTTTACAGTGCTGCCTAGTATGTGATAGATGCAGCTCTCTTAACAACCCACATATTTATCTGATTTACTGCGTTGGTCCAACGTGTTATATTCTACCTTGCAAGAACAACCTTGCTTCTAGGAATCTACTTGCATGATAAGATCGTGAACTAAATGTGCAGTTATCGTAAGAGACCACACATTTTACAGTAAAATTGAGAAAACTGATTATAGCAATCCCTCTGGAAACAAGAATAATCACATGATAAGACAGTGCTAATGGGAATTTATCATCTCTCATCACGTGTGAAGCTTAGAACAAAGCAGTAAAGTGTATGAACTGCATAGCTGTTAATGCCAATGAATACCAGCTGAACAGCTACTGGGGACTATGAAGCAATGACAGGAGGGAACCTGAACAGCCAGCCTAAGCCCATTTGGCATGCTTCAACCAGCTTACACACAGATACATATATAACATTCGTAAATGTAACCCAAAATAACAGCCTCACATCTATCCACACATCCTATTCCCTCTCTACCTACACCATTTCATTCAAACTCTATGTCATTCTTTTATTTGTTCTCACTATATTTTAGCCCTGGAGTAATCCAAGAGCATGAGTCTCTGAAGGGTATGTGCCTACATGTCTGCATCTACACATGCTGCCTCATGCACAGATTATTCCTAAACCACATATCTAAGATCTGAAACACATTTCTCTTTTTCCCATACAAAAGGCACCAAAACCCTACCCGTGTTATTTTCTATTTGAAGAAAATAATAGTGGACTAAACATTTTCAAAGTTGTCTTGGGGAAGCAAGTGCCAAAACCTCAAAGTGACATGCATATAGTTTTAACATGAATGATACATCTACATCCCTTAGGTATCCTAAAATTACTCTGCATCAAGCCCCATAAGACATATGAAACCCCAACAGGTGAATGGTAGGTGGTGAACTCCTCTGTTGTATTAAATAATGGGTATATTCGCTGGCCTACCATATTTTCCACTGCCCTGTTTCATAGACAGAAGCTTGGACTTTCAGAAGAGATTTTTTTTTCTTTTCTAAATGAGAACAAAAGGAGATGGTTACGGGTAGGTGGCAGGAGGACAAGATGAGAGAAGCACCCTACACAAGTACCTGTATGAGTCCTCTGGTGAGCCTTTAAGTGGGAGCTCTTTGTATAAACTTTCCGGCACCCATTAAATTGACAGCGATGAACCCTCTTCTTGTTCTCTGGGGATGCTTCTGTCCCTGCACCTCCTTGCTCACTGTCACTTTGCCCGCTTTTTATTGTCCCCGCAGTCGCTGTTGCTACACCCACTTTCACAGAGCTGAGTGAAGTTTTCTTGGCTACCAATTTCAACGTCACTGTGCCATCCACCGCCGAGAGAGTCTGTGGGGTTTTTACGAGGTGGCGGCTGAGCTCCGGAGAGGAAGGGGGGGTTAATGAGGTTACTGCATTGAGCTGGGCCTGGTTGACGGCTGTGTAGCCTTCTGTGGAAGAGCTGGTGGACTGCGAGCTGAGGCACGTCTCCGAGAGCAGTTTGTCACGGGACAGGATAATGTCCATGCTGGCGCCTTTGTCACAGGCACTCGTCTCCACCGGTAAAAGGAGGGGGTCCAGCCGCCGTGTATTGTCCTCTGCATCTGGGGCGGAGGAGGCATGAAGGAAGCAGTCCAAATCCTCGCCAAAGGTTTCAGAGATCTTGCGCGGCTCAGTCTGAAGGTATCGCTCCAACTCCAGGCATGTCT
The DNA here is from genome assembly GCA_013398075.1 of Notiomystis cincta. Classification (NCBI taxonomy): domain Eukaryota; kingdom Metazoa; phylum Chordata; class Aves; order Passeriformes; family Notiomystidae; genus Notiomystis; species Notiomystis cincta. The sequence continues at coordinate 359,337 of VZRX01000049.1, forward strand.
GCAGAAGGGAAAGGGAGAGGGGAGGAGAGAAACCGCTGTTAGAGAGAGATTACAGCACAGCTCCCACCGAGGGCAGGAGAACGGGGTCCAGAGACATTCCAAGACAGCACTCTTGAACACCATCATCTTCTTGTGAGATGGTCACACGTTGCGAGACACGAAGATTTGGCTCTGAGATAGTCTGGGGATACCCACATATGGTAGCAGGCATAATATACCAGAAGTGAAGATACAACAACCAGAAAGCATCCACTACATTTTCATTGAAGTCTGTACATTGTTCTATGGGTGGAACAGGGCATGCCCAACTTTAAGTATAATCCGTTCAACAGTCACTTCCATATGAAATTATCCTAATAGAGTCATCATCTGGCCACGGAGAAACAAAAAGTCACCTCTCCAAACAACGATTTCCTCTTTCTTCACAAACATTAACTTTCTCTCCAAATTTAACTCAGCAAAATTGGCTGGGGCCCAATCTGTTCCTAAAACAACACAATTCTGAAGCGTGGCATTTTAAGATAGGAGGCAGAAAAGCTTCCAGTGAGACCACAGCTTGCTTAAAGGGCCTGAGAGAAGGAAAAGCCACAGAAAAAAAAAGGATCTACTGTCAGTTTTAGAGGGAGTTTTGGCATATCTGGTCAAATGGAGCTTCCTGTGTACAGGACACCAGACTTGCACAAAAACACACACACCCCTTTATTAAAAAGTAGGTGAAGTTGCAGTCAAAGAGGCTGCCACATAAAAATGTGTTCCTGCACCTCCACAGCAGTGATCATCAGCAGAAGAATGGGATGAGCCTCCTATGTGAATGTGCCTTATTATGAAGTGCCCTGAGCTTGCCCCAATAAAGCCTGAAGCCACCAAAGCACCACCCAGTGTCCTCAAGAGCCAACATTATAAACTTTTATTGTTTATAGAGAACCATTTGCTGTAGTTTCAGGAGCTTTTAATGGAGTTTATTAGCACTGTTTTTCATTTCTTGCAGCTTGAAAGGATAGCCGCTTTAATACCACCACTGTGATTTCCTAGGACTTGGAGAAAGAGACATTTTAACTAATACATTTTAGAAACCTCTAAAAACTACTCCTCAGAGGACACTTCTAGCAATATTAAGAAAGGGGTTGTAGTCAAAAATTTTCAGTCTATTGGAGCTGGTGACCCAACTACATCTCAATCTGGAGAGTCCAGCATCTGATCAAGAAATAAAAGCTTCGTATAACCAGAGGAGAGACAGAGACTTGTGCCTTCTGAGTACAAAGGTCCTATCAACAGCAATGTAAGGAGGCCCCACTCACAGCTCTCTAGGAACTGCCAGGTAATTTGAGATTATTACTTTCAAAGCTCCAAGGAAGCAGCACTGTTGGCTGCAGATACAATAGGGTGGGATGACTTTCGAGTTCACAACAACATCTGCCACAAAGTTAACTGTTGTTTCTTTTTAAAATAATAGCTGATTATAGATCTGAGCTGTAGAGGTGGACAAAAAGCAGCAGAACAGAATACATGCAGGTGAGACATGCTGCACTTCAGCACGTACATTATATTCAGGCATACAGGCTTGGGGCTGGGACACTTATCAGTTGTATTTGACTTAAGTAACCTTTCCATTTTCTTTGTAAGGTGCATTTCTGGGACTCTGAGGTATAGCTGAAGCTGGGAATCTGGTCTCTCCCCAGATAAATCTTAATGGGGTTTGAGAGAAGCTTCCCAACATGCCACATAGTCTTTCAGTAATAACCCCCACCACCAAGAGAGGCAATGCTTTTGAGTTCTCCACATCATGTAATTTGGGCTTTCTGGTCCACTTAGCCTTCATCCAATGGGGCAGAAACAGGTTTAGGGGCCCAATAAATAAAAGGCTTCCAAAGGAAGGAGCAAGCATAATCACAAATTAGGGGTGGAAAGAGGGAGGGCAGCAGCAGGGAGGAGACAAGGACTCAAGGCCATTAAATCTGATGACAGTGACATGAAATTTCAATTGCTGTGGGATCAGAAAGCTGCATGCCAGCTCTGGGCTGCCCATGGAGGGGAGGCGAGCAGGAGGTGCTGCTCCTTTAAGGCATCACTACCCCATGACAACAATAGTGGGCCTGACAGTTTTTCCAGCTTCACCATTAATTTTCCATAAAGAGCAGTTTCTCGATGAGCCCTTTTCAGGCAAAGCCTGATGCTTCACAAACCTGTAATTATTCCTGGCTCCCCCCCTCCCGCAGCCACTGCACCTGTGCCATTTCAAGACACCAGCTGGTCATGTCTTGCCTTCTGCCTCTGAAATCCAAAACCAGTGGATCAAGCCCATCTCCTCATAGAAGGGGGGATAAAAACAACTCAAAGAAACAATATAATGCAGTCCCTCCCTCCCACCCCCCTTAGCCTCTCCACCAAGTCAATAGCAGGGAAGAGCCTAGCAACGCTGAGCCAGAAAAGCCCTGCACCTAATCTGCATGGCAGACAAAGCCTGGCGAGGGGTTATGGCCACAGCCCTTCCCTTACCTCCTGCCAGGGCCCTACCTGCTGCTGCTTTTTTTTTTGGTGGCAGAAACAAAGCATCTTTCCCCATATGCACTTCCCAGCTTATGCCAAGTACCTTATGCGACCTTCTCTCCTTGTGGTCCAAATCTCCCAGGGAGTGGTGAGGAAGAGTTTAGAAACCAGCCTGCTTTCTTCACTCCTTGTCCTGGCATGACAATTTTTAGGCCAACTAAGCCCACCGATTGGTCTTGAGCTCTGACCTGGAGAAACCAGTCAGGCTGAGACCATCAAGGTCCCCACTCCAGGCTGGTGGACCACCAGGAGAGGCAGGAAAGTTCTGTGGTGTCCATTCCCACAAAGCTATTTGCCACTAGGCACATCAAAAACTACCAGTTTTTTGTTGGTTTGGTTTGGTTTTTTTGTGGGAGGAGCAAGATATTGACCACTATCTACCGAGATACAAATCCAAACTGCTGAATTCAGATGATGGTGAATCCCTGTAATCTCCTACCTCCACTGCCATCCTGGTAGGAAAATAGTTTAAGAATATCTCAGACAGGAATGAGCTGCTCTTGTGATGCTCTTATCAAAGTTCTGCTGGACATCCAGCTCCTCTTTCACCACTCGTGCAAGAGAGGGAGCTTTGTGTAGCAGATGGAGTATGTCACACGTGCCATGAAGTCCAAGTACCCTTTAGCTGCTACACTGCAGACAACATGGTGGGTATTAAACTTTCTTACCCAGTGCCTGTACAATACACAGCAATGAAGACTTTAAAAACTGCAAAGGGAAGAAGAAGATGGCTCCCTTCAGAAACAAAAGCAGAAGATCCATAAAACTTGGCTGTCAAAACAGTTCCACTGCCTACGGATAAAAAAGTGTTATCCACTAATTCAACCCATCTGCCCTGATTAATGAGGGTCATTCTCCTTGCACCTTGCTCCTCAATTTAACCAGTTACAAGAAATGATGATTCATGGCTGACAAATAATAGGATGTGACTTTGTGAGAACCCACGTACTTGAAGTAAACTATATAGAAAAGGACAAGATTCTGGCATGTGGACAATCCTGTCAAGGCCTTGGTCTGATTTTTCAGTTTCAGAAACAATTGCAAAAAGACTCACTTCCCCAGCAGAGGAACATTTCCATCACCTGCAAGAAATGCTGTGTGTTCCCTCCCAGTAATTCAAAACATCTCTTTCCTCCCCATATTATACTATCATCCAAGTCCTCTGGGGCACGTGTAGTGGCAGAATACATGTAAAATGCACACCATGAAACTTCCATGTGCAGTACCAGATTCTTCAGACAGTACAAGACAGCCACTGTAGAGCTGTCCTATGCCTGGTAAGAACCTACTTCTTGTTAACCCTTTCAGAATTTGCAGTAGCACTGGTCCAGGAAAATTCAGTGTTCAGTATGTTTGTCAATTGAGAAAGGTATGACCTCTAATCTAGTTGTGTTCTTACCTCCAAAGCTCATTTACTGAAAGTAAAGATTAGTTATGAAACACGTTGAGCATGCTCACCACTATGAAATACAACCCAAGAGAAATCCAGCGTGTGCCTCTGACAGCAGAGATGTGATACATGTGTTCCATTTTCAGCAGAGCTTAGTACTCACCTAACTCTACAGCCAGCAGAAATCATGACCTAACTAACTGCATCTAACTAACATCATCACTAACTGCAACAACAAGACGAACCCCAGACTCTACAATCCCTCCCAGTCTTGCAGATCCTCAATTTGGTCCAGAGTCTATTATTTTAAGGTGTCTATCAGCTATCCAGGTTAAAGTTCAACCCAGAACATTCAAAATCCAGACATGAAGGAGCTGGTGTCTGACTTCATCTCTCTTCCCCAGAGAGGAATCAGGAGGAAGGTTCTAGCTGGGACCACCTCCATCACCAATGTGGCAAGCCTCAAGGCAGTGTATTTCCTCTTTAGAGAATGACAGGGGAAAGACATGCCCAAAGGCCAGGAGCCTTTGCAGGGACACAAGTTTGGCATCTAGACTCAGGTCCAGACAGCTCTGGAAAACCTAATTCTACCTGATGAACCAAAATATAATCCTAGTTCTCAGAGTATAAATCTAAACTTGCTTTAATGAATTGCAAAGAACTAGTCTTGGTTGACAGCCATGTTGTGTACCAGAATTTCACCCATACATACAGACTTCTAAAAAATAACAGGTCACTTGAGAAGCACCCACCCATGTCATAAAGTCTTTAAAGCACTCAAATTTCTGGGTGCTTTTCACAGTTAAAGACAGGACAACATGGCAACAGTAAAGTTCTGCCAAGGGTAAAAAAAAAAAAAGCCCAAACACTTATAATAATTTGAGGACAGAACATCAGAGAAGACACCCTATCAATATGTTCATTGGCTTCCTCTGCTTTATTAATGTTGAAGTATTTTATAATATCTTGATTCTGAATTTTTCTAGCAGATCATCAGAAGTTCTTATCTGGAAGTGCTAGTTACTTCTAAGTGCCATTTTACTGCAGATATAATTGGACATCAAACACTGAACTTGGAAGTTATCCAAAACCTAATTAGGAAGTTGGGTACGTAGATCAGGCTGTGACAGAAAATGAAAATGTCGAATGTGGCTGACAAGCAGGTCTGATCTACCAGGTCTGTTTACAATACTTGAAAGGATTCTCTTTGTAATTTACACAAGCAAAGCAGAATTATACATGCAATAGTGAAGGTCAAATTTCAACTTCCAACATGACCCCATTGCTTTCCACTGGCATGTAAAAAAGGGGCCTCATCTCTAAAATACAGTGAAAATCTCAAGACTGCATTGGAGGAGAAACTGTCTTCAACTTGAAGACAACCCAAACCAGTAACAGTAAGGTCAGTGCCATCGCTGTTCACTCGAGCTCAGAGCAAACAGTGGCCCCAGGTCCAGTGCCCAGCATCAGTGTTTCACTGTGCAGTGAAACAGCCAAAGCTCTGAGCCACACTGACACTTGCACTGCTGATACCACAGGCAGAAACTGAACTACACGTGGAGGGGCTGCCCTGAAGTTAAGAGGAATAAGAGATTCAAACTTACCTGCCTTCCCTGAAATGCCATGCTATTTTTTATCATTAACTCTAAAACAAGATTTGAACGATGGATCTTCTTCCCACTGCCAAAAGCCTTCACTACTTCCTGAACAACAACAACAAAGCCCAATACACTTGCCCATCTATTCCAAGATTGTCATCTGTTCCTACCCAGCTGCCAAAACCTCCAGCTTTTCCTCTTGACAAGTTTTACTGGGCAGTTGCTAGTCATGAAAAAGCTGCAGCACATCAGAAGCTTAACATTTGGGACAGAATAAAATAAACAGGGTTTTAGTATTAAAATAAGAAGTTTTGCAAAATACACTTGGGAAAAATGGGAAACTGCAGCCTGAAATGAATGTATACAAGAAAAAGTTTCAGGCAATAGCAAATAATTTCTATTGCAAAGGTTTTAAGACAAAACTAGTCACGTGCCAGCACATCTTGCCTATGTGTCATATAGTTCATTGAAAAAAAAAAGAGACCTAAAACCACTTTTCAGGTACAACAATAAGATATTTATTGACAGCTAACTTGTGGCAAATACTTATATGCATGTTCCTAATCACTTGTATATACAAAGGAAATCAAGTAAACTGGATGCTCGACAAACAGGCTTTTGCTAAGTGCAAAAAGCAGGCACAGTCAGCAAAGAAAGATCAGATGATATGCAAAGACTTGTTTTCCTGTGGTAACTCCACCATATGCCTGAGGCATCAGGCCAGTCCTCCCTAACACCATCTGAATGGGTCACACTGGCCACCCGAGTCTGAAATGGACAAGTCTATTAATTCTTGACTCCCCTACACAGGGACTAAAGTCTCTGTTTGCTAATTTCTTCAATACAATAATGGCCTGTGCCCATTTTCCCTCTTGGTCTCAGCCCAAAGAATGAACCGTTAAGGAAGTGTATTTAGCCAAACCAACCCATTCACTGTTATTCATGCACAACAGCACTCTCAATAAACTCTCCCACCATGACCCAGATGGCTTTCTCCCTGGATATTCTCCTCTTCCTCAGAGTCTAAGAAATGCTTAAATCGGAAGCCTCAACTGCATTCAGCAAAGATAATTTTAAAGTAAAAATGTAGATATAAAGGACAGAATCACTACTTTCATATAAACATGATTCACTTTCCTGTTGCTCTGGGACATGATGTAACCAGGATTATCAAAGATTTTAATCAGGGCCTAAAGATAAAAAGATCAAAATCAACTTTAACACAAATTACCAATTTTCACCAGTAGAAATGGGTGGTAAAAAATGTCTCAAATACAAAAAAAGTCTGAATTCATAACTCTAACCAAGGGGTCAAAATCAGGCTTTGTTCCCTAACTGGTGATAATGAAGTATATCTTCATCTAACAAATATTCTGTTGCATGGACAAGTCACACTTTTTCACCAAAAATCTGTGGTATTTGGGCCTTAAGCACTGAGAATCTCAGTGCTCTGGTTATGAGATACTGAACAAAGGACTGCAGCTAAGCGTGGCTGAATTTGATAGGCATCTAGATAGGAAAAAAAAAAAGAAAGGATGAAAGAAATCTGCAAACACTGAACCAGGGCTTTGGAGGGCTTTTGTTATTTTTTTTTTTTACTGTTTAATAATGACAGAAAAAATATCTACGACCAGTCACAACAACAAAAAATAGCATCAATGTCAGCAAAGGATTAAGGATAGCCAAATCAAGAATTCAAAAGTGCAAGCAGTCCATTGTGCTAGTATCAAAATATGATAAAAGCCATGTGTGCTTGTACACCACCACATACCCTGCATGCTGCCATACAGCCAAGACAGCAAGTAGCCGTACAATGACCGTTTGAAAAACTATATATAAAGAGTGTTTCAAAATGTTTCTGATGAGAGCATTTATTTGTATAACAACCCTGGATGGCTTTGAGTGAGCTGGCTAGTGGCCCTCACTGCAAACTTTTCTCCAAACTGCATCAAGCCTGTATTTAACCTGTCGTCGTCCAGTTTGGAAGCAGCTTTGGTTTAGCATTATAAACAGCAAAAAAGCACAATTAGCTCCTTGAATTGTCAGTCCTAGCTCACACTAAAATCAAAGGATCAGGTTCAAAGCATGCCCCAGAGTGTGGTAAACTTCTCACAGGAAATGGATATGCAAGAGCAAATGCTGACTACTGTGGAATGTACAAAGCAGAGCAATATTTTAGGTCTCGATCCTCAATTAAGATTCATCCTTAGAAAGTATTGCAGGGGGGTTACACAGCAGAATTGGATTCCTTGTAATTACTCTGGTTAGGTCCATGAATGAAAAAATATACTCTTTAGAGATGTTTTATTAACATCCAGAGATATCTTAACATTTCTTACTCAACAGCTGACACAAATGTATACAGCAGTTGTGTTCACGCACTCTCCGGCAACAGCATATTCATAAGCACGGTCTGTCACAATTAGCTTATTAAACCACACCTGGAGAAGAGATGTGATCAACACACTCAATACACAGAATGTTTCCTAAGAGTCCTGGGTTGTGAGTCATCTTGTCTGCTCTGACCTAAAAATATATTAAATGAGAGGATGCATAACACTGAATTTCTAACCCAAAACGTGCAATTCCTCATATTGACTTTGCATGATCAACATTTTTGTGCTGGGACTACTGTGTCTACCCTGTACATGACGCCCATTCATTATCACATCTCAGGGCTCAAAAAATCTTTTGTATGTTCCCTTTTGTATTATTTTTGGCTGTGGGGAGGAAGAGGTGGGGACCTGTCTGGGAAACAGGAAGCAGGAGGAAGGAGGGGAATGCGTTGTAGAATAAGGGCAGAACAAAAAAGAATAAAAGAGCATTTATACCATTTCTAAACGATAATAAACATATAGGACCAAAGCTTGCCTCCAGCCATGCGGGGAGCAGTGGGCTGTTTGGCTGAAGTTTAGACTTTATTGGGAGCATAACAACTGTCCAAGTGCATCTACAAAAAGCCATTTGCTGTTTTTTTCTTTGATTTCTTTTTAATCATTTGGGCAATTTGTTATCTTACAAGAGCAAGAAGATGTGTGTGCTACTGTGATAAATACACCAATCTCGGCAAGGAAAAGAGGACAACAGACTTGAGTTTTGCTGTTGCACCAAGAAAGAAAAAAAACCTCAGACTAGAAACAAAGTGATGGGAAGCACAACCGGATTCTCGGTTGGGGTAAATCAGCACAGAGCAGCCCTGATTTCATGGTTCCTGTTTACATCAGCTGAGGACTTTGCCAACACTCAAAATCCATGAAATGCTGCTCTTGATTAGCACCACTTAACTCTGTGGCTTACATTAAACAGAACTCAACATGTTTTTTGATGGCTGGAGATGGTTATTTTCTATTACAAATCTTGTCTACTTTATTAGGGACAGGGTGACCTAAATGGAAAAATAGGAAGAATTTAAAAACAACTCTCAGATATCCTGATACTTGCATTTGTTTCTTTTCTCTATCTCTCTTTTTTTAAAGTTTGGGCCGTCTATATGAGGTATTCACAAACTGATTTCTGCCACTTCTAGGCCAGAATTTTCATCATCTGTGCACAGAAAAAAACCTTCATGCTTGAAGGTCCCATTGCAGGTAAATGAGCATCTTGCTTTAAAGCCAGGTGCCGTCCAAAGGATGCTACATTATAGTCAAAGGTGTTTTTCCATTGCTTTTCATTTCTACATTGTTCTGCCAAGGCTCTTGTTCCAAACTCTTAGCCACCAGGGATTTTGATCAGCCTCAAAATCTCACAGCCAGTGCACTCAGGCTGTTACACACCCTGATAAAAGCAGCATGCTCCTCTTTAACAGCAATTTGTGAGAGCACATTGGTAAAGAGCCTGCCAGTATTGGCTCAACTGCTCAGCAGCAACCCCGGCAGCTGCTCACAGGCCTCTGAGATCTGTATCCCCAAAATGCATTTGATCAAAAAAGGAGAGATCTGGCACAGCCTTTGGTGGATATCATTAGCAGCACAAGGTGCACTGTGGGAACTGGATGAGGCACTGCTCACTCCCCGTGAAAGGATCACAGCTCAGCCTCATGTCAGCTCCCAGCAGCACTGGCTGCACATGGCACAGGAAGCCAGGAGATCCCATTAAGAGCCCTGCCATTTGTTGACTTGAGAAGGCTCAGCAGGTCAGACCCCAGCTGCTGGGAGTCAGCACACCTCTGTGAGCCAATTGACACAACCACAGCTTGCACACTGGCTCACTTTCTTCAGTCTGTTGACTGTGGACACCCACCCAGTTGTTATGATTTTAATATGCTGCAATATGAAAGTGCTATTTCAGGACGAAGTTATTAATAGCAAAGCAGCCAGAAAACAGCCTAGAAGGAATGCAATGTTTTGGCATTCCTGGAAGATAGGATGACTTCCCAGCATCCAAGAAACCACCAGGGTTAACTCAAGATGTTTCTGTGCACAAGCCTGTCTTTTGTCACTACATGATAAGCCATCATGGCATACCTTCATGGGACCTGCACACTGCAGTAGTCCAGAGACTACAATGCAGAAAGGCCCAAAGGGTGGTACTTTGTTTTTCTAAGTAGGCTGGCAAAAAGTAGAGGCTGGGTACTGTGGGAAAGCATCTGCAGGAACAGGTTAGAAGAAGCTCTACTCTTCCTGAAGGATGAGGATGGGACAGAACATGCTAAAGCCCTTTTCAGAAACTTGCCTAACTCCAGGACCTCAGAGAGGTTCTAATTTTCAACCTCTCTCCCCCTATCAGCACTCTCTCCTTCCCTTGTTTATTCATACTGCATTTCCTCAGCAACATTCTTTACTTGGGCAGGAGCCTCACAGTCAAGGCAAGTCACTGTCCCTTCTCAGGTTCTTTTAAACTTTCTGTTTCTCCTAGCAAAATATCCTTGGAAATGTATTGGAGAATACTGTGGAAAACACCAGATCCTGACTTGTTTGTGTTGGCACCTTTCCCCCTAAAATTAATTGGGAGGGCTCCCAAATTAATTCCAGGTATATTACTGAGCCCAATGCCCAGCAGTGTCTTGCAGAGATGATACCACAGGAAGGCACCTCTCCACTGGCAAGGCTCTTGGCATCCCTTCTGCCTGCACCCACACTGCTGAGAGGCTCTCTGTGAGGCTTTCAGCTTTCCAGCCCCAGCCTTAAATATCCTCCCTGAGCAAACCTAATGAAACTCAGCACTGCATCTTTCCCTGAGAGGAAAAGGCCCAAATGATGATGCCAGGAATTGGAAGTGTTCACAGCACTACAGCATTACCCACTGAACTACCATAGAGAGCTCCACCTCACTCCTGAAAATGCACTGCAGGGAACTGCAGTCCCTCACCACGCTCCAAAAAGGAAACAAAGAAAACCCAACAAGGAAAAGAGGAAACATATTGTAGTCATTGTAAAGCCAGCAATGGACATGTTATCTGGCATATTTCCAACTCAGACATTAAAAAATGTAGCTAGTTTACCTTATGTGTCCCATTTTCCCCAGTTTCCCTTTTCCAGTCTACCTAAGCCCACACAGCATCTCTCAAGATAAGCCTGCCTTTGTGGGTTGGCTTTATATTGCTCCTTCCCCCTATTGTCTTTCTGAGATGTGATGGAAGTCTCCAATGTCATGACTTAGAAGACTACAGCCAGGTTCCTTGGCATGGTTTGCAGGAAGGGGATGGGTGAGAACTGAGGAAGGACAGCCTCTCCAGCTGCAGGAGAGGGGTCTTCTCATGGTACAGCCAATCCTTCCTGGCATTTTGTTTATCATTAACACTGTTTAACTAAAGCTGTTTTTTAGTAGCCCTCAAAGGTGGAGTCTGCAGCCAGCTCTTGTCACTCCAAACACTGCAGACCTCTGTCACCATGCTTTGGTACAATCCCTGCAATAGCAAACATAAACATTATGTTCCTCCAAGTACAAATTACAGCTTTCAGGAACTGCAATTTTATTTTGGTTATAAACATACAAAGGTAGCCTTTATGGTGGGAGAGGAGCCACATGTGAGACCACAGCCTGAGTCTTTGCTTTGCAGGAACATTCCTGGGAGTACTCTGCTGCTTCACCTCCAGCCAGCTCTGCTTCCCAAGTGGTTAGCTTCCCAAGCAGTTGCATGATATCAGAATTCAAGGGAAAGCTCAAATGCCTTGTGGTGGCTGAGGCTGCTGGAGGGATCTGCTTCAGATCCTGCAGTCCAGGAACTGCAACTCAGACAGAGACAGAAACACACTCAAACTGTGTTCCTTTAGCTACAGCCAGCACAACTTGTAGCCTATATATTCAGGATCATTTTCCAGGCATGACTTCTGACTTGGTTGTCACTCAGATCCCCTGAGGATACATTGCAGCACTTCTGAATACGTGGGCTCTGCTCAGAGCACCTTGGAGGAGCTCTGACTATCATCAGAGCAAACTTCAAGGGATTTCCTCCATTTCAAGTGTCTCTAACTCTTCCCTGCTCTGCAGATGTCCCATCACTACCCAGCACCAGGCTCCCAACACCTGTCAAAGAAGCATGGTATCAAATTGCTCCTCCAAGCCCCTGAGTACCCCTAGGCATTTCAGCCCTCCTGTCAAGCCTGCTAATGTGTCCCTTCCCTGCCATGACTAATGATGCATTCCTGGAAGCAAAAACTGCATTAAAAGTCTTCTTTACATGTGAGCTAAGAGCTTTCTTTGCCTCATACCATTTTTACTCATAAATATAATATCAAGGTGATTGTGTTCTTCTCAGACTACTCACAGTGTTCTGTAAGTAAAACCTGCAATTGGCAATTTATCAGATGGAAAAATAAAAGCCACATTTGGTTTCTCCCCACACTTAAAAATGACCACGTGCAGTCTCTGAAGCAGTCTGATCTTTTTAACAAGGTCACAAATATCAGCTGAGGGCACGGGAGGAGAAATAAAACCATCCTGCACGTTTTCCTTTCTGTGCTGCTTTCTTACTGATGTTTTGCTCGCTTTCTAAGCAAAGAGGAAGTCTCTCCTGTTCCCATCACCCCGTGTTTCTCCACATTCCAGCAACCAGTGGCTGTTCCTCCAGGCGCTCTCCAAGGGCAAACAACTGGATCTTGCCACAATGCAATTTTGAACTCGAGCCACATCCAGCTGTGAGTGGGAGTGAGGTGGGAGCCCTGTGAAAAACAGTGATAGAGGCAGTGGATGGTGAGACATCATGAAATCTTTTGAAAATGTTGCTCCTGCAGGCTTAGACAACAAGCACAGCACACCCTTTGCCTGTGAAAGGCCTGGAAAATGCACTTTAGGAGCCACAGCCTTAGGAGTCAGAATAAATCCTCCCTGGTGACAAAGCAGCCCAATTTGATCAATTCAGCAGCATTATTAACACTGCACTGCCTTACATGAGGATAGTCATATGTTCTTGCCTCTGCTGAGTGTGGGGGAAGGGGTGCAAACTCCTACGGCAATTCACAGGGGAAACATCTCTCTCAAAATCATTAAGCCTGCATAAAGAATCTCCTACCCATTTTCATGGAAGCTGCTTTTTTGGGAGCTGCTTTTTTTTGCTTTTCTGCTTCACTAGTATTGATCAAGCTTGGGTGGAATCCTAGAAATAGTATGTGCTTTATAGTTTTCTCCAAAAGAAATTTTGATTTTAACAACTTAGGATCTCTATCTTCAGGCTTTTGTTTTTGTAGCCATGAGTACCCTTCATTGTGGAGGCTGGGTATAGACACATAAATGTAGGTGGTTAACAACAGAAGGTAGGACTTAATGGTTAGCAAATTTTTTTAAATTATTGGATTTGCATTTGGATTTAAGCAGAAATATTAGTAGTAAAAAGGCATATCTCTCTACATATAGATACACACATATATCTTGCTGCTGCTCCTGAGCCCCAGCCAGAGTCATGGCCTTTCTGAGTTTGATTCTCAACAAACACATTTACAGACAGTCCTGGTAATTCGGGAAGAGCAAGAGAATGGAAGGCAGATAAAAACAGTCCAAGCTAATCACCTGCTTAACCACAGCCAACAAATCCGAGAATTTTGTAAAAACTAGGTCCTGTGTGTGTCTGGTGACAAGTCTGCAGAAAGCTAGAGAGGTACCACTCCTATAGGCCAGGTGACTCAAACTGGGAGAAAAGGTATCAGAGAAGCTAAAGGCTAAGTGGTAGTAACAACATGGGAGGAAGAACTGACTAATAATAAACAAAAGACCAGCAAACGGCCTTCAAAACCACGAAAAAGACCTTCTGACCCACAAAAAAAGTTGTCTACCACTGCTGGAAAAAAAAACCTACCACAGAAATGGTGCATCAGCACCAGCCACCTTTCTCCAGCACTCATCTGGGACAAGACATTGTCAAAACCAGAAAACAACAGACTTGCTCCCTCTTCACTGGGAAGAAATCCTGCAGTTTTTCCCTCTGCCACCTCTCCATCAAAAAACACTAAGCCCATCAAATCCAAACCCTATACCATGGTTAAAAATGCTGACTTGGAGCACACCAGGCCAACTCCACACTGTGTCTGGTAAGCGATTCTCACCAGTGTGTTGCTGCTTCAGAGCTGCTGGCACAAAGTTCTCCCAGAAAGGGGTGCTGCAGAAGTGTCTAGACAGACTAAAATTAAAAAGAACAAATTATATGACATTGCCCACTGTCTGCACAGCAGGGCCAGATTCTCAGAGGGAGAAGTAAATAGCTGGTACCATAATCGTAGCTAGTGGAGTCATCTTAATTTACAGTGAGCAAGGATCTGGCCCAGAAAAATATTCCTGTAAACTTTGCAGCCAAAAAATTCCTCTGCTAGACTGCATTCCACCAGTTAAATTGCCTGGGAAGACAATTGAAGAAGTAATTTAATTAAAATGGAGATCAGGGAGCTGGTATCCTTTTCAAGCTCTGCTCTTGACTTCCTCTCCCCAACAACTGAGAGCTTGGGTGTCCCAGTTTCCCAGCCTGTAAAATCGGCATGCTACAGCTTCTCTGCTTTCTGAGGACAATGGCTGTGAAGCATCCTATCTGTTCAGAGCCCAACCATCAAATCAAATAGATATCTGAATGCTCTAAACCTCCAGGTCTTGGATGAAAGGGCATGTATTTTTCTCTGCTGAAACAGCTCTCTCTGTCATTGCTCCTGGAAAATTTGATCTTCAAAAAGGCAACTTCCAAGTTTTGCTTCCAAGACTGTAGGCGTCAGGTTCTCCAACTTATTGGGGTACTGCTAAGGATTTCTGCTGCTACAGACTGCTCAAACTTGCCAGCACAGTTCTGGTACTGAAGTCAGAGTTAGGCAGAGAGTACTGCTTTCCCACAGTTTTGTCATTCATATTTTATTTCTGAACTTCAACTTTTGTTCTGATTAGCATCTGGGAGGACAGTGAATTTTCTGCATATTCAACTCTTTTAGGAAGTCATTAGATGAAAAAATGCACCCAGGATGTAGAGCAGTGCAATCACGTGATCAAGTCATAAGGATGGTGCCACATGATGTCTCATTGTAGCAGATCCTTTGTTTTCACTCCTTAATTTCTGTTAAAACATTTGGCTTTTTACATGCTGGTCTGCAGAATCATTAGCAATGGCACATGGTTTAGTACTGGTTTTTTTACAGTCCTCATGTTCCACACAAAAGTCCCTCACAGATATCCACAGCTTAAGAGCTTTTTGAATAAAAGGGAGGTAGATTACAGTTTCTGAGGGAAGTTTTCAGAGGCAGAACCAAGCAAGAACCCAGAGCCCTGCTGCCTGCAGCCAGCTGTGTGCCTCACTGCTATTCGATGAGGCCACACTGTTTTGTTATAATCCCAGCAGACTCTGCATGGAGCCAGCAGCTTCCCTCTGTACAGGAAGGAACGGGAATCACCCTTCTTCTGAAACACCAGGAAAATATTTCTTTGCCATGCAAGCAGCCCAAGCTGACTCAAAGGAGCAGAGATGGTTAAGCAGCACAGTGGACAAACACAGCAGGAAGGCCCAGAGTCCAGGATGTCCTGGCAAGCAAATGGAGAGCACCTCAAGCCTAGAGCAGCCGAGGTTCTCATATCCCTCTTCTATCCCTCCTCTGGCTCAGGAAGGCTCCTCTGCCTTATGTGAGGGACTTTGGCAAATCCTCCTTTAAGGTGCATGGCCAGGGCACAGGGAGCCACACTGCTCAAGGCCACCACAATCAGTGGATAGTGGCAGAGTGGGGGGACCCTCCAGAGGGATGACAGTGGGACCCCACTACTGACCACACAGCATTTCAGGCAGGCTGCTCCCTGCCCCCATTGGGGCAGCTCCCTTTCTGAAGAGCTGTGTAGCCCTTGGAAGGACCTCAACAAGCTGGAGAGGTGAGCAGCAAAGAACAGTCAGAAATTCAGCAAAGGCAAATGCAGGGTCCCACACCTGGGACCTGCACCACGCAGCAGCACAGGCTGGGGACTGACCTGCTGGAGCAGATTTGTGGAAAAGGACCTGTGGGTCCTGGTGGACAGTAAGCTGTTCCTGAGCTTACTGTTCAGTGTGCCCCTGTGGCCAAGAAGGCCAATGGGATCCTGGGGTGCATTAGGAAGAGCACTGCCAGCAGGTCGAGGAAGGGGATCCTGCCCCTCTGCTCAGCCCTGGTGAGGCACATCTGGAGTGCTGTGTCCAGTTCTGGGCTCCTCAGCACAAGAGAGACAAGGAGCTCCTGGAGCGAGTCCAGAGGATGGCAACAAAGGTGATTAAGGAACTGGAGCATCTCTGCTGTGAGGAAAAGCTGGGAGAGCTCAAGGCTATGGAGTCTCCCTCACTGGAGATATTCAAGAACCACCTGGACACAATGCTGTGCTGTGTGCTCCAGGATGACTCTGGATTAAACCAGGGACTGTGGTCCCTTCCAACCTTACCTACTCTGTGGTTCTGTGAAGAGAAGGGTAGAGGTGTGGTGGGTGGGCACGCAAATTCAAGCAGCCTTTACCCTTTAGCTATGGTCCAGGTTAAACACTGTTTCACATCCATCAACCACAAAGACCACAAAGCCAGTGGTCCTTAACTAACTAACCAACATACAGACACTTTTTCCCAAACAAAGGTCAACAATGCACAGCAGCCCTAACAGCTTTCCACCATACTAATGCCACTCCACTGCTATATTTGTGCTTTTAGGCTCTTTGAAATGCTGAGATCTTTCATGACTCACTGTCAAAAGCCAGCACTTAGAACCAGCTACCATCAAGTCGAGTCATCAACACCAATTTGACTTCATCCCATTTAAAGTCTGTTTCATTAAACAAACAAACACAAATTTGGCATCCTTTTTTTTGTTTCCCTTTACTCTGATGGATCACAGCCCTTGTTATAAAAACATGCTTAATAAAAACAAATTGGAAAACTAAGGAAACTCATAAAAAGCTCTGATTGTGAAAAAAAGCAGGGAAAAGGGCTCAAGGAGGAAATGCTACATTTTTCTGTGATGCCAGCAGAAAGAGGCAGTTTATAAAGAAAACCACACAGTGGCAGGAAATAAATCCTTGAGACTGAATTTGGAAAAACACAAATTAATGCATTTATGGAAGAAACAGCAACACAACATGCACACCTAACACAAAGCAGAGATCCAGTAAGGCTGACAAGAGTCCTAGAACAGATAAAACACAGAGAAGACCAATATAGCCTCGAGGACACATTCCAAGCATCTGATACAGGGGAAAACTGAAGGGGACAGAGAGATGGAAAGTATGACAAAACTCAAAGGGACATGCACCTTTATTACTATTTATCACGTCTGTTCTGCAGTCAGAGTTGTAATCTCCAGTCAATGAGCTCGGGTCACATTTCACATTGAGATAAAAAATCCATGAAATAGTTAATAGAGATGAAGACAGGGAAAAGCAT
This sequence comes from Notiomystis cincta, assembly GCA_013398075.1. Classification (NCBI taxonomy): domain Eukaryota; kingdom Metazoa; phylum Chordata; class Aves; order Passeriformes; family Notiomystidae; genus Notiomystis; species Notiomystis cincta. The sequence continues at coordinate 376,660 of VZRX01000049.1, forward strand.
CACAGCTTTGTGCAGCTACAAACAGGGTGAATCCAAACAAAGCAATGGACTTGCTCATGGAGAAGAGAGAGAATTTGGGAGGGAGAAGACTCGGGCACGAAAAGACAAGTCTGTTAGATATTCCTCCACTAAATCAGGTTCTAGCACAGGCTTCCAAGGAACACAAGGTGGATTTCAAAAGACACTGGAAAGCATCACTCAGGCATACATTAAGAAATGGCACCTGGGCAGAATGTTGTGATCTAACAGTGCCAATTTCCAGAATTTGCTTGTTTGTTTCTGGGCCAAATCTGCTTATATGCAGTTTATTGCTTCTGGATCAAGACAGAGACCAAAAATACTTTTCATCATGTGCACCCTACTCTTGAATCTCATTTGCCTTCAAAATTAGCCAGTAAAACCCACTTGCTGAACACAAGGTCTTCTCTGACTCTTCTCTAACATTAGAGGCCAAGCTGCAGTGCAAATGTGCCCTTTTCCCCCATGACATAACACAGCAAGGCACAACACGACACAGAGTCACTCTGGATTCCAGCCAGACCAGGAGGAAGACCCCACTTCCATGAACCTGGTCTCTCCTCTGAGACTCATTTCCAACCTGACACATAGTGCACATGTGCTGGATTCTCAAAATGAAACGTGCCTGGCCATCCATACATGCACACACAAGGACCCTTCATGGCTATGTTTACAGCTTTTCAACATCATTAAAACAGAGCAAAAAGGCCTCAAAGAGGACTTGTCTACAGAAGTGGATTTTAATGTCAAAAAAGGCCATTCTGATAATTTAGTCTTACCTCTGGATGACACAGTTCACTGAAGTGCACAGAACTCCTTTAAACACTCATTTATAACCACTTTCAGATTAGTTTCCACTGCTAGATAAGAAAGTCTGAGAGCAAATCCAAATGGGAATCTTCCTTCTATCCATGCACTGAGACTTTCAAGAGACCTCTCTCACCTGTCATCATTTCACAGATGAGTATGACTGTCCTGGGGGAAGCAATGCCTACACCAGACATTATCCTACCTTTCAGTGTTGGTGAGGCCACATTTAGCTCTTAGAAACATCTTCTAGTTCCCTCCCACACCCACATTTTCTTCATTTATAAAACCAGTGAAAACAAATCATGCTTCACCCTCAGTTTTATAGAGGGCAGCTCAGGACCTCTCATTCCTTCATGGAAAGAAAATTTCTTTCTGTACAGTTTCCATTATTTATTAGCTGAAGGTCGGGGGAGAAATGGTATTTATAGGATGCCTAAGGCCATGCTCACTATAAAACAGAATAAGTCAATATAGCTAGAGCACAACTTAGTGGCCTATTGTGCAACATTTTTTAAAATGTATTCTTCCATTACAGCACTTGAGAATATCTCCTCCCCAACACCAGTGAAAATACATTTATGAGAGCTATAGAGCAGCAATATTGTTTTAATCAAATCATTAACATGAGTGTGCTGTTTTCTGCCCACATCCTGATATTTAGTCCACATCCTGACAAGATCTGGGATTTGTATAGACTGTTCTCCTGAAAGGTGTCGAGTCACTTTGTGGACACTGGGCCAGTGTAAATTCACTGTAACTTTGGCAGGTCTGCACTCACTGACTGAACTGAAATCCCCAATGTGATGTGAATACTATTCTTTCCATTTACAAAGAGCAAAACCATTCAGAACTGAATGCCAAAGGTCTCCTTGACCTTTTCTACTTAAAGAAATGGAAATGAGACAGAAATTCCCATCTTACGCCATAGGGGAACATCATCTGACCAGAGATGCAGCTTGCTCAAACAAAACACTGATTGAATGGGATATGGCATAGCTCTCACTGCATGAAATAATTCACAGGAGACAGTCACAGTGAGGAGAAGCCTTCAACCTAGAGCATCCACTCAGTGTGCAGCTAGGGCACTCAGGACTTGGAATCACATACACTAGAGGTATTTGGGAGTAAGAAACCACCTGTGCCTTGCTTCCCTTGCTCTCGTGTTCTTATAAGAAATGCACCTCTCATGTCAGAAAAAGAAATCCCAGTGCAGCCTTTGTAGAGTTCTGTGCACCTACTGGCATTCTGCTCAGCACCCAGAGACAATGCTGGGAAGTCACCCATCCAATCACCTGTCTACTGAGTCTTTCACACCAGAAAGTAACTCTGCACTGGCATTCTTCTGTTCTCCCTCAAACTACTGGGGTTTATTCATGTTCTAAACAAACCCCCAGAAGTCAGAAAGCCCAAGACAAGTTAGGCACAACTCAGTAAAGAGTATTTAAACTGGGCACCCTGAAACTTATTTGCCAGCATCCAAGAAAGATTAATAACAGAGTCACTCCCAGAAAACAGAAAACTGTCTTGAGTGAACAGAAAATCAAGGCAGCCTGAAGAGAAAGCTTGAGCTTTGCAGCCAGCTCAGAAGTACTGCGTGGTGCCAGGGCCCCCATATTACCTTTTAAATCCCCAAATCATCCTAGATCCTGAGGGGGTTTTATTCAAGCACACAACCTCATCCAGGAGGCACTGGAGACAGGTATTTTAGCCTGTGTCTGGAAGGTTTCAGCCTGTAATCAATGTAACAAGCACCAAAGCTCCCGCTGACCTTAACTGACTTGTTCCTCTAAAAAAACCCGTCAGGTTAAACCAGGTTTCAAACACTGGCTACAAGAATCTTTCTTTGCACTTTACAAACACAGGAGGGGTAAGAGAAGTCCCAGTAAGAGAAGTCTACAGTGTTTCCCTGCAGTAGAAAGTAGGAAACTACTCCAGGTTACATCCACTTACCCTAAAATTCTTAACCCTGAAAGAAAAGCACCTTACAAGCTCCTTTGCTGGGTCACATCACTTAAAGCAGTCTCCCTTGTCCTTCAAGATGCTGGAGACCTCCAAAACTCTAAGTGCTTTCTTCCTCTGGTCTGTCCAGACAGAAACATGCCTTACCCTCCCTATTTGACCTCAACCTCCACTGTTCTTTCACAGGTTTCTTAGAACCCCAACTCTCAGAGACTTCTTCTTACATCAGAACCACCTTTCTCAGCACCAAAGCCAGGCTCCTGGTTACCTCAATTCTGCAGAAAAGACTACTAACTTATATAATTCAACACTCTCCTGAAAGATCAAAACCCCAAAACAAATAGAAGAAGCACGTACCTTGGTAAGAATCTGATGTACAGCAACCTTCAGATGTTCACAACCACTCTGAGGTGCTGGCATAGCTTATGAACAACTGGGGGAAGACTGTGATGTCACCGGAATGAACTAGGACAGCAGCATCAGGTAGAGCCAGAAAGAGTTATTTTACCCAAACTAGCTGGATTCTCAAATCAGTCCAGTGATCTTTGCTTCTCCCTTATTACCTTAAAATGCAGACAACTTTAAAAATAAAAACAAGAGACACTGAAATTCATCCCCATCTGATCTAGACACTAATGAGGGAGGCTTTTTCCACTGGCACCGATTTTCCATTGTGCAGCAAATGCAGCCTCTCCACTGTCCACGTGTCAGAAACAAAGCCACTTCTGGCCTGATGCTTTCCATATGAAACACTAGATCCCATCTTTCTTCTCCCCTCTGCCTTCCTCCTTTCCATATTTAATTACTCACACAGCAGCTGTAGTAGGTTGCAGATGAGCGGAATGTTTTCTTCGGAGCGGCACAAATTTTCCAGGCTGACAGAGAAGGCCAAAAGAGAGAAAAGAAAAAACAAAACCCCAACAAGAATTATCTAGTACTTTTCACCAGCTTGAAGCAGGCAGCAAGGTCTGCAGGGCTGCCATGCTTCAAACCACTGCACAGCCACTGGAACAGAAGAAAGCCCCTGAGCCACTCAGCCCACCCTGCACCCAGGGATGTGGGGCACCTCAGATCCAGAATCCAGCAGGAAGCCAGAGCTCCCAAGGCAGGGCAAGTGCCCGGACTCCAAAGTGGCTCCAAGTCAGTTTGCTCTCCTGAGCAAAGGAGAGAGGAGAGACCAGCAGATGCAAGGAGACAAGGAAAATGTATGACTGCACTGCTTTTGTACATCTTGTGTATCAACAGGCCTTGCCAGGCCCTTCCCTGAGGAGGGGAGAGCAGGCAGCCAGGTAACAGACTAGAAGTATCCACACTGCTCACAGCACTGTTGCAGATGCAGTTCTCCAAAGATGCAACAGTCACAGATACAGAGCCTGGATACCTTTGACTAGACAAATTGTTCATAGCTGGGAAAAATTAATCAACTTTTAGGGGTGCAAGACCTGAAATGAAAAGCTAAAATTAACAACAAAGTGGAAGATGTCAGCCAAACTAAGTGTCTCACACTAAAAAGCACCAGGCCCTCAGGAAATTTCTAGGAAATAGAACTAGTTGAAAGATTTCTACCAAACGTTCTCAGAAAAGAAATACACTTTTTCCCAGTCTTCTACTAGAATATATATTTGTTTTGGAGTCAACATGCTATCCACTGAAATTTCACATATCCAAGATACAACCTGTAAGGGCAGAATTGAATCAAGCAACACAGTGACTCATCTGGGTCTCACACCTAAGCGCTGTTTTGTGCATTTTGGGTGTAAAAAGCAAGCAGACAGGAGCACCTCTCACCCCCCTTCTACTCTGCCACCCAATGAACAATTTTCAGCGTGGCCTTTGATCACTAGAACCTTTGTTTCCCATGCAGCCCGGGTGGAAAACAAAGGCAGGCGATTAAAGGCAGGCTCGTACTTCCCCCCCACCAGCATAAAGCAATTCAGCACAATGCTGATTCCCCTCTCGGGCTGGAGCGAAGGCAAGTCAGCAGAAATTGCAAATGTTCAAAACCCAAGAACTTTCCTCATGTATGGAAGTGAACTTTGCTCACTCCAGAGTCAGGATTAAAACCAAATGCCTAACACCTTAGCAGTGTATTAGTGTGAAAGCATTTTGAAAATCTTATTTACGTGTCCTGACACATGCCTTTTCCCTCACCACACAATCTAAACAAACACACATTTTCACTGTGATTCCCAGTCACTTCAGTTGTACTGGAAGAATGCTGCAGTGACAGAGCTGCAAAGGCAGAAGGTGGGCCAGAGGATACTGTCCAAAACCCACAAACCCTGTTTCCAGGGCTTTCTGAATTATCTACACGGAGATACTTCCATTGACTACAGTTTCTGTCAGAACATGCTAGCTTACAAAGGTCCTTTATGGCCAAATATCACACCTATGTCAGCATCCCTTTAAAACTGACCTTCTGAGGCTACAGGTTTAAGGGCAGGATTTGTAAATCAAGACACTTATTTGGAATGTCTCAGAAGAGCATCTCACAAGCCAGTGTCCTCCTTCACATCCTTTCACACCAGTCACACTATCTCCCCAAGCTTGCCTGTCTCACTGTCCACTTCTCTATCCCTTGCAGAGTAGCAGCTGCTGACCCCATGTATGATTTAAACTCCAGCTTTGCACTCAGGTCCACAATGCTGGGAAATAACAAGAGGATTAGGACATGCGACACACTGCCTGTAAGCATCAGGTTCAAAACCAGTATGATACTTCAGTAAGTATGCTTGGTGGGTCCTCAGCAAGTATAAATGACTTAAAACATCTCTGTATAAACGACTTGGACTCTTTAGTGTGTGTTGCATAGTAACTACACACCCCTTAACAGCTCTCCAAAAAAGTAACACATGTAATGAATACACAGTTTCACTGAGTGGAAATGCTTTGGATTGGAAAAGATCCCTCACATGCAAGAACAGGGAGTGGATGGGTACCTGCTGCAAAAGGATTAACAGCATCAGAGCAGCTTAATAAATCAGAGTTGATATATTAAACCTTTAAAAGAAAAAAAAAATTAAATGCCTTCTGACCAACCTTCCGACACTCGACTCCAACACCTATTAAAACCCTGAGAAGAGTCAAATCAGCGCCATGCACACGTCACAAAGACAACCCAGACCTCTGGGAAGGAGCATTCAAACTTACCTTTCAGAATCTTCTTTTGATTATTTCATAGAGGCAATGCCACACCCCACCGAGGGCTTCCCTGCACGGGAGCTCTCCTGGCACTTGGTGTGGCAGGACCTGGGCCCTCAGCTCCAGGCTGCCCACATCCCCATGGCCTCACACAACCCTCCCCTGGCCCAGCTGCTGTGCCCAAGCACCACAAACCTGGAACAGGAATCCCCACAGCAGCAGATCAGAACACAAGAACTGCCAACTCATCTTGTAACTGAAGAACTGAGAAGCAAAGGTTTGGTGTCCTGATTAAATCCAAGATGTCTCACTATCTTTGAGCATAAAGGCTGAAACGTGAACTCACAGGCAGCTTACTCTCACAGGCAGCCTCACAACCTGAGCAGCCAAGCAGTCTTCCTCACCAGCTGCTGCCAGAGCAAGAATGGTAAATACAGCCTGGTGACCCAAAGCAATGAGCTTTTTCTGATGTACATACCTATAAATGCCACATACTTTCATCTTCCTAATGCTGCTGGAATCAAGTCAGAGGTAGAAATCCCAGGTTGTCTGGGGTTTTTTGATAATAAAAGACAACAAAACAAACCTTCACTGGCTCAAATGCAAGGAAAGTATAAAGAATATAAAATTAAAAATTAAAAGGTCTGTGACTTTAAAGACAATCTCAGTGTCTTGGGAACCAGGCATGGTTTTTTAACTTGCAGTGGCAATATTGGGAGGGTCTTCTCCTGGCAGGTTTGTTTGCTTGCTACAGAATCAGCTGAACTCTGCAGTTAAAGTGAATCCAGACTAATTTTGACCAAGGCAAAAGCACCCATAGTACAAAAAGGACATGTGGGGAGAAGAATTTCAGTAATTCAGGTGAGTGATTCCTGCAATATCAGTCTAAAAGACACCACAAAAATGGCACTCCCAGTTCCTGAGCGCTGCCAGGAGTTTGGAAGTGTGAGGACATTGTAGATGTAGGGAATGGACAGAAGGCACTTGAGAGTCCAGGGAAGCAGAAAGAGGAACTCAGCACTATTCTTGAAAACACCTTTATTAACTCTCAAAAAACTCAGGTTTAGCATCAAAAAAAAAAAAAAAAAAAAAAAAAAACCAAAAAACTGCCATCAATTGCAATACCTGGGCATAACTTTTAGTGAGGTTTTGAACATGATGATCAAAAGCCTACAATTTTTCTTCCCCACTGCAGAATGTGACAAACTTGATAGGAGATGAGGTGTGCTACTAACCCATTGCTTAATGTACTAAACAGTAATATTGCTCAGTCAGTGAGCAAAATCCCTTTGTTTCATTAGGACAACTGCAATCAAGGTCGTTCATATGCAGCTACAGTCAAAGAGAAACAGCTTCCTTCTTGCTTCCCTATATTGTTTCCTAACACAGAATGGAGAAACAACACACTGGATGTTTCTCAGTGGAGAATCATTTGTAAAAGTATCAAAAGATCCTCCAGCAATATCCAGAAGATACCATTTGCCTTAACCCTGGAGAGCTTAGGTATGAAATTACTATCTGGAAGTGAAAACCTTCTGCTATTTCCACATAGAAGTACCACACTGCAGACTAGGTATGTAGCCTATTCTAATTTATGCACTGCCTATTCAATGGGACATACAGAAATGTACAGGCTTGGGGGGAGGGTAGATTTAAGCATCCCAAACAAGTAAGAGAAAATGTTTTCTAGCTGAGTAGCCACATTATGATTGTGCACTGCTTAAAGGTATTTACCCCATTTCAAAATCACTTGATACAAGTCATTCACATAATCTGCTATTTTAAGACCTGTAACGTGGATTGCGGAACTCCATGCTTTCAAAATGCCAAGAAATAATCACTTTTCACAACAGCTTCTATAATTAAGGAATCATGTAACAATAGAGACAGCAGTTTCAAGTTTGTCTTTCCTCTCTTTGTCCATCTCTGTCTGTAAGGTGACAGGAGCACGCTTTCAGCACATGGAGCAAGCAGAGGGACTGCAGGTATAAATGGAGCGGCGTTTAGAGTCTGAAATACACTGCACTACACATGTGGCTGTTCTTGGAAGTCAACCATTTCTGAAAGTTATTCTCAAGAGGCATGATGTACTATAAGCACTTAAGAAATGTGTTACACTGTGACTGGAACCAAGATGAAATAGCAATATTAAAAGAGATGGTTTAGTTTATGTAGTGGCCAACTATGCCATTAAACTAGAACAATGGAGACGATGGGGAGGCAGGAATGTTCTTCAGTGTGATTTATGCCTTTCCAGTAGGAGTGGAAATTTTTCCTATAGGCCTGAAAATGACCCCATCTGCCAAGGAAAAGTCAGCATTAAGATGTAAGAATTCTGGTAGATTAGGCACCTTGGGATACTCTGCTCTCACACAGCACAGGGATCTTAAAACCCTTTACCAGGATGAGTCAAAACTCAGCCTTCTGAGCTCCACAAAAACCATTAGGCCTTAGCATTGCTGTTGTTAGTCACTTCAGAAAGAGAGAAACTGAGGCTTGAAGAATTGATTAAAAACAGGCAAAGAAGGCTATACGAAAGGATCAACAGCAAAACAAAGGCTTCCTCGATCCTATGCTTTACAGGAAATGTGCATCTTTCTTGAAAGGATCATTGTTTGCTGCAGCTGAGAGCAGCTGGGTCAGCCAAGGCAAAAGGAAATGTTATCAGGCACTGGTTATCAGCAAACAATATAATGCCATTTCCACTTCTGCCAGCCAATTAGACCTGTGCTGCCTGCTGACACATGTGGGAAAGGCTATCTCCTCCAGAGTAAGGCGGAGTTTGGCACCTAAGCCCTGCTGGTTTTATACAGCTGCATCAGCTACACGTGATGACTCTGTGCATCCACCTGCTCTTTGTGCTCCCATATTCTGACATTATGGGAACTGCTGTGCTGAAGACTGCCCTACACTCTCCACAAAATATGAAGAAAGCCCCAAAACATCTCCTAATCAGACCTGTTTCACAATAGGACGGCGAGTTCTGAGTCCACCAAGGGGCCTACGCAGAAGGACAATAGGGATGTTTAAAATGTCACCTGATTTTTAGGAAGAGGCATATCTGATTACAAAAGATGCCTTCTGCACCCTGATCTTTCAATGATCTAAATGACACTGTGAAGGCTTAGCAGGAAGAAGAGAGTGAAGGCCCATGTCCAGCCCTACTTTCCCCCTCTCTGCAGCCTGGCACACAAAGTGGGACCATGTGCAGCTGCACAGACTATGCTCCTCAGAGTCAATCTCCCTCAAAAACAGCCTCCTACCCACTTCCTTCCTCTGCAGAGCAATGAGGCGCTCTTCAGCCTCGTGCTGTCTGTCCCAGCAGTCTGGTTCCAATCTCGGGGATGCCACATGAGACAGCCACCCTGGAGCAATGGCAAACGTGGCCAGAGGTCCCCCTGCAGCAGCACAGCAGCCACGCAGGTGCTGAAATCTCCCCCCGCCCCGGTCCTGAACTGCAGAGTCAGCTCGCAGGGACAGAGAGAACTAGGACGGTTCAATCAGAGCCAGGATGAAGCACCAGGCAGGAACACATGAGGTACCAGCCAGCTGACTTAGAGCAAGCTACTCATTTCCCAATGCACAATTCACTTCTTCCTTTAATCCCTCCTCAGTGCCACACAGGCTCAACACTGCTGGAAAAGCTAAACAAAGTTGTCTCCTGATGAAATTGTGCTATTGATTATTCATTAGATTCTGATGTCTCCACTCCAAGAAAAAATCCTCCTGACCTCAAAAGTGTTTTGCCTGAAGGAGTACCTCCAAAGCTCAGAGAGGAGCTCAGCTTTTGTTGCCTAAAAACCAAGCTCTGCCTTCCCAATATGTGTTTTAAAAAAACATCAAACATATCACAGGTTCATTTCCACTTCAGGTATTTCCACTTCCACAATGCAAACTATGTCCAGGGTGGAACACGGGGTTCTTTGTATTTTTGCCTTCTGAAACAGAAACCTACACAAAAGGAGACAATCTGTTCCTACACAAAATCTGTTTGTTTTGTACATATTGCTGGGTTGCACTCATTCAACTCCCAACAGTAATTGTCAAAAGCAAGATACCAAACTTGCTCACATTCCTCTTGCAGCGGGAAGGAAAAACGAGAGATCAGCTGACTGTGTGCAAGCATTTAGCAACCTGCCTGTGCTGTCAGTGCCCTCTGTGAGTAATGGGTGTTTCACAACCCGAAATACAAGCGACTGGCCCAGCTGTATATTCCTCAGTCAGCAGCTACCAGACTGTTGTCCAGGCTCAGGAGAAAAGGAAGACAGGACTGTGTCAACGCCAAGGCATGCTCTGATTTTCAGTAGGGCAGGTGCATCCCTCACAGTGTCACAGTAAGCATCGTTTCTCAGAGCAGGACCTGGCCCTGACTAACCACTGCACATCATGCACACCAGCAGCTGCTAATCACAAAATTGGAGCTCACAACGTGATAAAGGAGCTTGCTTTTAACCCACACAACTATTTTCCCCCTCAACCCCTGCCTTTCTGAGAGACTGAAGTAATCTCCTGGGGCGCTGCTTTGCTGCTGGGAGAAGCGCTGCCCTGGAGCCTCTGTGAAGCTCATGTACAGCACCACTGGAGCAAAGGCAAGACTTGTTCAAGTGTTTTTACTCAAAATTAAAGCTCCTGTTTCCCACTAAAGACACATCCCACAGGGATCAGTCACTACCCTGCCACCTCTCTTCCCCGGAGTCTCAATTGTAGTCTTTAGTTTTAAAGGATACTTTAGAAACACATATATTCTTTGTCTCAAAGTTGCTACAGTTTGCCTAAAATACTGCCTGAGACCTGATTAACATTGCAAGTAATTAAAAGAATTAAATTGGGGTCTCTGTGTCAGTGGGTCTGCCAAGCTTGTGTAACAGCATGGTCTCTGCACAGCCAGCTTCAGCTGCTCCCACCACTGACACATCAGTTTTGCTGCCTGTTGTTTGCAAGGAGAGTCCAGGCAGCAACAGGGGAACAAACTGTAAATACAGGATGCATTATGAAACATTGGGCACTGGTTGCAGGATTTGAGAGGAAATAAGGGAAAACGTAGCAAATTATTTTCAGCTTCTCTTTTTAAGCATATGTGGAGAATCAATGGGGTTTAACCAGGAGCATGACTTTAAATTCTGCAGTGGTAACAGTGGGATTGGGTAGGTACATGCTACTGTATAAAACAAACTGCTGCTCTTCCACACATAAAAGAAGGCAGGAGACAGAGTATCACTCGCAGCACTGCCTGAAGCATGCTGGCTGTGTCAACACACTATGTCGCTTTGGACTGTTTGGTCGGTTAGGAACATGCAACCAAATATGCAACTGATCCAACGACAATTCTATGAAATATTTTTTTAAATTAAATTATATTAACCTCTTCAGTTTAATTATCATATTAAAAATATAAAAGGAAAGCAGATGTGACCATCATGGATGTGTGCGTTGAATATTAATAACAAAAAGCATCCCCTCCCCCTTGGAGGATAAAGCAAAGTTGGATCGGTTATTTTGCATAATAAACCCTGAATGTGTTCACCCTGTAGCTGACAATAAACCTCTGGTTTGTGTGCACATACACAGAAAGCTGAAGCCAAAATGATTTTACTATGGTAAACCTCTGAAGATCCAGCCTCGGTCCAGCTGGCTGACAATGCTACAGCCCGAGTACTCCCCAGAAGCTCTGCCATCCACATTTCTACCCATACACACTTCGGAGGAAAAATCAAATCAACACCCCAAAACTGTCACTCACTGGAGACCTAACACAGGCTACCCTTACACGAGCCAAGACTCAGGTGAAGGCTGGCAAGATGAAATCCAGTGGCTCGTTATTCTCACACTGATAGTGCCACGGGTCCGTGCGCTGCAATAGCACCACATGTCATCCCAGCCACACTCCACTATTTCTACCCACCAGCAGATGTTTTTTTTTTTCTTTTAAAGAGACACCAGTTTCCAGAATTTCACCTGGTGTATCACCTCTGCCAGAAAATCACATCAAGAGACAGGACCACCTCACAACGTTTGGCCGTAAATAGAAATGCTGTCTTTCCTTTTCCCTCAATATCCCAGCTGATAACTATTTATAGTTAACAACTGGGTTTATAGTGTATTTTATACTGCTCTCCTCTGTAACCTACTCTTCCTCTTGATCTTACTTGGATTCGTGCTACCAGCCATCATTTTAAGGCATTTGTAATATTTGATTTCCATCTTTATCCTTATTCTGTCTGCATATTAACCCTACGGTGCCTCAAAACACACTGGTTCACTGGAACCAGCCTAAGGCGTCATTGTTTCAAGACAGCAAGAAGTGTGTGTTTCTACCCATCTTCCAAGAAAAAAGGAAAAAGAAAAAAAAGAAAAATAAGTCACATTCCTAGTTACTGAACTCAGCGTTAAAGCTTTTGCTAGTGCTTCCACACACCTGCCCACCCTCCACCTCCGACTTAAGCTACGATTTTTATTGACATATACTAATTACCTGAAAATAAGAATGATCTATTCCATTTCCACCAGCTGCCAGTTGTCAGCACTGGCTAGAAGTGATCAGGCTTGTTTAAAAGAACAAAACAAAAAAATCTAAGCTCAAAAATAAAATAAAAATACTAGCCATCATAAAAACAAAACCCTAAAGAATGCCACCGGATCTCAGGTACTGTCGGGTGTGCTCAGAAAGGACTGAAGGCAGACAGATTTGAATGGACTGCTCAGTTTGTCACGGTAAAAAAATACAGAGACTTAAAGGTCTACCCACGCGGAAAAAAAAAAAAAAAAGGAAAAAAAAAAAGAACCACCAAAAATCCCAACCCTGAATTAAAGAACAAAAATAAAATAAAGTCAGAAATGCAGCCTCAATGCATCGACTGTCTGCGCTTAAGAGATTTACAGGAGTAATTTAAATGATTCACCTGCTGCCAGTTTTCCTCCAAGGATGGCAAAGCTGAGAAGTAGCCGGTGTCGTGGACAAGCTGGAGTTCCTGGAATATACTATAACTAGCCAAGACATCCATGCTGCTGCTGAGCAAGACCCTTTCTTTCTGCTTTTGTGTGTGTTTGTTTGCTCGGGTGGGGGGTTGTTTTTGATCATAAAAAAAAAAAGGAGGAGGAAAATCAACCAATGATAGATCCAGCGTCCCTTTGGCTTTGTTTTGTT
>VZRX01000049.1:399320-446500 GCA_013398075.1 Notiomystis cincta
GCAAGGCGAGCCCCGCGGAGCGGCAGGCCCGGCACAGTCCGGCCCGGCCAGAGCACCCTGAGGGACACGGGCTCCATCCCCTCGGGACCTGCCGCCCCTCTAGGCCAGCAGGGAGGCTGGACAGGCATCATCGCCGTGTGTCTCGCCGTGCAGCGCAGGACAAATGCTTATTGAGATAATTGCCTCTAACAGCTTGGGAGAGGCCATTAGGGTCTGCCCGGGCAGTGATCTACAGATAATGACTCCCTCCGAGATTTTCTCGCTCCTGCAATCCTCATACCAGGTGCATTAAAGCTGACCTACAAAGAAAAATGTTTTTCTCTTTGTCTCTCTTTGTCTTTTTGTATTATTTTTTAAAATTCCTTGTAGAGTTTTATGAAATACCACTGTTATTGGTGCATTGCTCATTGCTTCTTAGTGGTAGCACCAAAGGATGAGCCTTGATTTTTATGGAGTGGGAGACAAACTTGCTGATATTTTACCTTAGAAAAAAGGGGACTGATATTTACCATAGAAAAAAGAGAGCCTCCTCTGAGCAGAGGGACTATATGGGTCTCGGGCAGGGGATGCAAACCCTTAACTGGAGGGCCAGAGGTGCCAGGTGTGATGAGAGAGCCTGTTCTCCCAAGCCCTTCACTGGCATGGGCTGTGAAGGTCTCTGGAGGAGGGAATTTTCATCTGAAGAACATGCAGTTGTTTTTTTTTTTTTTCAATTGAAGCATTTTGTGAGAATGTGCCAATCTGGACATAATTTTCAACAGGAAAGTCAAAGTGAATTATTTGGGTTTCTCTGTTTTGTTTTGATAATGGTGAAATGTCTTTTTTTGATTTCCATGGTGAAAATTTTTTTTTACTCCCACCTTGTCATTTTACTACATTTTCTGCTAACTATAAATACACTGTTTGAAACAGTAATTTATCCTTATCTTTTTCTAGATGTTATTTAATATCATATCTATTTTTTTAAATGTGCTGTTGTGTTTTGACATCTAAGCCAAGTGTCTTTTTATTTTAGTCAAATGAGACAAAATTAAGTTTAAATACCAAGGCAAAACAATTCAATGTTTATTGAAATTAAATATTTTATTAGCATTCAAGGGGGTTGTTTTTTGTTTTTTTGGTTTTTTTTTGTTTTTTTTTTTTTTTTTTTTGCTGTTGTTGTTTGGGGTTTTTTGGGGGGGCTTGTTTGTTTTTTGACACTGCTTTTAGTTTGGGTTTTTTTTTGCTTTTCCACTTTCTGATGGGAAACTATTCTAGGTGTGCAGCTGTGGAAATCACCTGTTTTCAGTCAGTGTGCTCTTGGGCACTCAAATCAGAGCTAGCAATTAAAAAGCAAGCAAGCAGGTTAAAATGAGTATGAGAAAAAAATCATTTCCCTTTTCAGTTAATGAGGCTTCACGTGGAAGAAGAAAGAGAGGATGAAAGGCTTTGGTGTGACCTGCTGTGCAGCAGTAGCAGTGCTTAGGACATGACTGTAGGATGCCCATGCGTGCAGTCACCTTCTGATCTGCTCCCAGGCTGGAGTTATGAGTTGTGCCCAGAAGCAATGGAGAAGGTGGTGCAGACCCCTGAGGCAGAGGAACCTGTGCCTGGCACAGACATCTGGCTCTGGCTGCTGGGGTTTCTGTTATCAGTGTTGCTAACTTGTCTGGTGCTTTCACACTGGGCTGTGATAATGGCATGTATACATCACACTTTGAAGATGCTTTTTATTGACTTAATGTGAATATTATTGTCATCGTTTATTATGGGGAAGTATCTCGTAGTAATTGAAATACAATATGGTGCCATTAATCACTCTGAGTACGAAATGCTAACTTTAAACTGTTCATAGTATATTAAATGCTCCTCTAACCATAAAACAGTTTGACTTGCAGTCGGATAGTTAACAAATGACCAATGTTTAGGATTCATGGTGATTGACATTTATGTGGCAGTGTTCATGTGCTCAAGTTCCTGAACAATGTACTTTCTTTGGGATTTCTGTGAAGGTGTTGGGACTTGCAGCTTTCCAGTTCCCTGATGCAGGGATGTAAAGGGATGCACACTGCAGGCAGGACCATTGTGTTTTACAGCATGTCCACTGCAAACCTGAGAGGTGTGTGAAAGTCTGGATTGCCCAGTGGGCTGTGTGCAGTAAACATTGCTGGCCTTCTTTCCTCGAGGCTCCTGGTGAAGAAAAGCAGTAAAGAAGGGACAGAAACTCAAATAGAGAGGTTTTAGGCAGGGACTGCTGAAATGAAACCCATTTGCTTTCATGGATTGTTTTTCTAAATTCTCTCTCCTGTATTAAGTAGAAAGGAAATAAGCGCTTTTAAAAATAATTTTCAATTAAAACTTAATCCACCTACCAAAAAGGAAAAAATAATTTAAACTGATACCATAGTAAAACCATAACAGTGCCATCCACAGTGCTTTGGTCAGGTGTGGTAAATCACCTCCAGATCTGCCCAGATTCTGACTTGTCCTCACCACTGGCACCCTGAGAAGTGGGAGAGGCCCTCAGGAGCAGCTCCAGCCTGGCTCCTGTCCACGCTCAGTGCCCCAGGATTTCAGCAGGAAGCACCAAGCATTAGAGCCAGCCCATGTCCATCCCTGCCACCTGCAGCACAAGCCCTGTGTGTGCCCAGTGCACAGAGCACCTGTGGGGCAGGTCAGGGGCTGTGTGCTGTGCAGGCACCAGCAGGCATGGCATGGCATGGCATGGCACAGCCTGGCCAGGAGCAGGGCAGGCTGGACAAAATACAGTATTTTAGAAAGCTCAGACATTTGCTGCCGCTGTGGCTGTGAGAAGCACTGCTATTAAACCACTTAGAGGAGCCTCACTTTTTACTGCCTGGCTTAAAAGAGGTAT
The DNA here is from genome assembly GCA_013398075.1 of Notiomystis cincta. NCBI lineage: Eukaryota > Metazoa > Chordata > Aves > Passeriformes > Notiomystidae > Notiomystis > Notiomystis cincta. The sequence goes on from VZRX01000049.1 coordinate 402,175, forward strand.
TTCAATGGCATTCACAGGAGGGGAGAAGATGTGTAAGGTCATTTCACAGGGCAGATGTTTAAAGATTTTCCAAGAAGAGCAGAGCAAGGTCTTTCTTCTGGGGAGGGAGGGGCTTTTTTTTTTAGCCTTTTATTGTCAATATGTATTTTTAATAGAAGAGAAGTGATAGAAACAGTAGCAGGTGACAGAGCCCACTGCTGTTCAGCTGCTGACATTTATAAAACAACGCCAACATCTCTTCAAAACAGATGCTTGCTTTCCACTACTGTATTGATGTACACATTTATTTTATAGCCGACAGCAGCAAGATGAAAATGATAATGCATGAAGAAATCCCAGAGGCACAGCCCAGTGGTTTTGCAAGGCAGCCTCTTTGCCTTTGGCATCATCTGGATGCTGATGGTCCTGGATGAGTCAGTATGAAGCAGCACGGGCTGCTCTCTCTGTGCTCTGAGTGCTCGCTCTTTTATCCTGTTTCTGGTGACACCACCTGTGTGTATCTTAATCATCCTGAGGCATTTACATTTATTTCTCAGTTATGGACAAACAAACCTGGGCAGTTGGATGGCAGGTGTTGGCTGGAGAGCGCTGATCAACTGCGAGGTTGGGGAACGTGGCAGGCACCAGAGAGGTGAAAACTAAGGGTGCTACAGGCTGTAAAAAGGAGAGGGAATCTTCCAAGTAGCGTATTGAAGCAGAATAAATTCAGTATGCAGCATCAGTATAGACTGAGGGACACATGAGTAGTGGTGCCCCTGTGTGACCAGCTGAGGAGGCCCCAGGTGTTGCTGGGGGAGCACCAAGGTGCCGTGGGACTCGCTCCGAAAGCCCCGTGTGAGGGGTTTCCCGTATCTGGCACTGAGGTGTCTCCTGCACGGGGGAGGAGGAGGAGGAGGAGGAACAACACTGGTCACACCAGGCTAGAGCCCAGCCTTGCAAATCAGCTCTTGATCAGGCATTTTTGGTCATGTAAGAACAGTCCTCATGGCAGCAGGCTGACCTTCACTCCGGGAGGAAAGCTTATCACATCTCGTAGGATGATCCCTACTGCAAGGAAATCAATACAGCAATAAGCTTTTATTTCTGGATGAAAAATTAAAATAAAGAATACGCCATATCTATTGATTCTTTGAATTTACATATTTGGATATATATATGTTTGATGTCTGCCTTCTGTGTGCAGTTGTTTGCCAAATGTGACAGGATTTGTTTTTTAAACCTGGGGGTGAGTTCTGCCCTGTGCATTTAAAATAAGATTTTTCTAAATTATTGAGTATGTCAATAAATAAAGCAGAGGAAGCAGGCAAGGAAAAACCCAGAGGTCCTTGGTGAAAGGAAGTTGTAGAAGCTGGTAATAGGCTCTTGCAGCAGTAAAAAAGAAATAAAAAGGGCAACTAAAAAAAATGGAAGGGACAAAGAGTGGAACTGGGTATTTCTGCTCTGATTTTCTCTGGGTTTGATGGTGTTTATTGACTTGGCCATGGACTGTATTTTTTGCTTTTCTGCGAATTTAATTCTGCCTTGTAGTGGAAGGTGAAGGATAAGAGAAACATTTAAATAAATGCTGCAGCAAAGGGAGGAGGAAAGTCCGAAATGTGTGGGTGTCGCAGATGTCTGTGGGATGGGGGAGACGGGCCCCAGGATGAGGGGGCCCCGGAGGAGCAGCCAGTGCCCAGGCACAAGGAAGGACAGTGCTGGGGAAACCCAAGGACTGGTGAGGAGGAAGGGGGCACTGGCGTGGCCAGTGGCAGGGCTGGGGGCTGCCCACGAGTGCCTCAGCCCTGAGCCCACTGCCCCACCAGCTGCTGGGGGAGCTGATGAATGAAACAACACACTTTACAGAACATGTGTCATCTCAGCTCCAACATTATAAAGTCCCTTACGCTCCTCTCAAGAGATATTGCAAGAGCAACCATTTAAATGAGCATTACATTATTTACAAGTTTCACTATTATTAAATTAATGTTACATTCATCAGGGCTTTTGTTTTGTTTTGTTTTCAAGGCAGAGCTGTAATTTGAGCAACATATTCATCAAGTCTGAAATGGTGTCTCCAATTATTTTAACATTCATTTGCCCATTCAGCTTCCTTTGCATCTGCTGGTTTCCTCCCCGTGACAGTATGTCAAAGCTGGGACAAATTTGTGCTGCTCAGCTGTGAAGCTGCCACGAGGGATGTGATGGAGCACGTTCGATCCCAACATGGGCAAGGCCAGCAGGGTTCTTCTGAGGGCACAGTAAGATGCTGGTTGCAAAGGCAGCACGTGCCCAGGCATGGATCTCCTTTCTCCACTGGCAAACCCTTCCTGTGTCAGACACAGAAAGATGGAGCTATCAACTTCCTAAGGGTAGCAGAAAAAGGCTCCATTGATTTGCTGGCACAGGAGCCTCAGTACAGCAGTCGTGTGTCTGTGTTGTAGCAGTGCTTGTCAAGGTGAGTGTGGGCTAATTGGTCCAAATCTGAAAGGATGCTCTTGAGTGCTGGGTAAGCAACCATAAGAAAGCATCAGCCATTCAGCAAGTGCTGAAAATAAGCCAGAATAGCTAAAAACAACAAAAAAGTTTCATTATTTATTTTAGTGCTGGAAGTGTAAGCCTTCCTGTCATGATCGTAAAATCTGATCATTTATTAATGCTCCTCGCTTTGAGGCTACATCCATCGTGTACCATCCCCAGCCCTCTGCCATCCCTGGTGTCTTCAGCCTGGTCCCACAGCTGTGCCCTGCCATCTACCCACGCTGCTGCCACAGCAGGTGCCAGGATTGCCATCTTCCCAGCCACAGGCTCTCATAAGGCAGTGGTGGGGAAAGAGTGGACTTTTAGAAACAAAAATCAATAACCACGGTCTGTTTTCTCTTTGTCTGCTTTCTCAGCCTGGGAGATTCACTTGAGCTATTCCCTGCAACCACAAGAGCTAATGACATGCTTTAGTTTTTGTATTTTATTTTTTTTTCTTTCCCAGATGAGACAGGAGGATCTCATCTGATTACTTACCCACAAAAGCTAGGGCCTCTGGGGTAGGCACAAGCCAAACATCATGGGGGTCCCTGTAACAAGGAGATGGCCCTTGACGTGCAAGCACCCTTGTAGGGCCACGCTGATGTCCGTGGGATGAGCCCTGGCAGCTGTCACAGAGCCTGATTTTGTGCCACCCCTGGGATCTCTCCATTGCTCTGGTGGTGCAGGAGCTGTGGGGCCACATCTTCCAGGGACCAGCTGGAGCATCAGAAAGATGCATGGCAGGGGGGGCAGTGTGGGAGACAGGATAGCAGCATTCAGAAAAATAATGAAATGTGGCCCCAGAAAGACCCTCAGCGACAGCTCCTCGGATGTGCCTGAGCTCTGTTCATTAATCTGTGATAATTAGACTTATTTGCAGAGGTTAACAGCAGTGGCACATGGTAATTAACCACTCGTTCCCTGCCGAACAACTCATAAAGCTTCTCAGATGCCACAGGTCCGGCTCCAGGTAGTTTTGGTGCTGAGGCACAGTGTTGGGAGGTCAGGGACACCCTGCCAGGGGGAGACGCCCCCGAGCCCCACTGTCTGTCCCAGGCCTGCTACAGGAACAAGCTGCAGGAGAGGTAGGAGGAAAACAAATCGGTGCCCAGAGCTCTGTTCTTTGCCCCTCTCTGCTACCCTGCCTTGATGGCCAGCCGTGGACTGTGATTTCCCCAGAGCAGGGGCACTATTGCCACGGCAGCACCTGCAGGGCTGCTGGGGGCAGGTATTTTGGCAGGGTGAGTGGGAAGGGACCGATGTACCTCCCCAGTTTTTCAGGACACTGGATATATGGCACTAGAGCCACTGAGCACTGCCGTGGACAGTATTAGCAGAGGTGTAGGGGTTAGGGAAAATGGAGCAGAAGGGTGGATTTTGGACAAGACTTCTCCTCCCCTTTCATCTCTTCTCCCCCTCTCTACCCCCACACCCCCCCCAGCGAAACCAAGCTAATTAGTCAAATAGATGAGGATAGGCCAGGCAGGGAGAAGCCCCGTTGCGTGTCCTATATTAGTAACTCCCNGGGGCCTCGGCCTCTGCATGAGCCGGGGGCCGCGGGCCAGAGCGGCCGGGGCGCGCTCTGACCGGCCTTGCAGCGATTTGCCGGCAGCGAGGGGGAGCGACTCTGGGGTTCGCCCCCAAAAAGTTACAGGGGCAGCTGCAGGGAGGGGCGCAGCCTGCGACAGGGGCTTCTGTAGGCACCGACTGCGTCCGTGTTTCTTGGGCTGCCTGCCCCAGGCGCCGCCACCCCACCTCAGGCAGAAGGGCCCCTACAGCCATTGTGTCTGCACGGAGTGGCTTTGGAGATCACAGGACCTGAATCTTCCCTGCCTTATGAGGAGTTTGTCACAGGCAACCTCGGTTCTCAGGAAGGTGCTGTGTGTTAGCACCATCCTGTCTGTCTTGGTGATTAGAAATTCTCTCTGCTGCCCTGACCTGCACACTCCTGTCCCAAATATTCAGAGGACTTTTGGAGTGGGCATCCAGAAACGCATGTGACTGCAGCACATCCATTAGAAAGCATGCTGAACAAAGGAGCACGCCTTCTAATGCAGCAGGCAGCAGCATGGTGGATGATTTTCTGACTCACTAATGGGGCAAATTTCAGTATTGGGAGCCCCATGTGGTGATCTCTGTTCTCCTGTCAGTGACCAGCAGCAGACCCTTCCCTTGAGGAGTGACACGCCCGCCTGCAGAGTGCTGTCCTGCCACTCTGAGGGAAGCAGTGGGTATTTGCAATTAGCGCCTTCCCCCTGGGCTCAGGAGTTTGCTCCAAGTACCAGTCAGGCAAGTGCAGCCCGGAGGTGCTGGAGGAGGCAGGCCAGCAGTGGCTGCAGCACTGCCATGCTTCGGGAGCGCAGGGGCTGCCCGCTCTGCCCAGCAGCCCAGACGCTGCCTGTCCCGCTCGCTGGCACTGGCAGTTCTCAATTCCCACGCCAATGGCAAGTGAGGTGACAAGTCCAGTCCTTGGCTCTGTCAAACCTACTTTCCTGACCTACTTTTCTTCCCTCTGCAGTGGTGGAGCAATGCCCAGTGTGTGCCGTGTGCTGGTGGCACCGTTGCGTGCAGGGCAGCTCTGCTCCTGCCGACTCAGGGCATCTCAGCAGCAAAAGTTCCCAGGAAAAAAAAACAAACACAGAAATGCAAAAAGCAAGGGGAACAAAGAGAATCTCCTGCCAACACCCTGTAGCCAGCAGTGCCCATTTCACCCTGTGAGACACCCCCAGCCCTGCTGTTAAGGGCAAAACACAGCCTGCTGTGGGCCGTGCTGAGGGGACTGAAGGGTGGCAGGCCCAGGAAGGGCTGTCCTGTTGTTCCTATCACTGCATTCACTGCTGTTGCTTTCATCTTCAGAGTAAGAGCCAGGCAAAGATGCTGTCACCATTACCAAGGGTTTTTTCCTTCCAGGGCTTTTTTTCCTTCCAGGGTTTCTTTTCCTTCCAGGGTTTCTTTTCCTTTCAGAGTTTTTTCCCTTCCACGCCAAAACCACCTTTACTGGGTGGTTCAGTGAACCATGGCTTCACTGAAGTCAGTCATTTTGTCTATGGCTGCCTTTCCTTGGTGATGGTGGGGAACAGAAAAGGCAGTGCCTGGCAAGCTCTGGGCCTTGGAAAGGGAAAACAGTGGCAAGAGGAAGCGCTTCTGCTGCCAATCTCTACCTTCACAAAAAAACATTTCCTTGTGCCTGGGAAAAAACACGTGGAGAAAAAATGTCTTTGCTCACAGCTCCAGGGCTTGTTTTACTGGTGTGTGGTCCTGCATCTCTCTCTCTATTCTTCCTTCAGCCTCCTTTGCCAGCTTGCTCTTGCACTTCCTCTCAGCCATTCCTCACAGCTTTCCTGCCTGCCTGCTCCTCTTGCCCCAGGACATCTTTATAGTCACAGCCAAGCACGTTTGTTGCACCAGCTCCCACTGAATCTCTCAGGCAGCATAGGTGTTCCTGCTGCCTCGTGTGTCTGTGCTGTGTGTATTTTGCTTATTGTTTCAGCTGTTTGGGGTGTCAGATGAGTTCACCAACTTCTTTATCCCAAGTGACAGGACACAGGAACCTCCACAGATCTAACACATAGTTTTGCTGGTACACAAGCTTTCCAATTCACAGGATGTGCCACTGTATCCAGAAATTAAAAGCAAAAATTCTTCCTGAATTAGACAGAAACTTAAAAACTAGCTAGACTTCCCTCCGCTGGAAGAATGGCATAAGTGAGTTTGAGAAGCTCTCAAATCCTGGCTCTGGGCAGACCCACCAGGAGTGCAGGCATATCCTTGTGAAATTTTTTTTTTTTTTTGGTTCAGTGACAGTTCATTGAGCAGGAGATGAAACATTTCAGGCTGGCATTTGTCAGTGCATTTCTAACTAGCTGCAAAAATGAGTGCTTGCATCTGAAGGAAAAGGATAGATAGGCACATGTGTAGTAATGGGAATAAGCATTTGGTCAGGAGGACAGTTCTCTTCCAGCTTGCTGGAAATCCTTGTGGCTTCTGTGGTCCAGGATCTCCTCTTACCACCTGTCTCAGCAAAAAAACCAATGCAGATCCCAGCACAAGCAGCCCAAATGCAAGACCAAACTGCTGTGCTAGTGCTGGCTCTCCAGAAAGGGTCACCTGCTGATGTTTGATCTGCATCCCTTCGGCTTGGGAGTCTCCATTCAGATGCTGGCCCACCATGGCAGGGCTCTGTCGTGGGCTCTCAAGGGCTGTGTTGGTTCAGCAGCTGCCACAGATGTATTTTAATGGGAGACAACCTAACACCTTACAGCAGCAAGGAGGTTTGCAGCAGGACTCTGGAAATTATGCCAAATGATAAAAACATAATTTGAGGGTTAACTGAGACCTTCCTTTAAGCCACCCTTTGCCCCCTTCCTGAGCCTATCTGTGCATCCATCTGGCTGTGCTGAGCAGGCACAGAGGGCAATCTTGTTTCTGGAAATGCTACTGGTGGTCTCAGTTTTCTGAAGTCTGAACACATAACAGAATATTTGCTTTTTTTTCTTCCATCTCTTGTTCCCTTTCTGGTTTTTTTTCAGGGGTGAGCGGACCACGAGAGCAATGATAACTACACCAGCACAGCAAAGGAAACGTCTCGTGGTGTGCGTACTGACAATACAAACCTGTCTTCTGAGCCACAGTTCTAAAGAGTGATTTTCTGTAAAAAGATAAAAATAATGCAAAAAAAACCCTACTCCTCGATGAGGCCCACAGAATGAAAATTAGCCCGGTGTTTCAATTTTATTTCATTAAAAAGGTTTCTCCATTTTCTAACCAGCTATTGCAGAAGGATTTGCCATTAGTAACAGAAGAAGCTTCACATCTGGTCGGGGTTTCACTGTCAGACAAAGGGGAGGACTTTAGTGAGGCATTAAATGTAGATAATGGATTATCAACAGGGAGAACAGACCTTGGGAGGGGACGATGAGGCATCAAGGGGCACAAAGGCAGCGAATTCAGACATCTGGGAGGGCTGCAAATAGCTCTAGGGGGGCTGCTGCTCCCTCCTTGGGTAGCTGCAGCTGATCCCCTGATGCCTCCCAGACACGGCAGTCAAGAGGGAAAATCAAATATTAACTGGTTCCTGCTCCCAACCTGCATGAGGAAAAAGATGAGTGAAGCAGGAGGGAGACTGGTGGAGCCAGGAGAACAGTAGGAAGCCATGCAGAAGCCAAACACTAAATTATTAGTGAGCATGAGTAGCAAAGCTTTCAAAGGCAGCTTTGACAGAGACACTAACAAAATCCCCAGGGTGAACAAGAGCCTTTGTTAAAATTAGTGTAAGACCTATGTAGCAGCTTTGGTGGATTCAGAGAGCAGCCCTGGGATGGAAGAAGGTGAGCAGGAAGAAGCCAGGAGAAAACAAGTGCCTGCAAACAGCAGCAGGGAGACCTCACGGAGCTGAACAAATCCGGGGAGGAGGAAGATTTGCAGTTAATTACGCTCCATCCTGCCCAGCAACCCCCAGCCTGGAGCGGGACCCCAGGCACGTGGCAGGCCCAGGGCCAAAGCCGGCAGCCCGGGCAGCAGATGCTAGAAAGCCGTGCCCAGAGGAGCACCGTGGCAAGCACCAGTTCCCGGAGCACCTGGAGCAGCAGGGCTGGGCCACCAGCACAGGCTCTGTGTCTGTCCCGGATGAATCCTGACAGGAGTCCCACGGCACCCCTGCCTTCCCCCGCCTTTGTGCCTTGTAGGTCAGCACCCTCCCCGGACACCCACTGCCCCCTTGGCAGCCACAGGAGCCTCGGGGTGTGGGAGAGCCCAGAGAGGGCCCTGGATAGACCGGAAACAGGAGAGCAGGAGCCCTGGGGCATGGGAAGGGCAAGCTGGGGAGGAGACATCATGGGCAATAGATTGCTTTCTGTCTGCAGGCCTTCTCCTTGTCTCTGACACTGTAATAAGGACTCAGACTGCGAGGGAGATGCTGAGATACCCAACAGGAAGGGGAGACCCTTTGTAACAGCCTGAACTGCTGGTTATTTGGCATTTGCAGTATTGCCTTAGAGACACCTTTGGGATCATGGCATCTTGCAATTTGTCTCTCCAGTGTGTCCCACACTGTGAATGCCAAGCAGAGCTGGTCCTGTAGTTTCTCAGTCCCCCAGCTGTCAGCACAGTTTGGTGGCAGTAACCTTGTCCCCTCAGGAAACCTTGCTGGAAAGGAAGACGTGGAGGGTTTATGGGTGATGCTTGAGGAACTGGGCAGAGGAAGCCATGCCTGCCTAAGAAACAGCTGGGGCTCTCGGGGCAGGGATTGTGCCAGGTCTGCTGCCCACACCAGGAGCCTCAGGGGCAAGGTGGTGGAAAGGGTCAGCCAGCTGAAGTGAGAGGATTTGGACAAGCTCCATCCCTGGAGGACCCTGCCACGGCCACTGCGTGGGCCTGCAGCCTGTTCTGTCCTCTCTGCTGTCGGCAGAAGCAGCACAATTTAAAAGCAGCTTTGGCTTCACCTCCTCTGAAAGACGGGCCTGGGTCCAAAACCTACTGACGTCAAGAGCAGCCTGGCCCCAGCAGAGCCTGCTCGAGATGGTTTTGGTCTGATGAGAGCTCATCAGTCATAGCAGAGCTCCAGAAAGCCAAAGGGTGGCTCAGCCCGAAGTGTTTGTATGGCCACGTTGCTATAGTGCCCGGGAACCTCAGGGCTTAAACGCAGCCATCGGCACAGCAGCCTGGAGAGGCAGGGATGCTTGTCTGGGTCCCAGGCAAGGAAATGGAGGTGCAGAGCCATAAATCATTTGCCTGTGGCTGAAGGAAAGGAGAGCTCGTGGGCTGTGAGCCTTCTGGGGCACAGGCCAGTCCCTCCCAGCCTCCCCTGTGCTTGCAAGGGTTGACAAAAGGCCATCTCCCCAGGCTCTGGTGTTGCTGGAGGTCTCTTTGGTGTCTGTCGAGTCCTTGCACAGATGTAGAGATGCCCACACTTAGGCAGTACCACGGGATGGAGCAAAAAGGCAGGAGCCATCACTGCTGGGGGACAGGAGCAGGGCAGGGGGAACAGCAGTCTGTGAATAAGCTATGGCAGCAGCTGACCAAGTCTGTAGGCTTTTTTTGGAGAAGACCCAAGCATGTTGCTTTGAACATCAGGCACGCAGCACACACCAAAGGGAGGCTGCCTGACCCGGCTAGGACGGATGGCTGGAGGACACAGGGCAGGGAGCCACGGGCTGTAACAGGAGCTACTGCAACGATCAGGCTGTCTTATTTTGCAGAGATTGGGCTTAAAATGCTAATGCTCTTGGTACCTTTCCAGCAGGGATATGCAGGAGCGTCCGGTGGGTGTGACTCAGCACAGGCAGAGCTGCAGCAGCGTCCCCAGGCGCGTCCCCAGCCCTGCACCACTGCCCTCACCTGCGCCTGGCATGCTCCGCCCAGGGCAGGCACTCGGGGGCTGGCGGCAGCCTTAGCCCGGCAGCCTTGGCTGGAAAAGGTGGGGCCATGGCAAGGAAAACCTCAGTGCATCGAAGAGCAGTGTCAGCCCCATGGGAACTGGGTTTCTGTGAGTGATTAAATTCCCTAAGTGCTTTTGCTGTAAACTGTGTAGGCATAGAACCAGGGTCAGCAGTGACCCCAGCTCTTAACAGTGTCCCTGGAACTGCGAGAAAGGTGAGAGGAGAGCAGTGGGGGTGTCCGTGCAGGAGTGACAGGGATGCAGCTCCCAAGGACACACACACAGATGGAGACAAAGCCTGCACCAAGTTGTACAGGCTTCATAGGAGCAGTCTCTGACAGCAGAACAGCCATAAATCCTGCCTCAGAATGAGGTGCAGGGGATGGCTGGGCTGTGCTCATGGAAGGACAGCGCTCTCCTTTGCCTGCAGCTCATGGAACAGCAAAAAGCCCTGCAGCCAGGGCAGCCCTGGGGGCCCTGGGGCCCGAGACTGGGGTTTTCTTATTTGGGTTTCTGTCTTGTAGGTATCTTCTCTGTATGACAAAAGTCCTGGAGGGATAAAGCTATTAAATATGTTTCCCATTTGCTGGTTTAGCTGGTGGAACTGATAGTTGATAAGTTTTGCTGAAGCAGATGGAGGATGAGCCTATGGAAAATGTACCATAGAAGGAGGCTTCAACAAAGGCTTTTTATCAAAAATGTCAGCTGGTCATTGAAATTAAGTGATGTTAATAATAAAACAAACAGAAACACTGGACAGCAAACAGCCTGCTCCAGTCATCACACAGCAGCTCATCTCACATCATTAACATTTCTGTTACCACACCATGGGTGAGCCTTTTTGCCTCCCCACGGCCTTGAGATAAAACAAAGTTCCGCATTTCTTATGCCAAAAAGTAGCTTTATGAAAGTACCTACTTCCAGGTCTTTTTATTCAGCACAGAGAAGCAAACACACTGGGCACGGGCCCAGATTGTACTTTCCTGTGGGTCACCTTTAAGAATTGAACAAATGGAGGATCTCAACATTAAAATAGAATATGACTGGAAACTTCATCAGGGATTGAACTCCCCTTGGCATGCCTCCCACGCTCCCTGCCGGCTCTGCTCCCTGGGACCTGGAGCTTTGGAAGCAGCATTGTCCAGGAATCCACAGTGGCCACTGGAGTGGGGTCCAGGCTCACCGTGCCGGAAGCACTGTGCTGCTGAGATACACCCTGACCTTTACAGTCATGGGCCTTTGGGGCTTAGGACATCCTGGCCTGGCTGAGGGAAAATCCTTGTGCACAAATAAGCCTTGCAAAGCCCCAGGTTTGTTGCAAGGTTCCTGCACCCATCAGTGCCCCTGTGGTGGGCACTGTCACTGGGGGAAAGTGGGATGGGGAGAGGGATCTGGGGAAGGGGTGTGGCAAGAGAGCAGCCTCCTCACACCACCTACCCCTTTCTCTGTCAGTGGTGAGAAAAAGTCTGCTGGTGACTTCTGGGCTGCCATGTGCCTGCTGGGCGTCTGTGCCTGCCAGTGGCTCAGAGATCAGGGGGCAGAGAGCTCCCTCCTGTGCTGCCCTCTCCCTGTAACAGGAACTCTGCTGAAACAGGTCATGATGGTGTCTCTCCAGGCACTGGGGGTGAGCTCAAGCTGAGCAGCTGCTTGGAGATGAAGGGAAACCCAAACCACCCTCATGGGGCAGGAGGGGCCACCTGGGCATCTTCTGGCTGATGCCAGTAGATGTGGTCCCTCTCTGGTGACATGTGTTTATCCCTTCATGTCAAGAATATGTTTTTTTCCCTGCAATATTTCAAGACACACCATTACAAATCAGGATGGAAGGGCTGCTTCTTGCAGCAGGAACTGGGGAGAAAGGTCTTTGCCCTCCCAGCTGACAGTGGTGGGAAATGGTCCATGGGCAATGGCTCTTTAGGACGCCATGGGAAGGGACTTGGTGGCCTGTGCCCCCATCTCAGCTTTTTCTACCATCTTCATCTGTGCTGCACAAGCACCAGAGCCCTCAGCTTAAATCCCAGCAGACAGGACTATACCATCCTGAAGATGGAGAAAGCAGGGCAGTGAGAGGGGAGAGCTGCCTGGAGCTGAGTGGACATCTGTCCTTCTACCACCCCCCACTGCCATGCACCCCCATGTTCCATTGCAGACTGTGCAGAGATGCCTTTCCTTGATTTCCTTACTGCCTCCTGCCTGTTACCCCAACACCAGCCTCTTCTCCTCCGTGGTCTCCCCTCCTCCTACTCTCACCCTAGGGCTGGGCAAACCCCACACCTCCTGCCCTCACTTGCAGCTGCAGCTTCAGCGTGCTTCCATCCAGAGAGCACGGTAAATAAATCCTGGACATATCCAGATTTATAACTTAATGGTCTGGCTGTAAAAAGTTATTTCCCTTTTCAGCCCTTTTGCAATAGGATTGCCCCTCCTCTCCTCGTTTATTTGTTACTATGAATATTTGATGGCTGACTGTAACAAGAAGTTTAAATACCTGAAATCATTCTCTATTACAGGCACACTGGTTATTGCCCTGCTGTTGCCAGAGTTGTGTGGCAGCCTGGGACTTGGGAGGTCTGGGGGAGCTGTGCAGACCTATGGAGGGGTCAAGGAGAGCTCAACGTGCCAGCATGGGCTGTGGGGTGAGACCTTGCAAAGGCTCGAGCAGTGACTGGGCTTTGGGAAGGCTTGGTGAGGACAGGAGGTGGCACTGCTCCCACAGTCATCCCTGTTGCTGCCTTCACCCGTTGGTGACTCTTCCTTTCCTTTCTCAGCTGCCCTGTCCTCACTGTGTGTCCCAATCCCTGTGGGGAGCACCCTTCCCACCTGTCACCCTGCGGGATGCAAGGGGCTTCATCCCTGTACAGCAGGTCAGAAAGAAAATGTGTCCCCGCTGTGCTTGCACAGAGGATATTAGTCTGTGAGAGGAAGGGAAGAGTTGCCTTATTTCTCACACAGGCTGGCTGCCAGCTCTGCAGAGAGATGGTCAGGGCTGTGGGGCTGGCTGGCTCTGAAAGCCACCGTGAGCCACGAGAACAAGAGACCCGCAGTCCCTGTTCCTCGCTGGTTTGGCAACTTGTGTGCCCACATTTGCACAGGATGTTTTCCCCTGGCCAGTCCAGCCCGCTCCGGCATGGCCTGTATAACACATCTCTCAGCAGTTCCACCGTGTTTTCTCCCCCTCCTGGCCAGGCATATGGTGAGCCCAGACAGCCCCTGCAGAGCAACACGAGCCCATCCTGAATTCAGCCATGCGCTGCACATGGGGACAGATTTCAAAGAGACCTAAGAGCATCCAGCTGACTCCATGCAGATTCAGCAGCAGCACTTAGGAAAAAAAAGCCACATCAAATTGGTGGGAATTCAGCTTGGTTTTTTCTCCTGCTCCTGGGTCCCTGCCAGGGATGTGGAGCAAAGCCACCCAGCCTGTCCTGCCCAAACCTGCCCTTGCCCTTGCACCAGTCCATAAAGGCATGAGGAGCGTGGCGGAGCTGACAGCCATCCCTCACACCATTACTGGGAGAACAGAGCTCGTGGCCAAAACATCGGGAGGAAAAGGCCCTCTGGAATGGCACCTCCTGTGCCCCTCATACCACCTTGTGTTGCTATAATTTGTCAGGGGTCAGGAGGACCTGCAGTAGCCCAGCCTGTCCCTCTGCACGGGGACTTGCAGCTCATGTCGCTGCTGCCTGCCCTGAGCATGGCACGGAGGCTTCCAGGGCATAAATAATTCAAGAGCAGTGAAGAGGATTTCTTCCCCCCTTCCTCCCTTCCCTGGCTTATAACAAATGTTAATTTAATCAATCGGCAGTAAATCTGGCTGGTTGCTGACTCACGACAGATGGTGCCCCTGCGGGCTGTAGCAGCAGCTTCCCTCCCTCCTTTGGAGATGAACAATGCGGGAGCCGTTTCCTTGCTTTTCACCTTTTCCCTCTTTGCCTTCAGCTGGTATCAAACGGACACGACTGCAGAATGTCTGAGGCTGCAGGCAGAGGTGCTGAGCTGGCAACAGGAAGCCCTGGCTGCTGGAGATTGGCTTGTGCACAGCCCTGGCTGGACATAATCTGGGGCTAATGAGGCCACAAGGTGCACAGGGCTCAGAGGTGCAGCACTGCTGCAATGTTGAGAAGCCCAGCAGAGGATGTTATCCAAGTGTTATCCAGGCGCAGAGTGGTTCCCCACGCTGGTGTCCTTGTGCTTCTGAGGCAGTGGGAGCAGGGATCTGCCCCCAAAGCCCCCCACCCTGCTCTTCATCCCCCACAACCCCAGATGGGAAGTGAGAGCAGGGCAAAGCTTCCAAGGGCACCAAGGCTTTTGGGAGTATGGGACAGGCAGTGTTTCAACAAGGGGATTGATTTTAACAGAGAAATTAATTACTTTCTGGTCAACACGTGTGCTGATGTGCTGATGGTGCTGGTGTCTGCTCACCGGAATGCAGGTCAGCATTGTCTGGTTGAGGAGGTTGTTTAGAAATGGGAGAGAAACAAGTCTCCCCATGATGGGTCTGGCATCAGCACACAGCTACCTGAGGGTGTTATTCTCTTGGGCTGACAGAAAGAGGAAAACAGCTAGACAAAACTGTCTGGAAACAAATATAAAAGTACCAATTACTGCTAAAACAAGCTCACATTTTTGCACTTTTATCAATCTCTGGTAATGTTTTGACCTATGCAACAGCAGGACAAGGAGGATGTGACGAGACCAAATTGGAAATTGTATGTTGAAATGTTCTCCTAAATGAAAATTGGCTTACAATGAAATGGATTTTTTTCTGCTTCAACATGTCCATTTTTGCTTACAAAAAAATCAATGACAGCTTAAAAAAATTAAAACATTTCTTCGAAAGTTTAATGGGGAAGAAAAAAAAGAAAAGCCTTTCCATGATGAATGTACCGTTTTCATCAGATAAAACCTATTAAGATGAGCTAGAAAGCTTTTACTTAGTGGGTTAAAGAAAAAATTACTCCAGTGGCCTTTTTTTTGCTGAGATCAAGAGCAGTATGTTTAATATCTGTTACAGCCTCTGTCAGGAGACTACCTGCTGCCTTGGCAGGGGATGCAGTCAATTATCTAATAGGTCCTTCCCGTGGTGGAGCGTCAGGTTGCCTCGGTGCTGCCAGGGCCAGGGGGGATGAAAACAAAGGTTCTGGTGTCGCCTCCCCAGGCGTGATGAAAAGGGGGGGCTGTGTCAGGGTCCTGCAGGGTGCTGCTCCCCCCAGCACTGCTGTTTCCCTCAAGGAGGACCAAGACCTGGTTTTGAAATGTGCACCGGGAACCAGCTGCAGGCGGGAGCAGCTGACATTGGGGTTTCCTGAAAAACAAGCAGCAAATGCCCAGCTCCCAGCGAGGGGTTTGGCTTTGACTGGTTTTAGAGTCCTCATACAGCTTTTGGTTAGTGGAAAAGACCTTTATTCTTCATCTGTTGTTCTGTGCTTCCTCTCCTCGTCGTGCCAGACACCTGCTCACAGGTGTGAGACTTGCAGACTTGTTCCTAACATCGATTTGATGCTTCGGCCTAGGTTGGGTCTCCCACAGATGCACAACAGAAACCTCCTCTCCTGGCCTTGATTTTCCCTCTGCATTGGTCCTTATCTCCCTGGGGAAGGGATGGTGTCTTTGACGTCTCGAATGCCATCCAGGCCAGGACCAGCAGATAATTAATAATGGAAGACAAAACCACGACCATTCCTTGGATGTCACTTGCCCTGAAGTGGGAAGCAGACGAGGGCTGTGAATCAGCAGCACTTGCTGTGGAGAGTGCTCTTTCAATACATTGATTTCGTGTAGCACAGCTCCCTAAAGAGTGTGCAGGGTTTGCTCACAAAGCTTTGATTTGGCTAATCAGCAGGATTATCTGCTGCAGCGTGTCTCGGGGCTCTTGGAAATGAAAGGAATTATAAAAGTATATTAATATATTACAACATCTACTTGCCAGAGGCTCCTGCCCAGCACGGGCCTGGCACCCGCCACAGGGGAAGCTGGCAGAGCTCCCAGCACCTCCAGCATCTCCCTCCTTCCCTGAAGAGTCCCTGTCCACACTCTGCCCTGGGGTGAGATTGCTGCTGCAATCCCATTTATTATCACTCTTAGTGCTACCTGGAGTGTTTCTCTTCCCAGATACAGGAGGAATGAACGTCCCTTCCTTGAAGAACCCTGTGTCAATGCCACTAAACCCAGGTAATGAGAAGGAATATCCAGACTTCTGGTTCTGGGGTGTTTTTTATGACTACTGAACTTCTGCATCACCCCCATAGGGCACACCAGAATACCACATCCCAGTTTGCATGTCACGGACACCAGTGGTTTTTCCCTGTCCCTGCCCAGCTCATAATCGTTATCAGCCAGTGGTTTGTTCTAAGGAAGCTCCAATCTGGGCTCCAGCGCATGGTTTAATGCATTTTAAATTGCCTGGTGCTTGCAGCTGGTGTCCCTGTCCTCCAGCAAGAAGGTTTCCAGGGCATGTGTCACCCACTGAAGCAACGTGTCTTTTCTACCCCAGTGTGTGGCCCTGGTGTTGTGGAGTAACTAATCCCTTCCCCAAGGATTCAAATGGCTCTTGAGGCAAAACACACATGACATGGTTTCTGTATGATTTTTAAAACCTGCTTTTAGACCTGCTTGTGGAAACCTTGAATTTCTACTAGACCACGATGCTCTGGAGGGGAGCTGCATGGCAATTAGAATGCTACCGTTGTTCTGTTTCAATTAGAGGTCCTCTTAATTGCCAAGTCTTCAAGGTTTTTAAACTAGCCTCCGGTGAAAGACTGCAGCAGCGTGCGGAGATAGATTGTGTTCACATGTCATCTCACGCCAGCAGCCATCGGAACAGCTCCTCCGCTGCGACCACATCGGGCAATCACGGCTGGCTTCTTTATTTCTTTTGTCACTGTTGTTCATTACCAAAGAGCTCGGCTGCTGTTCAACAAAGCACTTAAGGCCTTGCTTCATTTGCAGTGAAGTCAATTCCCTTTTGCGGTGCTGCAGCATGTCTACATTAAGGGTTTGCGTGGAAAGAACACTGGATCCCCACTCTGTCACTCCTCCCAGTCTCGGCAAGCTGGAAGAGATGATTTACCTCCCAAAGCGCTGCAGAGAGCCAGACTGCTTAAAAAAGTGTGTATATTCCACACATCTTCTCCAAAATATACCTATTTATTTGAATTTGTTCCTTTTCAGAATTAGGATGAGGGTTTCCATACAGATTCTAATGTTCATTTGACTGGGTAAGGAACAATACTGTAGTCTCTTCACAAAACTTTAACTTGTTGTCTTTCCTTTTTCTGGCATTGCTGCTGCCCCTCAGTGCACCATTTCTAAAGGGGCATGCATCTTTGGGGGATGCACTGTGGGACGAAAAGAGCTGGACTGCTATGGCTGATTAGAGGAAAATTATTTCCACATGCACAAAGGTTACTGCTTGCCTGGGAAGAGGATATGGAAAGGAATCAGCGCAGAGATCCTTAAAGCTTACGGCATGCAGAGAGAAACACTGTGAAAGGACGAGGAAGGAAGTTTGCAGAGATGAATTTGGAGAGGCTGATTTAAATAAATCCCACAGAAGGGTTTTCTCACAGGAAGTATATTTATTGGATCAAGGAGGCAATAAACCAAGCAGATGATCCTTATGGAGGCTTCTGTGTTCGGGGGGAGCAGGGCCAAAGGCAGCCACGATGGTAACACGGGCGACCTCAGTGACGATTTGCTGTGAGTGACACGCTGAAGTTTTACACGCTTCTCAGAAGCCCTGTCATTCAGCCACTCTCCTTGCTATAAAAAAGGTTAATTGATGCAAACCACATTTCTTCCACCAGCATGTGCCAAAGCAGCCAGTGTATTGTACACACACAAAACAACAACCAGGCTTTCGCATGGCTTGAATTAGATGGATGACAAGAGCTACCAGGGGGAGTCAATTAAGCTGCAACCTTGGAGTCAAACTTGCAGATTTTATAACAGTGCCTAGTAAATAATGGGTACTTGCACATCTCCTTTCACTAAGAGGCACTAGCATATGTCTTTGAATATGTTCTCCTGGTAATTGCACAGAGAGCATACACATTTGGTCCTGTTGTCTACCATGAATAATGCATAGCGAAGAGGGGGGAGCCCAAAGTGCCGAGCTGCTCGGTTTTAGATGGACTTTTTTATCATTGTTATTTAGATGTCACAGCCATTCTCCTAAAGAATTGTTCACCTCCTTTGTCACTGCAAAAGTGGGCTTATTTAGGGGGGAAACAAAAAAATGAACCATGGACTAAAGCTAATCTGAGATTATCCACGCAAATTGGCAGCTGAGATTCAGATGTGAAAATCTACCCCTGATAAAAATGACTAAGAGGATTTCTGCTGAATTTTGTTTTTCTCCTGACTCACTAATCCATGCTGGGGAAAAATCCTCCTGTCCAGTCTTGTTTAGGTTAAGTAACATTAATAATGTTGAGCTGAGGGCGGCAGGTATCGGGATCCATTTTAAGCGTGTGCTGCACTGCTGTTGCACTGCTCACAAAGCACAGGCTTTGCCTCTCCCCTCAGTATTCCCCACATTTGCCTTAAATCAAAAAGGTTACTCAGCACAGCCGGCGCCTTTGCTTTCAACCTGCTGGGTTTTTTTCTTAAAACTCCCACTCAAAAGGCAGAGTCAATTCAAAACCCAGGAAGCCTAAAGGCTAAGCAAGCTGCCCGGGGAAAATAGAAAGAGTGTGTGTTTGCAGGCTGAGGTTTGAATATCTTGTAGGAGCCAGAGCTCCAGCTGTGTCTGGATTGTACCTTCGCAGTATTAGCACGCAACGGGAGCATCTTTTGGAGACGTCGCCATGCTGGCTCTGCCTGGCGCCAGCAGCCACAGCAGTGAGGAAGCAGCGATGCTCCCAACCATGCAGGCAGTTTGGGTTGCCATTTCCAAGGAAAATTTGTTTAAAATCCAGCTTGCCAGTTAGGTATTTACTGCACAACAGTTCTCATGGTTCACAGTACAATACGGTGTACAGCAGAGGCTAAACCTGTGCAAATGCATTTACAGCAGCTGGAGTGGAGGCTGCACATGCCGACACTTCTGCGTGCAGCATGTGATTGCTTGTCCCTTGTAAGCACCTTTAACTGCTTTGTTACAGCACATGCCACACAAATTGCTTCAGTTCAGTTAAGCTAAAGCAGGCTGTTATTTATTAATATCAAGAGCTGTATATTTTTCCTGTGACAAACACGCTCGAAGCCCTTTGGGGATCCTGAGCAGTGTGCGCTGAGGTGCAGCTCCCAGTGGGGTTTCACTCGGGTCTTAGGATAAATACACACCAGCAGCTGTAACTCCTGAAATGGTGCTTAAGCCAACTCAGCACACAGGGATGCTGGACCTTCCCTTGGGACATGATTGAGGATGCCATGCCGTTCTTGGTGTGGGCAGGACTGTCACATAAACAGTCCTTATCACAGGACCTGGTGGCAGACCATGGAGGGCGGGGAAGATGCTCTCACCAAACACCACATGATCACCCAAGCAGGGTGGCCATGCAGTGCCATGGGTCCAGGACAGCTGCCCTGGTGTGGGGCTGGGAGCAAGGGCTCAGGGCAGCCTCCCTAGATCTCCACCAAACCTCCCTGGATATCCATCCCAGCCTTGTGGTGTGGGGGCTGGAGAGGAAGGAAACAGAAATTTGTGTATGGTTTGTTGTATTTTTCAAGGGATTTTGGGTCCGCTTGCTTTTAATTTCATTAAAATCCCAGATATTTGGACGCATTCCATGGCTGACTGAAAAATGAGGGGGCTGGAAAGGATTATGTGAAAAAGTTGTCAACATATTCCTCTTCCCACACTCTATGCTTCCCCAAAGTGCCCCAAAAACTCCAAAAATGTCAATCAATAATAATTAGCCCATCAGACACAAGTGAGAAAATTCAGGCCCGTGAGCCGGCACGTTCCCCCTCCCCGCGAGCGCTGCCGCGAAGCCGCCGGGTACCGTGCCAGCCTCACAGCCTCGCCGGGGGCGTGGGAGGATTTGGACGCGGCAGCAGCCTCAGTGCCAGCTCTGGGCACCAGCAGCTCTGGCAATGACAGCCATCTCCTCAGATCGCCGTGGCCCGCAGGGATGCGGAGGCTGCAGGGCACACAGACGCGCCCCCAGGGACACGGGCTCCCGGAGGGGAGGGACCCGCAGGAGCGGCCCTGTGGCCGGGCGGCTGGAGGAGGGAGCCAACACCCCGCCCTGCAGCTTGGTCCCCTGTGAGCCTGTGCGATCCAGGGATGTGGCCTGGCAGCCAGCGTTAGCATCCAGGCAAAGCTACGGTCAGGAGCTGTCTTGCTTGGATAACCTCGAAATGTCAGTGCTGCGTCTCACCTGCTCCTGTAAGCACAGCTATTGATGCAGCAGCATTTTTTAATCCCACACGTGAGCTAGATTTCAGGAAAAGCTTAGAAAGAGCTGCCGAGGCTTGTGCCAAAGACATTTGGGAAGGAAGGAGCTTTCTATCCCCCCACGCCCCCCTGCTCGGCTGACGAGCGCACACCCCACCACTTGCTATTAATCACACGTTGGTAGCACCTGGCTCCAGTGCAGGGTTTTTTCTCTAAAGAAATTCTTCTGAACTAATGAATGCCATTTAGCTAGAATGTGTCAGAGGCCTGAATGCGCCCAGGAAAGCGTCCCTGGGCAGAGGGGCTTTCTTTCAGGGTTCAAAGTCTGCTTGATGTGCTTTAACCCTCAGATGTCTGGAAAAGGTCTGTGTTTTCTATAGGAAAACTGCCATTTTATTGTCATCGCCAGATTTATGAACACATAAAAAAGGACCCAGGTTACAAGTTCAGCTCTTGGAATGGTCACTTTTACCTGGCAGTAAACAGGTAAAATGCCTTTCGTCTTCCTCTGTCATGGTGGGATTTCACTTTGTACTCCCACAGTGACTGTGTTTAGGTCTGGTGGGGGCATTACTAAGCTGCAAGGGGACCCAGAGCTTCCAGTTTTTGGTAGATGTAAGCAGCTAAAACTGCCCTGTTCCCCAAACAAAAGCTGGCATGCACACACATGAGCACATCCTCGCATGCAGCCACGCTGCAAATGATGCAACCATTGCTGGAAATGCATCAGGGCCCCCGAGGGAGCTGCTGGTGACTGGTGCTCCTGGAGGCTGTCAGCTCCTGCTCTCCACAGCAGCAAGAAACTGTGGTCAGATCACCATATGTGGGAGATGCCACAAAATCAGGACAAGCAGTGTAGTTAGTGGAAAAACTGGTATATTTCACTTGGAGGACTCAGAGAAGGTTTTTATGAGATTTTAATTATCCCGTGTTTTAATTATTGATTGATCGGTCCCCCAGTGAAGCGAGATTGCCAAAACGGAGGTTTCAGGACAGAGTAAAGCCCATCTGTGTCTCTCTGGGTGTTAGTTGCTCGAGGCACATTCAGCAGGGCTGTTCCCTGTGCACTAAAATGCAGGCGGTATGGAAAGGAGCCTGGATTCTTTATTAACTACCCTGCAGGCAGCAGTCCGCCAGGAGTGACGCCTTTAGCCTTCAGCCCATTTTCCATCTTTTATGACCACCGGACACCACAGAGGCTGCTGCCTCTGACCCACGGCTGGCAGTGCCCTCCCCTTCGGAGAGCTCGCACTGAGCCCCGGCGCTGGGGCACAGACTTGCCCACGTCTCTGCCTTCCTTCTGCTGCCTCCCGCTGCTCTCCTCGCATCCCCTCCCTCCCGCACGGCCCCTCTTCTGCCCCTCTTTGCCTCCACGGAGCCCCGTCCCCCGGCGGTGCCCGCGGGCCGGTGCCGCCGCAGCCGTGCACGGGCTTTGGGTCTGCGGGGAACATCCCGGCTTGTCCACACGGATGCGCCGAGGGAGAGGCAAAAAGCCCTCTGCCTGCAGAAGCGCCAGTGGTGCCTGCCCCAACAGGGTACCGAGGCCACCTCTGCCCTGCCCTGGGGGCACGGCCAGGGCTGTGCCGGGCACTGCTGGAGGGGCTGGGCACCACGTGCAGCTGCGTGCCTGCACTCAGGATGCTGCACAGAGCAAAGAGGAGCACTGCACACCTGTGCCCGGCATACAGTGCTCAGGACAGACAGATGGACAGATGGACGCTCAGGTACAGCATCCCAAAACCTCTTTGTCGTGCAGCAGTAGAAGCAGCATGAGGGCTTGTGCTCTGGCAAGGGAAAGACTGTCCTGTAACAGCCCATTTTGGCCATCATGTGGAAAGGTGGAGGCACTGCTTTATGTATTCCCAATCCCCTCAAATACCCCCAGCCTTCCCTCCCTTGGGGTCAGCGCTGCCCGGCAGAGTCTGCACCACCAGGCTGCTCCCTGTACCTGAGGATGCTGGGCCACCCCCTGCCCTGCAGCTCTCCCCTGCTAACAGGGAGGCATGTGCTTGGTTTTAGCGGCATGAGGAGTCCCACAGGGGCTAATTATAACTCCTAGGATTTTATCAACAATTAGCTCAGCACGGATGGTCACATATCTGCACAGCGCCAGCTGTTATTATCGGCTGGGCTGGTAATAATGCTGGCTCCTAATTTTCCCAAGTATTTCCCACCTTAAAGCCTTGCTTTTCGTTACTCACAATACTGACAAACTTTTAACCATTTAGACAGACATTCTGCATCTCAGGAATCTGCCTACAAGGAGGTTTTATTTATGTCTAGAAAGATTGCATTCAGGCTAAGACAAAGAAATGTCTTTGCTCATGGAAAGCGCTCTCTGGTTTCAGGCAGCTCTGGGCTTTCCCTACTTTGACTTTGGCAACTGGATACTTTGCAAGTGTGGTTTTAGGAGTACATAGCCCATGTAACTCACGGCTGAGCATTCTCAGGAGTCAGAGGAACTTTGTGACAGGGCAGGAGGTGGTCACAGCATCGTGGCTTCTGGCTTGCTGCTTCTCTCTGAAGCCACCAGCCCAGCAGGTTTGCTGCCATTAATCTCTAATGTCTGGCTGCTTTTTTTCCAGCCCAGTCTATACTGAGAGAAACCCAGCCCTGCAGTTCAGTGTTCATCTCTCGGGGGTCTAAGGCAGGAGGAAATGTTGGCAAGGAAGCAATGAGGCACATGGGCACCACAGGAGATGTGCTGCAAAGCCCAGCACTGCTGGGGCTGAGTGGCTCCAAGTGAGGGGTCTGCAGTGATCCCTGGGTGATGGGACTGGACAGACCATGAGGATGAGGGGAGCTTGGGCAGAGAGGGCAGATTGAGTATCCCTAGGGAAACTGCCTCCCCTGAAAGGTGTCAGGAGTATTTGGGCTGAGCAGAGATGAAGGGCAAGGCATTTCTTGGCACCACATCACTGCAAGCACCTCCAGGGAGCAAAGGGGTGAAGATGCAGCGAAAATTGGGAAAGAAAGGGGAAGAACTGATGAGGAGAGCTAGCAAGGAATGAAAGGACAGGGTGGAGACATAGGGCTGGCAGGATGATTAGCACCAGATGGCAGGTATCAATTATTTACCATTTATGTACAATAAAAAAATACCATTTAACGATGGGAAGAGCATGAAACAAGCTCAATAGCAATTCAAAAGCATATGGAAATAAAATGCAGCAAATTAAGGGGTTGTAATAAATGTGCATCGCTGGTTGTAATGCCCCTGAAAGAATTATAAATGTGAAGCCTTTGTGAATTACACTTAAAAATAAATGTAACATAAAAAAGAAATTAGGTACACAAATAACTTTACATTCAGGCATTTATAAAATAAAATCTGTTTGCAGCAGCTAGTTAGGAAAAGGGCTCTAATGAGCCTCACTCTTCTTTACCTTAGAGACAAGGCTGAAATGTTAAAAGTGGATATAGGTATGGTGGGTGCCATTAAAAACTCAACTTCCCTAACTTCCCAGTCATTTCAGAGATGAGATATCTTTTCCAAAGAGGGGTGCTGCAATTGTGGTGCCATTAAACCTCCACTGTGTCTGGAGAGGCCATCTGTGCCTCCCTGCAGATGCCCCGATGCTGGCCCTGCCTTCCTGTAGTATTGCTGCTATCACTCAATTGCTGGATCAATAGATTAGCATTGACTGGTGGGAAAAGACATGACTACCCTGAGCTTGAAATGCTCAAGTCCCTGCTCTGTGTTGCTGTAAGTAGTATTTCTTTTGGTTTACCACAGGATGAGTACTGCTGGAGTTGGCAGAATAATCTTGGCACAGTGAGCAGGGCCAGTGCCACCCAAGCCACGTGCTTTGTGTAGAACAGTATGTCAGAAACAAAACAAGGTCAAAGCAGATTACTCCTTTCTAATGGATTAGAAATTTTCCATCAAAATATCATTAAACTGATCACTTCCCAAAGAGCATTTGCTTTTCACTAGCCAGTGCTTTCCAACAGCTGTACAATGAAGACAGATCAGCAGTGTTCTTTGCTTTGCTCCCCTTCCCAACCCCCAGATTATTGGCAACCGCTTTGAAGTTCTCCACAAATGTTTCACTGGGCAGAAGCCTGGGGAAGGTTTGTTCAGCACTTAAATTGCATTTTCCACCTTTCTTTTCTAAAGAGCACTGGTAGCAAAGGAAGCAACTGCCAAAAGGGGCCAGCCTCATGTCCTGAAGGTTTTGGTGTGGAAAATCATTTGGAGAGAGGGGATGTCCCACAGAGAGGGGATGTCCCACAGAGGCTGTGGGCAGCGATGCTGGTGGGCAGGATGGTGGGCAGAATGGCTTCTCCCAGCCTGGAGAAGCCTTGCCAGGTGAGATGGCAGTGGCTGGGCTGCAGGACAATGGCCTGGGCCACAACTCACCCATGTGGATGGAACAGAGACACCACTTCCCTGAAGTTCTTGCATTCACCTCGCACACCAGCGTCACTTCCATATTTCTAAATATTTAATCTATGCAGCCAAGTTGCCATGGGAACCCTCATGTAGAAATCTGGACTTTGGGTTAATCAGAAGGATCCTTCCCAGGGCTGGGCAGTGCCTGCACCATTCCTTGCAAAGGGGTTCGCTCTGCCCCGCTGGAGGGTACTTTAGGAGCACCTAAAAGCTTTGGGAAATCCTCTCTCTAACACTCAGGTAATTCCTACTGGAAGTCCTAGGCTGTCCCAGAGTACTCATGTGGAGAAAGCCCTTTTCAACAAGCAGTCTAGGAAATGTCTGTGGCACCTGGTCAGACACCACAGGACAGCTCTGGTTCCCACTGCACACACTGCCAAAGCAAGAGAACAGAGACCACGAGCAGCCTGCTGGGAGAAAAGGGCTCTGAATTCTCATGATGGGCTGAAGACAATCATTCCCTTGTCATTTCAACACCTCTGTAAACAGCAGGGACTTGGGCTGAGAACACAGAATAAAGCACACAGGTTATCAGCAGAGCTCAGCCTCTCCAATTTGGCCAATATACACCAGTGTGTGTGAAAGGACAAGCCCACTTAGGAATTCCATAATCCTTTCACAGATCACCTTTTTGTCTTTCTTTATTTTCTGGTTTGTGGTGTAAACTGCTCAGTGTGCTGCACAGCACAAGCAGCTGCACCTCCTGCACAATGGCAATGAGATGCTTCCCTCAACTTGAGCCCACTCTAACAGCCTCCTACTCCCACAGGACTCCCATAATTCATCCTCTACCGAGCAACTGGGACCCACAGCCTGACACAAGTACAGACTTCTCATCCCATACAGTTGTCCCAATTACCTCTCAAAAGGTCCATCAGCCACAGGAGTTTGGAGAGGGAGATGCTGGTGGAATCCCAGCACTGGCCATGGTCACAGTGCCTGGGCACGGGGGCTCACAGAGCAGAAATCAGCAGTACACAGTGCTTTACTGCTCATTATGACCAGGATGTGTTAGCCAGGTAATTCTTATGGCCTCACCCAAAGTTTTTCATCTGGCATGGAGGATTTTACATTACTAGCCTTTAAGTGGGAACAAATTGGTGGCTCTTGGTCTGCTTTCCTGGCCACTTTCCCCTTGTATCACCCAGGCAAGACAAGGTGTGGCTGGTCACTCCTGTGCCCAGCCCTTCACTGATGAGGAGAGGGGTCCCTCTGCACAACCAGCACTGCTCTTCCCTTCCTTCCCTTCTATTTTTAGCTGTCTCCTCCCCCTCTTGTTTAAATATATTACCTAGATCCGTAATATTTGCCAGCTGGGGGTAGTAACACTGCTCCCAAGGTGCCTGCGGCATTTACACAAAATTAGGCAATGGAAGAAAACCATCTCAGCAATTATGTGAGAGATGATGGTGAGCCAAAAAGAAAAATGTATGCAAAAGGTGTGCTCTCCTGCCAACAAATTAGGGTTAAATTACAGTCCAAGAGCCTTCAAATAACTTAAACGTTGTATTACAAATTTAGTTTCAATTAACGAATTAAATAGGAAAACAAGCTTATTGCCTAGCAGCTACCACAGGAGGTAAACAGCACTGACCTTCTCTCCTGTCACCAAATGACACAGTTAATATAAAACCCAAATTAAGAAAATTTCCTCAGTGCTTGCACTCTGCAGCCCTCCTCTGCTCCGAATCAGCCCAGAGGCTGGGGCTGGCCAGCAGTGGGTGGATGCTACACAAGCCTCTCCCAGCTCTTCTGCAGCCCTGCCTGAGCCTTGGCACAAACTAAGCTGTATTACGGATATTCTGTAACCCTCCTGCCTCCCGACCGGGGCCGAGACCCAGCCGTGCTCAGCTCTGCTGTGACTCCTTGCAAGCAGCATGGCTGCAGGGAGTGGGCCAGGGCCCAGAGCATCCCCCCAGCTTGGGTGCTGTGACCAGTGGGAGCGGGTCTGCCCCGCCATGTCCCCTAGCACAGTGTTTCAGCAAACAACTCGCTGCCAACTGCCCTTTTTCATTACTTTACAGCACAGTTTTTCCTCAAATTTTATGGCATTTCATTAGAGCCGCCAGAAGGTGATACTGCCCCCTTTCCAGAAGTGAAATAAATTCAAGTTTTATCGCTTCTGGAAATGCTGGAACAGCTGTCAGGACATTTGATGGATTTTCTCAATTACAGGACTTGTGGAGCATTTTATACTTACATCCGCACCCAAGTCTAATATACTGTACTAGGTGTTTGTTCCCCCGTTATCTCTTTGCATTTCCCTCCCTAATAATGGTTAACTTGTTATTTTTCTCTTAATTCCTTTCTTTACTGTAACCTTTCCTTCTCCACAGTAATCATCTAGCGTTTTCCTTCTTAACTTCCCAATAACACTTAACTGCTCTATGCAAGCAGGCAGTGACCCCGGGCTGGCGAGTGCCCCCGTGTCAGCTTAATCAAAAGAGCACTTCCCCCCAGTCCTGGCAGCTCTCGGGTTGGACATCATGGGGACAGACTGAGTGAGGATGACCGACTCCCCTGTGCTGCCCTGCGTCTTCTGGACACAATTTCCTTGGAAATAAAGGCCCTCTCTGCCTCCTCACTGATGTTGGAGCTTCCCAGTGCAGGCGACACCGCACATGCAGGGACCCATCTGTACCCGCAGGTCCCTCTGTCTGGGCCAGGGAGCGCAGGAGGAGGCCCGCAGCCGTCTCCACCTCCTGCAGACATCCCTGACAGATGAATGCTCATTTCCCAGTGCTCCCAAGGGAGCCCCTCTCATCTGGGCTGCTCCAGGGACTGTTTTCCAAGTGGTCTATAAGAAATAATTTCTCAGGCTCTTCTCCACCCTGTCATGTACCTGACAGGCTGTATCAGCTCACACGCCACCAGGAACAGATCCCCTACTGATGGAGGAATTATCTCCTTGTTGCATCTTTCACTGAGAGTGCCCCACCAAGGTCTAGGGATTGGCAGAGATACATATTTTTGCCAGGGTAGAATTATCTCAGTTCACCAATGAAATGCACAAGGATGCCAAATTACACCTTCTCCTTTTTTCTGTCTGTGATTCAAAGTGGAGTGACAGCTCAAAGTCTGCAGCTTCCCAAGGCAATGAGCAACACAGGGGTTTGGACAGGAACATCCCCTATGAGCATCCTCCCTCCAAAATGAGGAGAGTGCTGGGGGCAACAGAGCTAAGCACTGTTGAAAAAGGCTTTACTGCTTTGTGTCACTTAAAATAAGCACTTTAAATCCATGCCTTCCTCCGAGGCACAGGGAGAGGAAATCCTGTAGAAACGAGTGCCCCAGCACTGTGTGTACTGCTAGAAGAAGTTGCAACAGTAAAAAAAAAGCATTTTGAGGTTTGCCTCATTTAACCCAAAACTTGATCTCTTTGAGACAATGGGGGCAGCCAGGGAGCAGGATGAGGTGTCCACTCGCTGTAGGAGCAGGGGTGAAATAGAGTTGAGATGAAGATGTAGCCCATCCTAGAGGAGCTCTTGTACCCTCTCGTTGCCAAGATCAGGCACCACCTGGGTTTTGCACCTTCCCCCCACCCCCTGCCATCCCCCCCGAGAGAACTGACAGAGAAATCTGAAGGAGTGGCTCCATGCAGAACACCGCAGATCTGCAGCAAATTTCCACAAGCCAAGGTGGGATCCCAGATTTATTCAAATTAGAACAATTAAGGCAATTAAAGGCAAAGAAGTGCTTTGGGGAGGGGGGAATCTACTACCAAACAGACTTGCTATTACAGTCTATCAAATTGACACAAAAAGATTAAAAAGCTGATTTACATTAAAAAAAAAAAAAGGAATAACAAAAAGACTAGCATTCCCTAAAATAGATAACACATCCTGCTGAGAAAATCACTCCACACATAAAAGAGAAGCAAAGGTGATTACATATAACAAAACTAATCTTCTCTATTGCTNAAAATTACAAAAAAAGAATAAAAAGCTTTTTTACAATAAAAAAAAAAAAAAAAGGAATAACAAAAAGACTAGCATTCCCTAAAATAGATAACACATCCTGCTGAGAAAATCACTCCACACATAAAAGAGAAGCAAAGGTGATTACATATAACAAAACTAATCTTCTCTATTGCTTTAATCACCTCAGACCATTTCACCTGCTTATTTGGAAACTGTTAACCCAAGGAAAAAATTATTGTGAGGACATCCTCATTTCCAGTGCTGTGCTCGAATGGGCTTGTTTTCCTAGACATCCATCCACGGTGTCTTTAAAAACAGCCATTGCTCCGCAAGATAAATGTTTGCTTAAGACTATTCCGTAGTTAATACATATATTCATGACTCAAGCATAATGCAGCAAGGAAAGAGGGTACCAGGAAGCCGTGAATGACCCACCAGGGTCATGGTAGAAGTCTGCCCATCCTGCTACTGCCACAGCCAGCAGGAAATTTTGCCCAGATTTTACAGGTGCATAGTGTGGGGGCCTGGTGGGTGGCTTGGGCACAGGGTGCACAACAGTAGCCCTGGATGTTTTCTTCCTAAAATCCTGACTGGCAAGGTCAGGACAGAGCTTACCTGGGGCTGTTCACAGAGCTAGAGACATGAGTGTCTGGAGGATGGGCAAGATGAAGGATGATCACCTCTCCTTTCATGGGGTGCCTTCCACCCAGCGGCTCTGGGAGCTCCTTGCATGCCCAAACCACCATTGCTGAGACCCACAGCTCATACCCACACCCTGTCACAGCACAAGAGAGGGAGAGCACTGCACATGGTGAGCAGGAAGAGAGGTTTTAGATTGGCAGCGTAGCTTTACCCTGCCAGTGCTGTCAGCTGGGGACACTTCAGAGGAGCGGTGCTTGTGTGCCCCCGTGTGCACACGTGCAGGGGTGTGTGGCACACAGCAGTGCCCAGGTGAGTGCAGAGCCCCTGCCTGCCCGTGGCTGGCCCCCTGCCCTGCACACCACACCAACACACAGCCTGCAAGCAGCTGTGGCACAGCTGGTGCTGACGTGGTAGCTGGGAGCCAGGGGCTCGCTGCTGCTCTCCAGGAGGTGGGAAATTGCAGTGTCCTGCACTGGCACGGGGAAGAGGTGATGTTAAAGCAAATGGATTTTGCACCCCAGCTTTCAGGTGCACGTGCTGTATGGAGGCTGCAGCCTCTGCACTGGCAGCAAGAGCAGGAGTGCCTCAGCTGGCTGCAGGGACCTTAGCACACTGCATCCACAAAGGTGGATGTGTTGGCTCTCTGCTATATGTGCATGATTATCTCGAATTTAATTGTATTTGATACTGGGATGCAACACCTCTTGCTAAATCAGACAGTACATTAAGAGATGGTTCTTTCTTCACTCGAGTAGCAGCTTGTGAGGTTTTACAGGTGGTTTATTGTTCTGTGTCACCACTTGGATACCACGGAAGCCCACGGAAACTCACTGCCACGGCAGGTTTTGTGTCAGAGCTAAGTGAGTAAATAAACAGCCAGAGAGGAGGCTCCTGAGCAGCAGCAGCCTGGAGTGGCACCGGGTGCTGCTGCTGCTGTCACTGGCAGCTCTGTGTCGTGGCAGTAAATTCTCACAGGTCTCCATAACTCACTCCAAACGCCTCACTCATTTTTCTTACAAATGCAATTTCACCATGATCTCCAAATTCAGGGCTGGCATGAGTGATACGTGTTATCCTGGGATGTCAGCAAGGACAGGTAAAAAATTCCCTTTCCCAGTTACTGCTTTACAAATCAGTTCAGGCAGGAAATGCGTGCACTGCCCTTTCAGACACTCATTACCTCCAAAAGCCAGGATACTCAGAAGAGTAGAAGACATCAAGCCTGCATGCATGGAGGGAGTGGGAGAACAGCAAGCATCCTCCTCCCAGACATAAATCACAGAAATCGAATTAAATCATGTCAAATTGAGGGACAAAAAGCCAGTTATAGATCCATTTTGCAATGCCAGCCGACATGGCTTCCATTTGTGACTCGTTGAGTGACATTACTTATCCTGAGTGCTCCTCTGACAATATAAGCTCTTAATGTGAAGACATGTGTAAAATTACAGTAAAATGAATGAAACCCAGGAAATTATGTAAAGTTTACAGGGTTGCTATTTTTTTCTTTTTTTTTTCCCTTCCTTTTTTGAGGCCTCCTCTCAATTTCTGCCTTCTAAATGAGAATCTGGGCAATGCATCAGCTGACAGTGCCTGCCTGGAGCAATGGGCTCTTCTGCTTTTGATGCATCTGAGCAACTTGAAACTAATACCAACATGCACTATACAGTGAATAGGCCTTCATGTTGATGAGGCAAATCCTGCAGCACTTAAAAGCAATCTATGCTGAAGTGTCGCATGTATCTTCTTCTTCAAAGTGCAACACACTTATGAAAATTGCAGATGTTGTGGTGCTATTTGTCTGGAAGGAGACATTACAGGTGACACATGAACCTGATTTCTCAAACAGATGAGGTCTGTGAGAGGATTAAGGAAGCATCAATAAATTAAGATGTAGCATAAAGTTCCTGCTGTTTTCCTTGGCCTCCCTCTTGTTGGCTTGAGAGTCAAGTGCTCATGACTGCAAAGCTGGCAGAGCACCAGGCACCCCTCCTTTGCCTACGCCTACTGCTGCAAGACAAGCAGCTCTTCTGCCGTGATTCCCCCTTGGTAGAGCAGGCAAAGCCCCAGTCCCCTGTACCTTTGGCAGTGCCCCCTCCCCAGCCACCTGCCGCCAGCCCCTCAGCCATCAGCCCTGTAGGGGTGCAAGGCATCCAGCATGCAAATACAGACTTGACTTGAATGTTTTTTTCTTTTCCTAGCTGCAAAGCCCCGTGGTGCCCGTTCCTGATGTCCATCGGTGACAGCATGGAGCTGTCAGTCTGTCCGGGAGCGCAGGCGAGCAGGCAGCTCACGGGCCTGGGACTCCAGCCTGGGTCTCCACGTCAAATGCAGGATCCCTACGGAAGGCAGTCACCTCAGTCCAAGACCCACAGGGAGACTTCTCGGTTTCTTCAGTGTCCTTTGTGCATGAAATAGGGTTAAAGCAAGAGAAGAAAGTTTCTTTCTCTGCAGTGACCCCTGGCACAATATCATTAAACCCATATCACAGCCCCATTTGCAGCAGCCCTGCGCTGCGCTTCCCAAGGAGACAAAATACAGGAAGAGAAACCAAATTCCTGCTGCCATCTTCAGCTCTGCCCGGATAATGCATTGCAGAGGCAGCATGCTGGGTAACCCACAGCCCTCCAAACTGCCACAGGCAGACCCCTGCCCCTCCTCACGGGAAGGGCACCTGGTGCTGTCAGGAGTGGGTGTGGCTGCCGAGCCAGCGAGCTCTGCCGGATGGACACCACC
The DNA here is from genome assembly GCA_013398075.1 of Notiomystis cincta. NCBI lineage: Eukaryota > Metazoa > Chordata > Aves > Passeriformes > Notiomystidae > Notiomystis > Notiomystis cincta. The sequence continues at coordinate 434,085 of VZRX01000049.1, forward strand.
CCAAAAATCAACACTCGAGAGATAAACTGTTTGAAATCCCAAAAAGTATGTCTCTCATAAAGCATTCACAGTGACAGAGCAAGGCATCAAAAGATTTTGCTTTTTCTTCAAAACAGAATTTTTTGCTGTTGCATTGGATATAAATGGAAATTTTTAGAAAGGGTGAAATAACTCCATGAGGGTCTCTACCAGCTAAACAATCTAGACTGATCTGAACTACATCTTTTTCCTGACTGGGTTAGAAATTGTGTGACTCCACAGACTGCATGGAAAAAATCACACAGAAAAAAATTACTGTTTTCTTTATGAGCACAAATCCAGGTGGAGAAGGTCAAAGATAGGAAGGCAGATAAAGGGAACAGATATGACCTGGTCTGACCAAGGTTACAGCAGATGCTGTCACTGGCACCCACGTTTGGTTGAGGCAGTTGGCCAGTGCTGTCCTCTTGGGACAGGACTGTCCACACAAGGAATTAGGAAGAAGCAAGGGGTGAAGGAGCTTGGCTCTCTCTTTCTGACTGTAATGGGAGCAAGGCAGCAGAAGCCAGGCCCCAGAGAGTAGTGTGGGAGCATGCAGGCTGCACTAGCAGCATGACTCCCACACTAAAGCCAGCTGCAAGCCATTTTCCTTTTTGTAAGCACAGTCTGCTCTGCAGAAACAAGGGAAATCTCCAAACCTGGGACCTAAAAAAGGCATCAAGCAAAGACACAGAAGTCTTTCCATTTGTTTCATTGCAGATAATGGGTGGCAGCTACCACTCTGAGATCAAGTCTTCCACTGCTGAAGACCTCCAGCTGACACATCACCAGTCATTTACAACCTGCCATTAAACATATATGGTCATTATAGCTCCTTTCTCTGCTATTTGCAGCCTCAGGACTTTTTGCTTAGGCTGCACATAAGTTCTTGTTAGGAAGATTTAAAAGGAGAAAAAAAATAACAATCTTGATCTCCCAGAAGCTGTCTCAGGCTGGGGAGAGAAATCGTGCTGGTGTCCCAGCAGGGTGGCACACTCAAAGAGAATAATCCGAGTACACATATAGCTTCTCATGGTAGTGTTCCAAACCCCAGATACCTATGTCATCCTACATACTTCTGGGCATGGCACTCCAATACTTCTTGCATTAAGCCCATCTTAAACAGGACTCCAAGAGTTTGATTTTACTTGCAGGTAGTCACAGGAGATTAACCAAACCATTTTCTGTAGCAGTTTTTCCTCCCTGTAGCAGAAGCACCTGTGTTTCTGTAGCTATTAAATATGTAATCCCAGAGGCACTACCAGCCTTTGCTGATGGGCTTAGCTTTGGCCAGAGGCATGTCTGTCTTGGAGCCAACTGGCACTGTCTCCATTGGACATAAGGGAAGCTTCCGGCACCTTCTCAGAGAAAACACCCTTGGAGCCCCCCACCATCAAGACTTTGCCAAGCAGACCCAGTCTTCCATCCCAAAAGCAAGACCAGACCTGGAGGGAAAGGCGATATCCTCTGTTAGATACTCTGCTGTGGCAGAAGCTGATGAAGGAGTTGTGGAACCACTGGTATCCCACAGACCACTCAGCAGCCACCCCTGCCCCACACTGCACAGCAGCCTTCAGGAGGGCTTCACCAAAGTCTGCCTGGTTTTTCCAACTGTGTTCTTTGTTCAGATCAGAAAAACCACCTCTCCCTACAAAGTTTTCATCTCCTGAGATACCTCCCCACAGAGATGACATGAGAGAAAAGATGGGGAGAGGAATGATCAAAGAACACCATTATCAGGATTTCTGGTGGCTGTGCTATCATTCCAAATGTAGGCATGGCAGACACTGCTCTGGAGCACTGACAGGCCCATGGCTGCACAGCAGCCCATGCTAAGTGAGATGTCCTCAACAAGCAGGGATCCTGCACAAAGAAATCAGTGCTGGGAAAAGACAGACTTCCTCCCCAAAAGTGTCTGACCTGGGGTAGTTCATTTGAGCTTGCCTAACAGAGGAGATGCCATCACCCAAATTTGAACTTGCTTAAGTAACTGGCACCCAGCCCACTGCCCTCAGTAGATGAAGCCAAGCCCAGGTATCTGGCCTGTGCAGCTGTTTAACCTGAGGTTATTCCTCGTGGACTGTGGTTAGCACACTCTAATAGAGCTTTGGCACTGTGCTTACAGAAGCAGCTTGTTTCTGTTCACTAGGAGTTAGTGCTGTAGCATGGTGCTTTCTCTTGTATTTTCAGGTTCCTGTGGCTCCCGTGCTTCTGCCTTGCTGAGATGTTCATGTCAGCAACCTCATGGAAATTTGGCACTGAAGTGGTACAATGTTGCATTGTTTTCTCCCTCTGCAGTTCATGATCTCTCTCGTTCCTCTTAAATCACAGTTACAATAAGGGCTGCCAAGCCTCAAAGACAAAAGCAGTTTGGGGATATTTATCTCACCTTCTTGTTGGACATGTAGTTGATGTAGCCATGATCAAAGTGACAGTGAAGTCAAGCCCAGAGAATGAGAGGAGGATGAAATTCAGAGCTTAAGAACATAAAAACTGCTGTAACTCAGGGCAGGTCTCATGTTCCCATTCACCATGGGAATCAGTGGTGGGAGACATCAGGAGCAAGGTCAGACCTGACTAAGGCTTTGCAAACTACAAAGTTCCTACTGCATTTCCATTTTGCAGAAATTAAGATTCATCCAGATGAGGTTCAGCAGAAATTCCAAACTGAGGCAAGAAACCTGATAGACAGTGTCCAATTTGTTCCTTCTCTGCTAAAAGCGACCATGAATGAACAAACTGGATCTTTACATTAGTTTTACTTGTTTACTTATGCTCCCAAAAGAGCTAAATATATTTGGCAGATGCAGACAGGTGTGGTGAGCATAGGGCTAGAGATCACCCATGCCCCAGAGCTAAATAAAAGTAAGGAAATATTCTCTGCTAAGCAACGACTGCTCTCCATGTGCTGCATCCAGATACAGCAGCATCCTTCCCACTGTTCTTCTTAATCTCTTCCTACTGATAGAAATGGGCAGGAGAGTTCCTCTCCCAGAATAACTTACTCTCCATTCAGAGCAGAGTCTTTCCAAGGTGAAGCTATTCAAATTAAACCACAAATCTTCTCATCTAGGGATAACACTGCTGCCTTCCTAAACCCGTTCTCGTTTTCTTTTGCCATTCTGACACCATTAGCCTTCCACAAGCACTAGCACACACAGAGATAATTCTGTTAATTTTATCGTGCTTGGAAAGGCACAGAACAGCCTAAACTCAGCCAAATGCTTGGCTTTGCCTTTTCCCCATCGTATAATGTCCTTTTGTATATAGCTCTGCGTGGCAACTCATTTATATCAAATCTTACCAGTTAAGGGAGAGGGGAAAGGGGAGCAATCAATAGTTATCCTGCCAAGGGGATCTGCAGTCAGCTCGCAGAGCCAGCTCCCAGCTTGCTGCTGCCCAGCCAGGTTGGTGCTGTGAAGCCCATGGCTCCACACCCACAGTCGGGCAGCAGGTACAACCCATGGCTGGACACACACGGAGCATCTCACAGCCAGCGGCTGCTTGTGGCTGGGGGCTTGGAAACACAAAACCTTTGTACCCTTGGGCTTTGGGGGAAATGCAGAATGGGAGAGAAACAACCATTTCCACAGCTGTATGATATGAGCAGGGGCTGTCCAAAAAACTAAAAAAGGATGCTTTGCATATAAATTGAGGTGAGGAGCTGCTTTTCAGATACTGATTTCTCGTGCAATTTTCACACAGACATCCCAGGGCCGATTCCCCAGCCCTTAGCAGCTGCTCACTGGGGCTGCCTGGGGGCACCAGACAAGGCAGGTGCAGCACCAGGAGCCCCCAGGCAGTGCTGAAAATGCTGCTGAGTGTTTCCAGCAGTGGCATGTGAGGGTCATGTGTGGGACTGAGGGTCATCATCCCAAAGAGGGGACCCCAGGTCATTCTTGGGAAGGGCCTAGAGGCCACTTCCCACCACAGCCCTCACCTGAGCCCCAGGGAAATCCCCCCCAGAGGGAGACACAGAGGGAGAAAGCAAACATTTGTACCCCAATTAACTGGCTAAGATTTTCTAAATTAGTAGATTCCTCTCTACACACAGCTTTTGCTTCCAGCACAGTGTAAAAAAAAAAATCGATTTGCTTCTCTCAGACCAATTCCCTTTTGTCTAATAGGGATGTTGTAAATGCCAATTTTACTGTCATTTACACTGTGCCCATCTGAGCTATTTTATCAATAGTTAAATAAGAATACTTTAAAGTAATGTGATTTTTTATTTGAATTCCAATTTATGTTCAGATGCTTTGACACAAATCTAGTAAGGAAGGCTCACTATTTTCATAGAACAAATTAAATTGCATGTTATATAGCCACACAAGTAAATATGTTACATCATTGGATAAATAAATACTTGTGATTAGATACAGTATCTCATTCTTACCTACACATAATAGCAAGGCTAATGGAAGTATTGTACAAATCACTGTGCTTTAATAGTTAGCAGTCCATAAAAATCAACCTGAGAGACAATAGGCAAGAACAAGCACACACACACTCAAAAAGGCTAAACCCAGGTATCTGGACCAAGATTTCCTGCTTGCCTGTTTCCGATTCAAAGCAGCTTAGACTCATTTTCACTTAAGTGAGTGCCTCTGGGCAGAGAGGTCAGAGCATAATTAGTTCTGCAGAAGACGTCAGAGGTGGATAAAAGGTGATGATGGACCCTGCTGGTGGGATGGATGATAGGGATGGGGGTGGACAATGGAGATGGGCTGCCAGAAACAGGGCAGAGTTAAAGCTGCAGAGCCAGAATCAGTATCTGGACAATCCAATAGCCAAAACTGCCCATCTGCAGGGGGTTTGGGAGAGAGCATTGATCTCGGTTCACGTTGTCAGACAACGCTTTCCTTCTGACTGTGGAGGAGAAAATCAGTTCTTTTTAAGCTGATAAACACATCCCAGCTGGGACTCAATTTGTTGTTTGGATATTCCAGGCTGAGAGACAGACTGGAGTACTAGCATGTTTTAAAGAAATCGTGGCTCTCTCATCAGCTAAATTAGTAATAGATAGCACACGCCTGTTATGGAAACCAAAGAGGGCCAATGGTAATCATCCTTTTCTTCCACCCACCCTCTTTTTTGCCTGCCTTTTGCTTCAGATCAACCTGCACTACTTTTTAAGTGTTTTCACTGTATTTTTCTTTTCTAAACAACCTCCCCCTCCTTCCCCTAACTCCTGCAACCTGAGTTTATACTAAATGGACATGCTAAGAAATGGAGCTGCTGAATGTACATGGACATTTGTTTAGCCAAGACTGTGAGATAGTGATCCTGAAACCAAACACCACACACAGGCTCTTCTCTTTCTGACAGAACCAAGATTATTCACCAAATTAGTGTTTGCTAGCTTCTTGAGGGGTAAGATTTATTTTTTTCAAATTGTACAGTCAGTCTAAATACTATTTTCTATATGATAGGAACTGGCTCAAAACCAGCAGGCTGTCCCAATAGAAAAGGGGTATTTAACATCAGAGTGATATAGAATATACCACCCTCAACAACAACCTCTGAGTTAAAATGTAGGCACTCAGAGCCAAAGCTGAGGGTATTTCCAGGAATTGTTCCCTAATTTCCCCATCTCTTTTCACCCTAACAGAATTTACTGTGTTTTGTTTGGTTTCTCATTTCAGCTTTCGCTTCCACTGCGTCTCATCCAACAGCTTTTCCCTCCATGTGCAGCAGATGAAATCCCATTCCTCTTTGAAAGGAAAAGGTCTCCAACTGGTGTGTTACAGAGAAGCCTCAACTCCTTCTCCCTCATGTGTAGGGCCAGTGTGGCCTCATGACAGCGTTTGCTTCATGGCATGCAGTGTCCCAGGTAGACCACAGTGCCAGGCTGGTATCCTGTATTATATTTGCTATGCTCTTTGGTACTTTATTGAATGCTAATTATAGCAATCATAACTTTGTCTAGCTCTTGAAGCAACAGAAAGTTTCTGAGCATACCCAGGCCCAGGAGCCATGAAGTATGTGATGAAAGGGCTTAATAGACAAGAAAACAGGCACCATTGTTTGGAGAGGCACCAGGTATTTACAGCACATCTAAGCCCCTCCCTGGTCACCAATTCATTTCAATTCTCCCTTCTGTGTGACAGTCTGTCACATGAAAACACAAGATGCTCTTTAAAGCTTATGTGACCTTTAGAGGTTCAGCCCAAAGCAGTTTTGCTGACATCTGGCACATGAGGGACTTGCCATAAGATGGGATAACAACAACAGCCGCGTTCTGCAGGGCCGGCATCTGTCGGTCCTAAGGCAGGGAAAGCAGCGCCGGAGAGGGAGGCTGACAGGCTGGACCTGAGCTGGCACTGCAGTGCTGAGCCCGAGTCACACCTGCACCAAGTCAGAGGGGACAGAGAGAGGGGCAAAGGAGGCAGCCTGGTGAGAAGGGGGTTTAGTGAGAACACAATCCATCATTTGTCTTTGGATAGGCAGTAGGGGTCCCTGGAAGCCTGGGATGTGTAAGCTAGGATGTCTCTGCAATGAGAAGACACTGTGTGAAGAATCTAGTCTGAATTCTCAGAACAAAGTAACCAAAATGAGAAATCATTAAACAGGCCTCAAGCAAAGTGAGAAGAAATTCAGCTTAATGAGGAAGACAGAGAAAAGTGAAGCTGTAATGGGAAGAAAATGCACAGGAGGCATTTTTCATGGATTGAAGGGAAAGCCTAGACTTTTTCCTAGTCTGCATGGAGTTCAGACAGTGGGCTGGGCTGGGCTTTCTGCAGTGTGCTCAAAAAGCCAGAAGATTTATTTTTCTGGCTACCCTTACAAAACACAGCACACTGTCAAAGTGTCAAAAAGCTGCTTGTGCTTATCTGTTCCCACACTCCTGCCCTTGAAACATCTCTGCTTCTGGGAGAGGTGATATTTGATAATTCAGAACTGGGCTGTTACTTAGCACAGAATGTAACCAAAGCACTCAGAGCTCGTTAAGCAATGGCTACACTGGCTGGAGTGGGCAAACCCTTCTGCAGAAGCCTGTGAGCTGGGAAGGTCCTCTGCTCCACACGAGGAGACGTGTGGTGGGGATGGCTGAATCCCTGGCTCAGGGCAGAGGATTTCCCCTCCCCTACTGCTCCATCAGTGGAAGAGACGTGACGCTGCTCCAGCAGGATGGTGCAGCAGTGGGGCTCCATATTTCAAACAGCAGGGGTTAAGCAAAGTGACCAATTTCCTTGGGCTAATTGAGCATGCAATCTGCCTGCTTGTAAAGCCTCTATTTGGCCAGGAAGATTTATTACTATTAGCAAAGATGAATGTCCAAGAGCAGTAAGGGCAGACCTGAGCTGCAGATCATTAACTTTAAGTGGGATGATGTTGAAAAACCATTTCTATTATCCGTTACTTTGTTCTGAGTTAACTGTGAATTTAGACCTAGTTCTGTAATAAAGTGCTCAGGGAGTCCAGTGAATCTTGTTCTCTGTGGCAGACACTAAACCTGTAGGGCTTTGTCCGTATCCTGATGAGTAAGCAGTTCTAGCTGATCCTGAGAGGGTGTGAAATGATAGAAGACAGCTCTGCATGGGAGTTTGAAGTTAAGCCCCCATCTATCTCAGAAGCAGAGGCCGAAATGGAGGACTGGCATGCCTTTGTCATTGGATTTCAGAATAACACCTCTTTATTATCTTCATCATCCTCAGAAAGTCAGTTCAGAGCTTTGTCTGTGCTACTGAGTGGCCACATTCATCACAGGGGTGTGGATGCACCCCGGCCTTCCCTTACTTTTTAAATTCAGTCACTTCTCTTACACTTTAAAAACAGTTGCTCAGTTTGTATAGGCTGGAAATTGCAATGTGATACTCCGTACAGTGAAAAGTGCTGGATGCTTTATTTTCTAATGTAACATCTGTCCCCCTCCACATTCATTTTTTGCAAATACTCTCCATTTCCTTGGGAGAATATCCATTAATGTACACAGCTGCAAAGCCCCAGAGCACACCCCACCTTCTTTGCCTTCTTTCCTCACGAGCAGTACTTGTGCTTAATGTCATATTTGTACAAAACACACTCCCTCTGTTTCTGCACTGCCAGAGCACAGTGGTCCTCTAGAAATTGTCAGTGAGTGTTTGATGCTGAAAGATTATTTTTTTAATAAATCACTCCCAAAGAGGGCTGTGGCCTGTAAAAAATACTTCTGTGTTGCTGTCTTTACAGCTGTATGTAGACTGAAAACTCATGTGCTTCTGTGTTTCCACACTAAATATTGTCTGTCATGCTACCAGTGCAGCAGCATTGACTGCTCCAGATGACATTGTGTGCATTGTGACTCTGCCACACCATGCAGCCAAGCACAAACCTTTCTTGATCTACGTGTCACTCGTCAGCCTCTATGGACCCTGGGCCATGGGCACTCAATTGCAATGCTGTGTGCAAGGAGTCCACTGCCCAGGGTAACCAACCTGGAAGCTGAAAACTAATCAGTTTGCCTCTGAGGCTTAATAGTAAGAAAAGTAATTAATCTTGCTGGGTTTCACTCATTGTCAAGCAAACTTTTGCTGATGAACAAAAAAACTGCTGAGCATTCTAGTTCACTCTCCAAGTCAGCCTCTCCCTGTTGGACTTTGTGGGTAATTGGCACATTGTTGTTATCCTATTTTCTACAGATTCCCCAAGAGGCATTGGCCAAAGGAAGGTGTAGATGTCAGTGATAGAAGGGGTTTTGCAGCTCAGACTTTTGCTCCTTCTCCCAAAGAAGTTCCAGGCTTGCTTAGTGCCCGTTTTCCTCAGAAGGGAAGGAGGAATGTGCAAAACAGCTCTCAGGAGGTTCCACAGCAGCTGTGTACGAGATGTCCACAGAGCCCTGCCACTGAGGCAGTAGCTCCTCAGTGAGCTGACAGGCTCTCAGAGAAGTGCTGAGGAGCTGCCAGAGAGCTGAGTGAGAGCAGGACTGGCAGAGTCAGCAGGGTGCCCAGGCATCAGCCCCAAGGGAGCCACGCAAGGAGCTGTGTAGCTGAGTAAAGGCAGTGCTGCCTTGCCTGGAGGACCCCCAGTGGCACTCTCCTCACTCAGCCTGGGAGCCTTGCCCAGGTTCCTGACGGGAGCCACGCGCTGAAATCTGATTATTACACTTTACCTGCCTTTCAAGGACCACAATTTATTCCCTTAAATTCTGATTGCTGTGATGCTTTAGGCTTCAGGCTTCCTGCACAGGGGCAAGTAATTCAGTTCTGGGAAACATGTATGGGTGGTAAATGTATGTGATTTTTGTCACTTGGGTGAGCAAAAAAACCTGATGAAACACAAACATAAAGGGCAAAGAGAAGGATGAGAAAACAGTTAAAGAAATCCATGAGTCAAGAGACATTTGGCTACATTTGTTCTGCTCATAAATATTTTCTCATACAAAGTACTTTACTACTAAAAGGAGCAAAAAGGCTGAATCCTTATACTTTGATCTTGGAATCACTTCATGTTTTAGATGAATTAAAACATATTTTTAATTACCTCGTTTGATTTACATCTGTATATGATAAAATGCAGAGAAGATACTTTGGTGCCCACACATTAAAATATTAAAACTCTGTGCAATGGGGCTAGAATTCAAATGTCAAAACACTATCAAAAAGAACCCTCTACCTCAGGGTCCTGTGAAATGAGAAGGACTGATGGTAAGACAAGGCTTTTGCACCTCTATTGGTGATTTGGAATGAGAAGCATTTCCATTCACAGCAGTGAATGGACCAAATCAAGAACACTGAGTTTCGATTTCTCGTTTGTCTCAAAAGCTTTAAGTGGAAGAAACGTTCTGCTCCCAAAAAAAGCAGTTGTAAAAGACCTATTTAGTGCGTGGAGATTTCCATATCCTAGCAGACTCTAAAAAGGAAAAGTAATTTCCAAAAATTATGTCAGCCCTACACTGCAGACAGAACGGGTATGAGCCAAAGGCACAGCAGAGGTCCACAAGAGCTGGGGCAAAACCAGGGGGCAGCCAAGGCTACGCTGTCCTGTAACCTTGGAGCTCCTGTCTGCAGGCAGGGCAGAGGGCAGAAGTGCAGCAGAAGCAGAAAGTGAACTGTGGCACAAGCCATAGCAGGTGTTGTCAATGAAACAATGTTTTAGCTGTTTAACCTGAGCTACATTTTTTTCATTTTAAATATCAAAGGTTTATTTTGGAGTAATTGTAATTAACAAAATCTAAGGAGAAGAACAGCTGTAATCACTCTGACACCATCTCTTGCAATTTTGGGGGGAGTTGGATGAAACTCAGCAGAAGTGAAATTAGTTCAACCTTTTTGAGAGAACAAGACTGGAGATGAACTGAACTAAATGGCACCCCAGTGCCATGCAATGCAGAGCACCTGGCAGCCGTGCTGTGCCAGGCCAGCTGCAAAACTGACCTGGATTTGGAGCTTCAAATCTTGTTATGTAGTGCCATCTTGAGGTCTTGGGAAATGAGAAGCAGCTTTTCTGAGTACAGACAGTTTTTTTGCGGTTGTAGTTGGAGCAGTCCATTCTGCAGGGTGTATGAGTGCATTCAGCTGGGCTGGTGAACACAAGACGGGGATGGACTCACCTGGCTGGAGCACCACGGGCTCTTTCTCTGCTCCCTGGTGGCACCAGCTCTTTGAAACACCTTTCCCAGAAACAGCTCAGCTGTGCAGCATTTAAAACCCCCAGTGACTGACATCAAGCTGGCACTGCAGATGAGACTGAGGACCACAGAACACGCCTGCTCCTCTTCTCTGACAAGGCACAAACACATACCTGGTCCTCCACCCTGTGGTGCCAACTTTTGTCCCTCCTGAGAGGCAGCAAAGCAGGGAGCTGGTGCCATGTGTGCAAACCCCACCTTGCCCACAGGCCACCACTCTGAACATGATGGTTTGATAGCTTAGGTGTCTGGTGGCCACTCCTCTGCCACCTCCAACACCCATGGGCCAATGGCTCAGGGCTGGGGTTTTCCATGGGGATATTGTGTCATGATGGAGCAGCATCACCCTGTGCATGGTTTTGGGTTGCAAGGGCTGGCCACAGGGCCAGAGAGGGCAGGCAGCAGGACAGGAGTTGCAGGCTGGGGAGAAAACAAGGCAGCAGAGGAAAGTGGAGAGGAATAACCTGAAGTACCACATGAGGTACAGTAGAGACACCAGGAAGCTGGGGTGCATTGAGGGGCAGCATGGCCTGGCCACAGCACCTCACCTGCCGTGCTGTGCCTGCAAAGGGAAGAGGTTGCTGGGTCTTGGGGTGACACTGGGGGCTGAGGAAGGGGGTCTGAGCAGCAGCCCCAGCAGTGGGGCACACAGGGAGGGGATGCCCATGGAGGGACACAGCCCTGCAGAGCTGGGGGTAGCAGGTCTCCCATGGCAGCAGTGTGTTAATGGGGACATACATGGTCCTTTGGTACCATCTCCCATGGATACTCCTGAAAAGCTGTCAGCCCATGATGTGGACAGCTGCACTCTTCACTGGGACGAGAACTGGCTGGATGGGTGGGCCCAAAGAGTGGTGGTGAATGGTGCTGCATCCAGTTGGGATCCAGTCACTAATGGTGTCCCCCAGGGATAGCACTGGGCCCAGTTCAATTCAGTATCTTTACTGATGATCTGGATGAGGGGTTGGGTCTACCATTAGCAAATTAGCAGCTGGGTGAGAGTGTTGATCTGCTGGGGCCAGGAAGGCTCTGCAGAGTAATCTGGACAGGCTGGATCAGTGGTGAGACCAGTGGCACGAGGTTCAAGGAGACCAAGTGCCAGGTCCTGCACGTGGGTCAGGACAGGCCCATGGAGCTCTGCAGTCTGGGTCAGGGTGGCTGGAAAGCAGCTCAGCAGAGAAGAACCTGAGGTGCTGGTCTACAGCTGCTGAGCATGAGCCAGCCTGTGCCCAGCAGGCCAGGAAGGCCAGTGGCAGCCTGGCCAGCAGGATCAGGGCAGCGACGGTGCCCTGTATGTGGCACTGGTAGGGGGCACACCACTCCTTCAGTGCTGTGCACACCACTGGGCTCTTCTATTCCAGAAAGGCACTGAGGTGCTGGAGTGTGTCCAGAGAAGGACCTGGAGCTGCTGAAGAGGCTGGGGCACGAGTCCTGTGAGGAGCGGCTGAGGGAGCCCGGGTGTAGCCTGGAGAAAGGAGGCTCGGGGGGACCCTCCTGCTCTCAACCAGGGCCTGAAGAGAGGAGGGGTAGCGGTGTGAGGCTCGGCTTCTCTGCCGGGCAACAAGGAACAGGAGGAGAGGACAGAGTCGTACGCGGAGCCTGGGGAGGTTTAGATTGGACATCAGGGAGGAGTTCACAGAGAGTGACGAGATACGGGAATGTGCTGCCCAGGGAGGCGGTGGGGGCACCGTCCCTGGAGGTGCTTGAGGAACCTAAACACATTTAGCGCTGTAGCCAGCTGACCTGGTGGTGCTCACTCACCGGCGAGACTCCATGACCTCACAGGTCTTTT
>VZRX01000049.1:447107-492961 GCA_013398075.1 Notiomystis cincta
CGCCGGGCTCCGGGGACCCTCCCGCGGGGCCGCCGCGGCCCCCCGCGCCCGCAGGAGTTCCGCTTCCCGGCGCCTCGGGCGCGCTGTACGGATAAACAAACAGACTCCCGCCGCGATGGACACGAGTGCGCGGGGCGCTCCCCCGCTCTGTAACGAGAAGCTTTTAATAAAATCTGTGCTCGGAAGCCGGGGCAGCGCTCGGTCTGGTGGCTCGCTGTTACTCCGTCTCCGGGAGGCCGCGCCGGGCAGTGGTGCCGGTCAGCCAACACCGCGCTCCGGGCGGGACCCGCGGGCAGAGCCCGAGCCCCAGCCCCAGCCCCAGCCCGGCGCGCGGGTCACGTAACAGGGATACGGTTCCCTCTTGCCGCGCTGCTGCTCCCCGGTAGTATTTTTAACCCAAAGTGAACTCGAGCCAGGCTGCGGCTGGTAAATCTCGGTCTGGGATTTGCTTTTGCCAGTTTTCCACAGACTTGGGTGCTGCACAGCGAACAGGATTTGACCTCTATCCCAGCTTTAATAGCCAATGTCAGCTCTAATGCCTTTTTCCACCTTACACCAGCCTTGCCTTGCTGCAGCTGTGGGGCTTTTTTTCCTCTTTCCTTGCCTAAAATAGAAGACAGTGTTTTGACTTTGTTCTGCTTTCAAATCCTGGATATCTGCAGTTTTGTGTACAGTAGTAAGCAAAAACAACGTGGCAGACTTAAAAAACTTTTTAAGCAAAGATTGTTACACCTCTTAAATGTATGCAAAGATAAAAAAAATTAAATGGTCATATGACTTTTCTTCATTAAACACTTTTAAAATTTTTGTTTCTTCCTTTTAAATATTGGAATGCCTGGTCACTGTCTGCTTCTGGAATAACACCTCTCTTTTTTCTTTTTTTTTTTTCCCCTGGGGTTAGAAACGTGTTTTCTATTTTTTAAATAAAAGACCAGAGACTCCTTAGAAATATCATGTATCTCTGTTTAGTCCTATTCTGACCACCACTGCACACTGTTTTAGAATATAGGAATTTTGAGACTCTACTTGCATCCTTTCTTCCTTGTATCAACAAATGTGGATTTACACAGTAAAATACGAAGTCACTGAAATAGGTTTTGTTCAAAATGGGTATTTGTGATTGACATGTATACTTCCTTTTATGTGAATTTGTGTTTTCTGTCACTTCTACCACTTCTTTTGAAATGAAGGCCAAAGATGCTCTACATCACCTCACTTAATAATACCAACATGAGAAGAGGGTTTCTAAAGTTTTAATTGATTAATAGACACCCGAAGACTTCAGTAAGCAATGCAGCTGTTGATAGTGATTAAAGAGAGTGTAATTGTTGGTGTATTTCATTCATTCCTGGTTTGATGGAATACGCACTACATTTTAAATACAAAAATGGGGCAGAAAATCTTAATTGGGTTTTTTGTAGCCTTAGAAAAACATTTTATTTTATTCTATTTCATAATAGAGTGGAAGACTCTTAAGATCCATGTTTTCAAACACAGATCTCTGCATTTCCTCACCAGCTCTGTCCCCTCACAGGTCAGAGAGAAAAGGGAACGAAGAGATGGTTGTGTGTTTGCTAAGCATCACTTACAGGTGGCCTGAAATGATTTAGCTGCATGTAGCAAAGAGAGGAATCATTTTTAATGCTTCCATTTAATTGAGAGATCACCAGTATTCAGATTAGTACTCTCAGTATGGTGTCTGGATCTGCACTGAACAGTCTGCAGCTAATTTCTTTTTTTCTCATGGGTTTGGTGATAGGTGTGTCTACTGCTCTGGGTAAATAAAGGAAAGGATCAGTCAAACAAACAAAAAACCCAACACAAAAAGCACCCCAAAGGTCTAAAAGGGGGAGAGGAGTTTGCTGATACAGAAAATTTAGAAACATCTCATTTAGATTTAGAAACATCTCATTTAGACAGTCATCAATCTGGCTGTTTCTTGGAAACCTGCAGCAGCACAGCTATTGCTGTACAAAAACTTCTGTGGCTCTTACTCTGCAGAGTTCTGCTGCAGTAAGAAGCAGCCTCTTCTTGCCTGAGTGCAGCTCCAGCCCTGTAGGTGCATATTTCAGTCAGAGACAAGGCCCCAGCTCGGAATTTCTGTTGGCACCATTTCGAAACAAATGGGATATTCACACTTCACCTCTATTTTTGGATCTCTGGAAGCAAGTGGGGATCAGTTACTCATGCCACACTTCTCAAGGCTTTTGTGCAATGAGAAGGCCGTGTTAGCTTTCTGCCACTAATCCAACTGAAGTTAGTTTCATCAGAAACAACCCTACTCAGTTTGGTTTGAGCTCTCTGGTACCCTACCTGCATACAGTTGAAGTTTCAGGACAAGGCTGTGATTTTTTTTAATTTTTTTTTTTACTGAATCAAAAATTCTGTTGCTTCATCTGCAGTCTGTGAGGTCATATTTCATAGTGGTTATGGAAACCTGAGCAGCTTGCCATTAATGATCCATGTACATCTCCCAGCATGAAGGCATTGATACCTTTTTTGTTCTTCAAAGCTTTTAGATCACTTGATTGTACTGCAGTTAAAAAAAGGTGAGTGAGAACAAACACAGCACCTTGCAGCTTGCCATATTTCTAAAACAGCCTTGTCAGCTGTGCAGGAGGTGAAAACGTGCTGGGCTGTAGTTGGCCTTTCAGGTAAAAAAAGCACTCAAAAATAGCCAAGGATTCTCTGCTGCTGTTTTTGTCTGGCAGTGCTGGATTTATAGTATTATGTGTCAAGTGGAAAGATTAGAAAACTCAGAAGAGCCACTTTAAGGTGAGAGAATAAAGAATGTAGAGGAAGTGTGTTCCTGTTTGGATGTGTGTGTATGGGTTACCTAACATAAGTACATGCACACAAGTTTAAAGCAGCACTGATACTTGTTAGTCACTCACAGTGATTTTGAGTAGAGTACAGAGAGGTTCAGGATATTATCCTAAGATGATAAGCATTCCTGTTTTTCTCCTGAGAATATTTTGAGATTTGATATTTGTAATAAATCAAGACCATTAGGTGAAAGATGGAAAAATAGTTCTGAAGATGGGAGAGTCCTGCCAATTGCTGTTCTGTTTTGTTACTCTTCAGTTGTTCTCTGACAGGAGACTACACTGGCTACTTGAGGCGCAGTTGCAGGAAGCCTTACAATGAACTATTTTCAAGCTATCTTAGTGCAGGAAACTGAAATAAAAATCTCTATCCTTGATGCTTTCACAGGTTTTGGAGAGGAGAGTTAAAGTGATGTGTAAAAATCTCTGATTCTCTTAAGTGTTGTTCACTGATAGCCTGTTTAGTTAATGAGGTTATCAGGAAAACTCCTTTTCCCTGCACATGGCAGAACTAAAGCAGGATTGTATTTTCCTTTTTAGGCAGAAACTTTCAGATAGATTTCTAAACTTACAAAACAGCAGGTAGGCTAGGAAATCCAGGAATTCTTGAAGCTTATCTACTGGCTGACAAACTGAAACCATAGTTCCTCATAGCATTTTTTTGGTATTAATAGTGGCCAAAGCATTTTCCATGTCTTTTCCATTGCACTTGCACAAATGCTTGGGCTACTGCATGGGGAAATGATCCAGCTGGTTGAGAGGTGTGGAGCCTGGTTCTTCACCTGGATCATTCCCTCCCCTGATAACTGCATGGCTGCACAGGAGCTGTACCAGCACAATCAGGGGAAGGGATGGGGCTGGAATGAGCAGTGAGGTAAGGGCAGCTCAGGCAGCTGTGCTGCTAAATGAGAAAACGCAGCCTGCGTAAAAATTTTTAAATTATCACTGTTTATAACTAAGCTGGATGACATAGATCCTGCCACAGAGCTGGATCATTCAGCTAAATCTCAATTCTTACATGTGCTAACCATGAGCAAATTAAAATGAACAGCTGTTCCCAAACTTCAGTATCATGTATTCATAGTGATTGTTGTGCTTACTTACTTACTTGGCTTAAACACCTTTTGTGTGTGTTTTTTTGGCAAGTTCTCTGTGCATTTCCTTTACTTCCTTTTCTTTTATTCTTCACACTTTAAGTTCACCAGTTGCTCTTCTCTGCAGCTCTTTGCTGCAATATTTTAATCATCTCTTTGGAAACTCTACAACCTCCTGTGACATTTTGGGTCCAATATTACATGCACTTTTCTTGTAGGTGCTAACTTAAATCTCATTCTCTATGCTATTCCAGTATCAATTGGATTTGACTTTCCCTTGCACCTTTCCTGGGGCTTGAATGTCAAATCTCTTCTCATCTGTAAAATCTCTCTCATCATCTTTTATACCCCATTAATTATGGACAGGAAGCATCATTTTCTTACCTTTTTTTTCTGATGACACATCATCTGGCTATGTGTAGCTGGCCTGGCCTCAAAATCCACTGGTGCCTGTCCATTCCTCCAAGTAGCATACAGTATAAGCAGGATTTGTAAATACACACCTTTTTAGATTGTAGTGAGCTTTCTTTCTCTTGGGAAAAAAAAGCCTAGGGCATTACTGTAGGTGTAAGACCCCTGCCCTCCTTGTGAAACTCATCCAAACTTTCCTTTTGTGCTGATAGGAAAATTCTGGGAGATAAAATAGGTAGGGAAGATGTGAAAAAGGGTACTGTGTACTAATGCCACAGTATAACCAACAGTGTAATGTGTTGCTGTGGTTTTGTCTGAACTGATGTGGCTCTCAAGAGACAGACTCTTGCTCTCTCCCTCCTGCTCTGGTTATGTGGTGTTGGACCATCCCTTTCCATTGGCTGTAGTGTTGATTGTATATAAAATATAGTAACCCACTTCAAATCACTAACCCAGGAGAGAATGTAGATTTTTTAGTAGATTAATTTCTCCTGCATGAGTGAGCTGAATTGGTTGGTGATTGAGCACAAACACCGGGGCACATTTGCAGAGCGACTGTAGGGAAAGGAAGGAGTGGGACACAACTTTCTCCCTTCAGCAGCAGAGAGCTGTGTCAGCAGACCCATCTTTGGGAATGGCAGCATATCCATGACTTGAAGCAAAAGAAGGAAGACTTGGACTCTGTCCGTAGTGATCAGAGCCACATGAGTTTGTCTTTGCAGCTAGGAAAGCTAAGAATACAGTAAGTAGAAGTAAAAAAAAACCCAAACAAGAGGGAAATTTCCTTGTTTTAAAAGCCTGGTGATACCTGTGTGATTGAACTAACTGCTACTTATCAGAGGCAGATTTCAGTCTTCTCAAGAGGTTAGATCAGTGTACTTCTTTGGTACTTTTCATTAGGAGGAGCCCAGTCAGCTGGAGAGAATCATATAGAACATATGTTTAATGAAGCCCAAGTTGAAAGATGAAGCTCCAGAAGGGGTCCAGGTCCACATCCTGTCAGTTGGCCCAAGGCACCTGGGCAGCAAGCTCGCTGTAGTGTCAGTGTTGCTACGAACTGGAAATGCCTTGGCCTCTCTTCCAGATTGTAAAGTAAGTCATGGTGGCTGAAACTACCGGCCTGGAAGCTGTAGTGTAAAGTTAATGTGGCATGTGTAACCAGTGCACGTTGCCCTGGACTGGGGGAGGAAGAAGTATTTTACCTGCTGCAAATAGCTGCTTTGTCAGCAAGGGGGCTGTTTGAAAAATGCATCTCTGCCCAGTCGCCGGAAAGCTAATATTGATTATATAAAAAACACTCACCTTGTTTCCAGCCCCCCACTCTTTAAACAGAGCCATCACAACAGTAATCAAATTACAGAATATAGGTGGTTTTTTCAGCATCTTTGTTGGCTTCCCACAGTCTTGTGACACCTATACCCATGATTTGATCTACTTTGCTTTCACTGACAGGCCTGGCTGCAGCAGGGTAGACTCTGCTCCACCTTCCCTGTTCCTGCTCAGTATTGCTACGGTAGCACCAGTACTGCTGCCTGTGAACTGGATCAGAGAACTGGTCCAGGCTAGGAATTAGTTGTGTTTCCTTGTCTGTAGCACAAACTGGTTGCCCAGTCCCATTTACTAGACAGCTTCAGAGACAAGTGTAAAGGTGTAAATAAGAAAGAATTTGGAGGAAACCAGAGCCTGAGCTGGCCGTGCTGCCAGCAGAAACGCTTGCAAACTGTAGTTGCAGAAAGCAAAATGGAGATTTTCTTTTGTGTGCAACACACTGATATAAAACATGGATTCTGTTCCTTTCTCTTGCCCATTCCGGTTCATCAGTGGCTCCCGTTGCTCACTCTGGGCCATTGCAGACCTTCAGCAAATCACACCCCTGTTCCATGAGGACAGTCATGTTGCCCACAGGTAATGCAGGTCTTAAACTCCAGTTAAGTATTTAAGAAACATTATTCTCTGTTTGGAGATGATGCCTTTGCAGAGTAGATCTGCCTGGCAGGCATATGAGTGATCTTTCCCCTTTAAAAGGCTCTCCTGCACTGCCCAGGCAAATTTAAAAATGTGAAAAATAAACCAGAATCCACTTGGTTGATAAGTTAGTCAGAATTATTTTACTACAAAGTTTGATCACTGTTGCATTTCAGTTGGTTTTTAGAGAGAGGCCTGAGTCACAGATTTAATTTTGGTGCATTAAGCAACAAAGTCTGATGATGCTTCAAGAGTAGTGCTAATTGACCAAGCAATGATGTTTTCAATGAAACTAGTGAAGCCAGAGCAATTTTAGGATTTAAAAGTATTTCCAAGTCTGAGCTGTGGTTTGAGACCTAGATCTTTTGGTTTTAATGTTGCATCTAATTTTGTGAATAGGATGCATTCAGAAATTGGACAAGGGCAAGGTTTGTAAGGAAGTGCTGGGTTTTTTCTGCATACTTGGGCATACTCTACTCTAGCACTCCAGCCTCAGAAGGGATTCAAAGGTTTTCACTTCCTGGAGAGCATTGAAGCAAAAATGATTCTATACTGCCTGTTAAAAATGAAACAAAGCTATTAAATCATAAAAAAGCAAAAACGAAAACAACCAAAGACACAGGTTCTTTTTAATTTTTTTCAGACATTTGACTTGATATTTGGTAATTGTCAGCTTTGTATGAATAACTCAGTCTTACTTTCAGGTGACCATTTCTAAAGATACTTATTAATAAAACAGTGAAATCATTGGTCTGAAACATCCATTTTGTTGTGTTTTCTTTCTGAATTTATTACAAGTGTTCTGTTTTTTTTAAACAAGACTTTAATATTTACCAAGTTACATAACTTCATGCTCTTATACTATGGGTTGAACTCTAGAAATACCACATACGTTCCAAGCATCAAATAGAATGAATATTGTTTGTTTCAATAGTTCATGTCTGTCAAGCTTGCAGCATAAATATCTGAAGTGACATTTTTTATGAATTGGTGCTTTAGCCACTGACATTCAGAAGTGGGTTAGAAACACGAGCCATGGAGCTGTCCCTTTTCACCAACAGACAAAATCTCAGCAGACACAAATTCTACCTAAAATTCTCATGCCAGGTTTAACTGTGCAGCTTATGAATACCTGAAACTCCATGCTTGCCCTAAGTTCCCTAACTCATTTGATAGTTCTCTGCAACAGAAGAATGATGTGAAAACAAGTGGGATATGTGTCACTTTGGGATTCCAGTATCTGACCCTTTTCATTGTACAGTATTTTGCTGAAGTGACCTACATGATTTAAAGCTCAGGATGGTGATCATGATTATTATTATTGTTGTTGTTATTATTATTACAATGAGATGGTAAAATTCAGATATCTAATTTAACATTTGAGACCGTACGAAGAGCTTGTAACACTGACAGTTCCTCTCCATTATAGGGTGGAAAAGGAAACATTTACTTTATTCATGGAAATGAATATCCCTGAATATCTGGGACTTACCTGTAGACTTGAGTTTCAGAATATAAATTTACATTCATATTACTTTAGAATGTCATATTTAATCAGTGTAATCTCTAAGAGCCTTTGGTCCAGTCTTACAGTACTCTATTCTGATAAATTACATGGGTCTGTTAATATTTTCACACCGTAAAATTAAGAGAGACTCAAAACACTTCTTTGGAATAGAAAGATTTCAGGTAATAATAAACATGATTATGTGGTTCTTTGGCTTTACCACATTATTCCATTGAATCATACCTGGTATGTAACTTAAATTAATACAATTAAGGAAACACCTATATGGAGGTGATTCCTTTTTCTGTTACAGGTCTGAGATTATTACATGTTGTATTTTTGGGTCTAGGGCTTGGAGCACTCAGGTTAACCACCGGTGTAGGCCTGAGTAATGCTCTGGTTTTTATTTGTATCTCTTTAGAAGTTGTTCCTGATCTGCTCAGAGCACCAAAAGAGAGCTGGGTGGTCTGTACAGTTTCAAAGTAGCTTTAGTGTGTGTCCCAGACCCAGTGACTGAGACTGGATTTCCCTAGCACATCTGTAGAGATGTGCAGGAGGCAGTCATGAAATACCATTGTCCTAACAACAGCTTACTTCTTCTTCACTTTAGGAGAGTGACTCTGCTGAGCAGTCATCACTCCTGTAGTTGTTTGCTGAGAACAAGTTTCAGTAGTTCCCTCACCACAGAGATAACCCTTAATTTAATAAAAACGTGTCAAGGCTCTCCCTACAGAGTTGCAGGCTGCCCCAGACTTGGAATTGCAGTAGTTCTTCCAGCTGATGCCTCAGACCTGGAATGTTTAAAGGTCACTTGGCAAGTGAACAAAGATCCTTACAGGATGTCAAAAGGTTGTCAAAATATGTCATACAGCATTTAGGTGGTTCTTACTCTGCTAGAATGAATGGTGAGGCAGTAAAAGACCATGAAACATAGAAATGCATATGGAGGAGAACAAATGTAATATTCATCTGAATAACTCTGGCAGGTCAGGTGGAAATCTCGAGTTCTGACAGCTCTACCCAGTGGAAAAAAGGAACACATGCACCTTCTTTTAGATGGATCTTAGCCTTGCTAACTTGGCATCATTTTCTGCTCTGAATACTCCTTTGTTACAGTGACACAGTCCTCTTTTCTCCCTGTCAGTGGGAAGGGAGGAGGTCTCTGACCACTTGAAGAATTTCTGTCACTCTGGGCTGCCTTAGCTCTTCTGATGGAACACCTTCACATGCCAGTGTTTGCTGCAAAAGGAAGTGGCTCAAAATGTTCTGCTGGTTGACCAGTACAGCAGGGTAAATTATTTCTTTGGCATATCTAGATATCTGGGTGGTAGGAGAGAACTGTTTCTGTATTGCTCACTGCCAGGCAGGTACAACCTGCTTCCTTACAAGGGGTCACGGAGCTGCAGTTTAAGTGTGGCGCGGAGCCCCAGCTCACAGCCTGTGCTAAGAGGCAGGATGTACCAGCCCAGGCACAGGGCCTCCTCAGCAGGAAAGGTGTTACTGTACCCATCTCAGTACTCCTCTTGCCTGGGGTCAGGCTGCATTTATAGGCTCTTCCATGCAGCTAGCTTTCACCCTGGGCTCAGCTGAACTCCCTCACTTGTCATAGTACAGATGTAATCATGTCATCCTTTTTAAATAAAAACTGCCGTCAGACTGGTGTGTGTCACAGTGCAGCACTGGAGTGAGAAGGGCGAATATGAGAAGTGGCTGCCTTCAGGTAGCTGCCCCCAGCTGGGCTGAGATCAGTCTCACATCCCATGGAATCATGGATCCCTCACTTCTCTACCCACAGCTGTTTCAGTCAAAGGTAAAATGAGAATTTGATTAGGGCCAGAAATTAAAGCTCTTCACAAGTGGCTGTGCTGATTATTGGCTTGCTAGGCCTGTACCAGTTGCAAAGAGCTCGTTCCTGGAGTTATGCTGTATTCAGCAGGGGCATTAGGTCCCAAATAGTGTCGTAAAAATCATTTGATACCTATATTTTATGTTGCATTAAAGATGTCTGCTTACCAATGGTACCGTTCAGATACACTGTTGTGATGGGGTTTATTAAGTAACCAGCAGCTGCACGTGATGGGGCGAGCCACTGTACTTTCAGCAGACACAGGGAGAAGAGAGGCATGCATTTTGGCAATTTCATGTGGCTTCATTTCTGAGATAGGAAAGCTTTTGCAGTTGGTAGGAATTGCAAAAAATCTGCATAGATTGAAAATCAGGTGATTTTTATGTCCTAAAAATAATGTCAGAGAACAGATGGTAAGCTTGTAGTAAAGTGCAGTCAGTTTGTAAGTAACTGAAATGAGTAAATACGATATTGGCAATGAACGTGTTAAGAACGACAAAATGGGCAGAGTTCTCAGAAGTCTCTGTGAATAGATTGAATATGTTAGCCAGGACATTCTGAAAAATGTCTTGCTTCTCTAAAATTTAGTTTGCAGATATCTTTTGGTGGGTTTTGGATTTTTTTACTGAACATACAAACTGTTTATAAATAGTTATTACAATTTTGTTCTGCATGTTGAGGATCACAGACTTAAAGCATGTGAATTAGTCTTTTAATACCCTAAGTGCCTTCAGTAGGAGCACAGAGCATTTATAAATAGAACATATTTATGGATTATGTTTTCAATAATAATAATAGTTACCTAATGACTTTGTAACCTTCCTGGGATTTGTTTTGACATTTTGTTTTGTCTAAGTGAAGTCTGGCAATATTTTGGGGGCATTTCTGAATGGGGCAGGGATAAGACAGTGGAGAGTCATTTGTTTGCTTTTCACTGTTAATGCCTTAGGAAATGCTTGCTCTGGTGTCTCCCCTTGGGTGCTTCTACCCGGCTCTGCTCATGCATTCACATAAGACCTGTCCCAGCTATTAGATAAGGCTAGTAAAAAGTGGTGTGAGTGGGTTATATTTTTATACATATATATATAATTTAAACTGAACAAAAAAAGGCAGTATAGGTTAAATTCAAATTAAATTATGTGTGTATACCAAATGCTTGCTATATGCTTTTATAGTTACTCATGTAATTTATGATACAAGAACCTAGTTGCAGTTAATGGCTGCCAGAGTCTTTTTTCCTTTTAAAAAGCTTGAAGGCAGAAACACTAGATACTAGTACAATGCCAAGGGTATGGAGTCAAGTTAGGAAGATACAGCAATGGAAGAGTGTTGGAGCCACTTTCACTCATACACCTAACCTGTGCCTACTGATTCACCATCTGCCTGGTAAATGTCAGCTTGCTTGAGTTATGCTAACAGAGAACAAAATCTACGGGACCTTGCTGGTTTGGGTGCTCACCACTGTAGCCGTGAGATGACATTTTTGGTCTTCTGCCTTTGTTTTAAAATCTGCCACTGCTTTTTCTTTAGTGAAAGGAAGGTTGAGCATGCAATGCAAATAATTTCCAAGACTTTCAGCACTCATATATCTAAATCTGGTAAGTATGAGAAATTTTCACTGACTTTAGAAGTGTAATAAAAGCTTTGTTGAAAAAGCCATGAGCCAGAAAAGTTTGTTAATTTGAATTAAGAGTTCTGGTTGCATTTCTTTTGTGTTCTTTATGAAAATACTGCCTTGTTCACATGTCTTGCAGTGGCTGTTACAGCCTGTATTCAGTCAGGAGAGAGTTTTTAGGCACTGCTCTGAGTGTCATATTGGTGGAGACAGAGGGTGGGACTACAGATGTCACATTCCGTTGATGGAATGATTCTGCTTTGTGTGAGATAATTTTACAGTGAGATTAATTTTTTCTTGTATATTCAAGATGAAATACTTTAACTTCAGTGACAAGAAGAATTTTTCCAGCTTTTTATTCTTCAGTTTCCCTGACAGATTGCTTTATTGCAGATTAGTTGCAGAACACAGTCTGAATATTCTTCTTCCTTTATGGCATTTTTAGTGGTGTTGGTTGCTGTGGCCATTCTTTTATTTCCACTTCCACTTGGTTTGCCAGGCCTTTGGGCTTCCTTGACCCAGAAGTTGGTGTGATCATCGAATGGCTTTGTGAAGAACCCATTCAGTGAAGTGGTAAAAGATGTCAGATGAAGCAGCAAATGTAGATTTTGTGTTCACAATGTGACTCACAGACTGGTCATCCAGGGAGAGGACAGGGGTGCAAATACCCAGGAGCAGTGGCAGTGCCAGCTTGGCATGACAAAGAAGCTGGGGTGTAAATTGCAATTCTTGTGCCAACCCACTCTAGTCATTAGTGACAGAGATAATTATGGGCCTGACTTGTCCTGTTAAGCACTTATTACTGGTTATTTGAAGTCCCATGTGTTAGCTGTAAATAAAATTATTTTTCTCTGAACATTTTCAGTCTGGCAGCCGCTGAATGGAGTTCATAAAGTGGCTGAAAGGGCTGCCACTCTGCAAGGTGACAGTGGAAATATTTACAGATTGCACGTCAGTGTTCTCAGTACCTGTGCTGGAAATATGAAAACAGTTGTGTACTGGAGTGGTGTTTGATGATTTCAGCGCTTTCATGGTGGATCTGTGGCTTTAGAAAGCCACATACATTAAATATGGAATAAGTCAAATTCCTGAGCTTTGGATGCTGGAGCTGTGCTTGCTCCTCGAACACTTGTACCAGCATACCTGCTGTGAATACAAGGCTTGAGAAACAGGCATTGCCTCAGCTTCCCTTGCCTCAGCTCTCTGGTCCTGCAGTGCCACGAGCAGCTGGGTGGCTGGACATTGCCCTGGATCAGGAGCCTAATGTGGCAGTAGAGTGACCTCTGAAGGTGTTGGGGGAGCAAATCACTGGGTGTGGTAGGAGTCAGCTCAGAATGGGCGTGAGTTTGTTTGGTCTCTGCTCCACCTGCTTCTGGAAGCTGTCGTTTTTCTTCAGAATCTGTGTGTATACTTGAATAAAATAAATCCAGAAGTCAGAGGAGGATCCTCACAGCATGTCACCTGGGAGAGCTGTGCTTGCCGGGGAGCAGGTGTGACAGTACCTGTGGGGCGTAAAGCGAACCGAGCTCCCTGGAGGTGCGGTTGTGTCCTGTGGGCAGTAACTGTCAGTGCAAGCTTGAACTTCTGACAGTGAATTGCCACCATAATGCAAAAGAAGAGAGAAAAGAAAGGCTTGCAGGGAGAGGTGCTGTGTTTTACTGTGCCAGCTGTCCAGCTGAAAAACATACAGAGCTTTGAGGTATTAAGGATTTTGGCGTACAAAAGTGGATGGGAAGTTTTATGTGCTCTAACAGCCACAGTGTGGTACTTTGATTCTTGGATTTAATGGTGTTTGGGAAAGGACCTCCACCTTTCTTTTCTCCAGTCTGCCCTGGGAGATGAAAAGCAGCCTGTCTGCAGAGTAGGAAAGCTCCACAGCTTGTGTGAGCAAGGGGAAACCAAGGAGCAGAGCCTCATCTTTAGGAGACGTGCTAAAATTCGTGGGGATAAGTCAGACAAGAGATAGAAGAAGATGTAGGGAAGCAAAATAGAGCAGGCAGACCACAGACATACCAAGGGGAGGATACTAAAGAGTGAAGAAAACGAAATGAGAGCTGTGGGAAGACAATTATATTTTATCCTGACTCTCGGCAGGTGGGAGGGGAGGTAACTTAACTCGTGCTCTGAATACACAGCATCGATGCTCACTTTAATTAACAGGGATTACAAGAATTAGCATTACCTGTAGCACCTCGTTCAGCATCCTGTCTTCAAGATAGTGAACATCAGTAGGTACCTCAAAAGACTACTGGATCCTGCAAAAGTTACATGGGGTATAATCTGCCCCCCTCATGAAAGTGTTTATTTGAATTTTTAAAGATTAGAAATCAATTTAAATCCCGACTCATTAGGTTTTTATCTTCCTTTTGGTTCGGCACTTTTTTTGGCATGAAAAAACTGTACTAATTCAGGATATTCTTGGATGTTCTTTTTACCCAAGTGCCTGTCAACCCATATTTAAGTCCTAATAAATTTCTTATCATGAGTAGCATCATTGCTCCATTTATGTAGTACATGAAATATCAATTTTCATAATTTTTGAAAGATTTTTTGATTTT
This sequence comes from Notiomystis cincta, assembly GCA_013398075.1. Classification (NCBI taxonomy): domain Eukaryota; kingdom Metazoa; phylum Chordata; class Aves; order Passeriformes; family Notiomystidae; genus Notiomystis; species Notiomystis cincta. The sequence continues at coordinate 460,929 of VZRX01000049.1, forward strand.
TCAGTTTTATACTTTAAAATTTGACGTCTTTAAGCTTTGCTGGTTTTATATTCAGACAGTGCATGTTTCTAGTTTACTTACCTTGTTAATAATTTAAATGTATTTTCTAGTTTTTGAAACATTTCTCTCCTTTCTGGGATAAATAATACAAATCCATCTAGTCTCTTCATAAAACAGCTTTTCATTGTCCTAAATACTTGCTTTTTCTGAATACCCAAATTCCACAGAACCCATTTTTAATACAGACTCCCAGCCTCTGCACTGTAATCCAGCTGATGTATAGGATCCAACTATACAAATATAGCAGTTAAAGATTACCCTGTTTCTTATTATTATTATAGTCTAACTCACTGGCTTTTCTTATCATAAATGCATGTCTGGGAGAAATCTGAAGTAATGTCTCTGCAGCAGTCCTTGGCTAAGCCCCTTCCAGGTTTATGCAACTAAGGAGGCAGGTTTATTTGGATTTTTCTGCAGTGTGTGTAGTTCAGTTGCATTCTGCAACTGTTTGTTTTTATTAGCATCTGTCTTCTGTGGTCATGGTGTAAATTCAACTGGGACTATTAGTTATCCTCTGCTGAACTACTTTCTCCCAGTCTTAATTTAGCTAAAATAAATGTCCATTTGTCAGCTAAATGTTTTGCTGTTTGGCTCTTCACTTCCTGAATTTGAGATCATTAGTAAGTAAATTGTTAATAAAAAGTATTAGTAAATATAATACTGCTACCACTTTTGAACTAATGAAGAAAGCTGTGTACTACAGAAGTCAGGAGTTAAACCATCTCTAACCAGGTAGTCTCATCAGCTTTCTGGTGTTCAGTGAGCAGTCTCTGGTTTTCCAGCTCTGGTTGTTAATAGCTGCTGTTTTCAGTTAGTTTCATTTAGAATACTTGGTTCAACTGCTGCAGTTACTAATCTTTTCTCAAAGTATGTGCATGTGGGTGTCCTCTCCTGACAAGTTGGAAAGTAGCCTGGAAGCAAGGAAAAATGAGAAGTGTGCTCCCTTGGCTCCCATATGTTGTCCATGCCCTGGAGACTTGTTCCTGCTAGGACACTTTCAAATCCCTGAGCTCAGTTGAGAAGTCGTGGTGTGGTGCCTGCCAGGGAAATCAATGCCAGGGAGCAGGGTGGGCCACTGTGAACAGGGCAGGAGGAATAAAAGGAGGGGGTGGCATCCACAAGAACAGAAAGATGCCGGGATACTGGTCAGCAAAGCTTTTCTAGACTAGGGATACAAGAGCTTGGAAGGGAGATGTACAGACTGGCATTCATTTGTGTGCATTGAGGGGTTAAGGTTTCAAAGCAAACGTATTTTCATCTGTTACACTGTAAATTGCAGAACCTACAGGAATTGACAGCCTTCATTTCAGCCATTGTGGCCTTACCCATACACACAGCTTAGTAAGTGGTTATGTTCTGTGTGCAGAACATGTGAGCCTTCATGCTCAAAAATCTGTTTCCTCCTTTTTCTCACAAATTAGTATAAAAGGGAGTGAAGCTGTTAGAATACAAATACTGTGATGTATAAGTGCAAGGTAAATTGAACCAGAGTCCTTAGAACCTGCAAATAATGTGAGACTGAGAGCTTGTCAAAAAACTACAGGTTGTTGGAAACTTGCTTTAACTGTGTCAAGATGTAAATCTTGCAGGCAGCTTCCTGCATTCCTTGGTGCTTACAGGATGAACTGAGGAAGTTCCTCAGTTTGCAGTTCATGTTAAGAATTTGATTTCTGAAATGTTGGTATTGTAGAAGAGGGAATATCTCAAACAGTTAATCCTTTTGCTGATTACATATGCAAAAGATGATGCAAGTGTGGAAACCAAGCTTGTAAAGACAGAGGACCTTTGCTGAATAGTGTATGAGAGGATTGGAAATTCTTCCTTGGAAAACATTGCATTTATCAGCAGGAATTTGGCAACCCATTTACCTTTGTAAACATTGCTAAATACCTGATACTTACACATTTCTTCCATTTCTAATCCCAATTGACTCCATAATGAGCCACAATTTCTGTCAGCAAGCAAAAGCATCGTTAGTTTTGCAATATACTTGGATTTGTAGCTGGGAAGTTGTTTTGTGAAGTTTTTTGGAGGTGCTTGGCTGGGAGATCTCCTGAAATGGTTCTGATGAGGAAGTCTTGGCTGGAGTCACCATGGTGCATGCATAGAATTGGGGAAAAGTTGTTGATTTGCTTACCTTGGACAAATAGTAAAAAGGTAATGGAAATCATAAAAATCAAAGGGAAACCTATGGTAGTCTGGTTTGTAGTTTTCAAAATACAGAATATTCAAAAGAAAAATGGGTGTATAACATGGAGGACTAAGTGTTACAATATAAGTTGTGCATTAAAGTTGGGATAGAAAACCACTTAAGCTGTTGTAATTAAGTCTTTAAAAGCTGTTTGGTAACGTATATTGCAAATAGTAATAATAGTAAGTGCATGGGTTTTCTTGTGTGCTTTTTGAAACATGAAACACAACATGGGAAAGACTTGTTTATAGCACAGAAATCTTGGCTAGAGAAAGAGGCATAACAAAATTCCACTGCTTAGTATAATTTAATTTGCCTTTAAAAAAAACTTATGTTTTCTTTTATTGTTAATTTTCAAGGAAAAACAGGTTTAATTCTTTTCCTTCTTTACTGATGTTAGAGCTAAATATTTGATATTTTACATTTCAGTGTTCACACACACACAAGCTCATTTGAATGGTCACTTTCAATAGTAAATATACAGATTTTGATTTATACACATTGATTTGCTTTCTTTTGATGTAGGATGCAGTTGCTACTTTGAAAAGCTGTTTTATCTTTCTTGGTTATCAAATCACTTACTGTAAGACAGATATTTCATATTCTTGGTTAAAGTGTGACTCTGCTGGTTTAGGCAGTATAAAAGGTATTCTCGTTCCTGTAACACTGAGATATAGTTTGCATTGAAATGGAAGTTTCCCTGACTTTGTGTTTCAAATGAAATATCTGGAGTGTGGACATGATACCACCACCTGTATTGATGCTTCTCAGTCTTTTCCTCAGGGGCCAGTTAAGCTGAGGAAGGAGAGGGGTATTTCTGCTTCCTTCCACCTTTTGTCTGCTCTGAGCATCCTCTGCTTCCAGGTCCCTTCCCAAAGCAGAAATGCTCTAGTGGTTGTTTTGGACCAGCTCTGAAGAGAGGTGTGCTGCCCTAGGGTAGCCAGAGGCCTGAACAGATTGGGCAGCACAGGGTGGTACACAGAATTAATGTTGTGGCTATGGAGGTAATAGCCATTCTTAATATTTGGTATTTGGAGTTCAGTAGCACTGCTATGTAATTTCCTTATATTTCAAAGTTCTTTTTTTATATCAAATATTTTCATATGAGTACTTAAAGAAGAACTGAAAAGTGATTTTCTCAGATTAGTGCAGAATTTAACAGGCATTGCACTCTGCCTACATGCATGGGTTTGGAAGTTATGCAACCTCTTTTTATAGAGTGTGTTCTGGTGATCTAGGTTTGCTCAGTTAGTGCTTAGAAATATAATTGTATTAGGAGCTATATATGATAAAAAATTAAGTGATGGCAAACTAGTGTGTACCTCAAAATATAAAAACATTTAGGGTAAGATTCAAGTAGAAATGGCTTTCATCATTTTGTATACTGGCTTTAAAATTACTGGGTGGAAGAGGCTAAGTTGCTGTGACGTAGAGCCATACACAGTCTGGTTGTGGAAAGAACTTGCATGGAGATGTTGCATATTTAGTTCAGGCAAAGATGACTGAGAACTGAGCACCCAGCACAGGAACAATTGCTGTTGGATATCTGCACACTGCAGCTGGGGGGAGAGGGAGGGCATGTTGTCACCTTGGCACTGAGGGAATGCCCTTCCTGACATAGTGACAGGTTCCAGGGGTGCTAGGTCATCATAGTGCAATTGCTCAGTTTTTTTAGAATGAGCAAAATGCATGTTTTCTGTTCTCATTGTTGGAGGAGACTGGACTTGTTTTTCAGAAACATTACACACAGAAAAATTAACCTGAGGCATATACCTGGCATGAAAAGAATTTGCCTGAATACTAATAGTTTGGCAACATTTAATAAGCAAATTAAAACAGTATGTAGTAATGGGAATTCAGCTGCAGTGATTACTGCCAGATCCACCAAGAGTAATGGACTTGCATACCAACCCAGACTTATGACAAATGTTGTGATTGTAGGTAACTAAATGACCATGGAATCTGGAGCAGAGAACCAGCAGAGTGGAGATGCAGCCGGTACAGAGGCAGAAACCCAACAGATGACAGTACAGGCACAACCACAGATTGCAACGTTAGCCCAGGTATAAAAATAATATGGTGTAATAGTTTTACTTATGGTTAATATTTTTAAGAGGGATAATGTCTGCTCACGGGCTTGAGAGGAGATTCTATTGATACCATTCTGAAACACATGTGATGTATCGTTCTTTTAATATTTGTCTTCACATTTTTAAAGCAGTAGAGATTTTTAACTTCCCATCACATTAGGCTGTGTTAGTTCTGAAGAACTCTATGTGTGTAAATTGTATAAGGTTAACACAGTAATGAATGAAAATATTTCTAGCATTCTTTAGCACAACCATACCACTGAAAGGTACTTTTTTCTATACATGTAATCTACTGTGTTTTTTATATGGACTGGATTGTCTTGCAGTTGTGTTTTCTGTTAAAATCTTGTCTGTAGTAGTCAGTTTAATTCTGAAGAAAACAAACTGAATACATAGATAAATAATGCAGCAAATACAACATCCTATCAGATGGGATTAATGTTATAAGCATTATAATCAAGTGGAACAATCTGGCACATGACAGCTCGTGTTATCCTGTTGTCTCCAGAGTTTCACAGAAATGTTGGTGAGTTAGAGAGACAGAAGTAAATCATTTGTTATCCCCAAATTATTTTGCAGGGACAAGAAATGCAATCCCAGCTACATATCTGATTTTGGAACCAGGTTTCATTTGCGAATACACTTGGCAGAAGCAACCTCTGTATAAATGACTACAGAATCTGTTTGGCTCTCTTCTGTAACCACTTAATTTTAAAATTATTTGTAGTGTGCAAAGAACAAACAGGTGTTTTCAATCTCATAGTTTATGGAATTGAGTGTCTTTTAAGTGGCACAATTGTTAAATTGCTTCACATTTTTGAAATTATTAGTGTCTTTTTACAGCCATTACACCTTTTGGTAGTCCAGAGACTTCCAAAGAAGTCCTGCCCTTTGTAGTCCATATACTGCCATTCAAGTGATATTGTAGGGATTGGAACTCTTTAAATGCACAGGGTGATTTTCTTGGGTGAAGCTGTAGTGTGAATTTACAAGCCACCAGCTGCCCTGCACCAGCTTGCCTCTTTGGGCAGTTTTCTCACTGTCTAACTTAGGCACAGGATGTAGGTGGTGTGAATAACACTTCAATGTGAACTGAGTGGAAGTAGTTTATTTCTCTTGCAAAACCAGTTAACTGCTTCTCAGTTGATGTGCTTTAAGGTTTAGTCCAGAGGATCAAGAATGTTTTAAATTTATGTGCTAACATACTAACCTCCAGGGAGCTGAACTTACAAGTATGTAATAGGTAGAATGCACTTCACTCGGACATAATTACCTCAGTACTTGACTGAGACTTTTTTCCAAGTAAGAAAACACTATACAGCTATGGTTCAAATACATGAACCACCATATTGTCACTCACTATATTATTTGCACCTTGTTTTTTCCCCAGCCTGTACATAGTTTTTGGAGGTGATGCAATAGTCTAAACATAATTCCTTGTGTTGTTCACATCAGTGTTATGTTACAATGGTATTTTTAATGAGTGAAGTGTTTGGCATTAGGGAGTGCCCTTGGAGGCCTAGCCAAATCTAAATAACTAATTATATCCATTTAATTCTTTCATTATCTCTTGTATTATCTCTTCTAAGGTCACCCCTCTTGCAAGCTTAGTTTAATTGCTGCATTTTTAGTGAGTTCAGGGTAGTTTTCAGAGTCAAAAGGAAACTCGTCCCAGTTCCACAAGGTATGAGTCAGAGACATCTGCGGAAGTTACACTCTGCTGCGGGCTTAATCCAACCACAGTGGCCTCCAGTTGATCAGCTTTGCTGTCATTGCCAAGGACTGTTTAGTCAGACATGCATTATTAAGAAAGGTCACTTGGTAAAGGAATATAATTTGCCAGAGGAAAGTGCTCTCATGTTAATCTCAGCCCCAGTTTCTCTCAGATGCGAGTTAAATACCACCATGTAATGCTGCAGCTGCTTTCCTGAAAAAGGAAGGTAAAAGCAAATGCAAATTGGTGGATTAGGGAGAGACAGCTGTGGAGGAGAGAGGTCTACATGTAATTCTCTTTCTATTTTGTTGTTAAGCAAGATTTCATTGTAAGTGTGGATGTTTATGGAAATTCAGAGATCAGCTCTTGCAGCTTTTTGAGAACCATGTGTTCACGGGGACAGCAGAGGATTTCCTTCTGCATCCAGTACATAGCAACCCTTTGAGATTAGGTAGGACAGCAGAGCAGCCCTTCCTTGCACTGCAGCTATGTGGATCAAATTCTTTTGAAGTGCTGTTGAACCCTGGAGGATTGTTAGGTTTTCCAAACTTGGTGTGTAGAAGAAGACTGGCTAGTCAGTGACCCATGGCCTGGCCGAGGTCTCCCAGAGCAGCTCAGGCTTGCCTGCAGTCCTTCCCTGAGGGTGATGGCGTGTGGAAGGGAACAGACCGAGGGTGGGGTGTGCTGGCATGGCAGCCCTGGCACCCTGCAGCCTTTCAGGAGCCCCCCAGCCCCAGAGATCGTGTCAGCAGGCAGCTGGGAGTACTGGATGTGCACTGGGCACTGCTGTATGGCACTTGAGCTGCCCAGAGCAGTTTCTGTGGCCTGCCAGGGTGAGACTGCCCCATGCCATGTGAACAGCTTTGTGTGGCTACTGCTGTCCCTAAAGCCCGAGCCATAATGGGCCATGTTGTGTATCCCTGTTGGCAAAGCTGCCATGCCTGCAGGTCTGTGCTGGAGAAACACAGTTGTGTTTAAAATGTGGGCAATTCTTCCTCATAGAAATAACTCTTGAAACTAGAGTTTGTGCTGACCTGATAAACAATAATCACAACGATTGCCTACAAAATACTTACCTCCACTGCAAACTCACAGGGTTTCTTGTCTGAACACATGGTCAGTTTTCTTCATTTACATGCACTTTGCCAGCTACTCATATAGCTTAAACTGTAGCAAGTGAAAGGTATGATTCCCTAAAAATGTTAAGTTCTTACATCTGGCAAACCCTTTGCATTTTCTTGAGTGAGAACAAAAATAGCTCCACTCCCATATGTTTCTACCTCTGACTCAGCAGTGTCTGTAGGAGTACACTCGAGTCTGAGCAGTATCCAAGTGAAGTAAGTGAAAGGTAATGATGTATTTGTATCAGGTTACCTCAAAATAGAGGCAGTTGTGTTTTTCTTATTCTTGTCAGTGATTTTACAAGTTATGTTTGAGCCTGCAGAAATTCCACATTAGATATTTTGTGAAGTAGGTCAGGTGCTGGGCTCAGGCAGTTCAGGGGGTTTTATATTACACTGAAACATTTGGGTCATCTAACTGGGGTCTAGAAGAGACATAGTTCTTTCACCAAAAGGCGATTTTGCAACAACCTGATTTCTGCTCACTGTCTCTTCTTTGCAGGTATCTATGCCAGCAGCTCACGCAACATCTTCTGCACCCACGGTGACCTTAGTTCAGCTGCCCAATGGGCAGACGGTTCAAGTGCATGGAGTCATTCAGGCTGCCCAGCCATCAGTTATTCAGTCTCCACAGGTCCAGACAGTTCAGGTACTGACTGAAGAAATTCCTAATATGTGAATTGGGCCTTTGAAATAGGCCTGTCGTTGCACTGGTTTTACTGTGTGTCCTGGATTGGTTTTTTACAAAACTGTACAGTATTTGCTACTCTGACTTTTTTTCTGTGCTGGCTTAACCACTTTTCATTTTCAAACATTGCTGAGTTTCATTTCCCTCTAGAATTTGGTGAGTTTAACAGCTTTATGGTTTTTCTTACAGTATTACTCCACTTCTTCTCTCCTGTATTTCCATGCATTTTTATTGAGTAAGAGTTCATACTAACAAAAAAGCCAAATCAGGAAATTTTTTTTAATAAAGTAATTTTTAATAATTAATGGGGCTAGTATTTTAGAATAAGAATCTTTGCCCCATAAGAAATATTTGCATTGGTTTACAAAACAGGTCTCTGTATGTTACTGGTTCTTAAAATAAACCTAACAGTCCTTACAGAGAAATGGTTTTAAAGTGTGCTGGTTGAGTATTATGTGCTTTGTAAAGCCTTAGCATTTTCTCACCTGTAAAGCAGGACAGGTAATGCAATATGGTGAAGTAGCTTGAAGATAGAGGAGACAAGTAGTCTGAAATCTTTAAAACCTCTAACTTACTTTTTATCCACTTGAAGTTCAGTTTTACTGAATGCAGGAATTGTTTGGTGTACAGCAGCTACACAGGACAAGGACTGTACATTATTCATTTGCTCTTAGAACACTGAGCTCAAAAAATGTTTATTTTCAAAATGTAGGTATTGTGACTTTTTGAATCAGATATTCAACTGGGTATAATTTTTAAAAATAAGGAATGCATAATTTTAAACTAGGCCATTCTGGTAATAATCTTTGTTTTTTCCTTATCAGCTTCAGTGCTGAGTTTGTGGCAGGCTCTACCATCCTCAGCCATTGCAGTCAAAAGTTTAGAGTTTTAATCTATCAGAGGTGAGCAGTTTTGAGATAAGTGCACAAGTTGCTACCCTGGAGGTGGAAGATAAGCGACTGACAATGAAGCCATGCTTGGAATTCACATGGGTCAGTGCAGATCCATCATGTTTTGATATTCAGAGCCCAGTAGTTCACAGTCAGCCGTGGACATATTCAGGCCCTCTATCTGATGACTGTGAGATGTGGGTGCCAGCAAGATTTTTGAGTCTTTAGGAATCTTCTCTGCAGCACATAAAATGTCAGGATGTGAGGTCTGTTTCTCACATAAGCATCATTAGCTTTTGTATATTTTGTCATGCACATTTCAAATTTAAAATTATCTAAATTATTTTAATATGATTTTTATTTTAGCTTTACTGCATAAACATTTCTCTTTTTCTAGCACAGCTATTCAGAATTGCAGCACAACATTATTTTTTAATATCTTCATGTATGACATTTTCCTGGCAATTTCCCCTCTAAAAGGCAGTCTCTCTTTAACATTTCGACCTCATTATTTATAAATTCATGTTTCTTCAGTATTTTATTCTTTGTTTCCAAACATTTCTGCTACCTTAATTTAATTTAGTTATTCTCTCCCTAAATTTTACTAAAAAATCTTTGTTTCCTTGCAATGGATGAAAACAAAACATCATGGAAGGCAAAAACCGTATGGTATTAATGTTTATGTTGTCTTACTGGAGTATTTAAATTATAAAGAACATTCTGATGGGTAGATCACTGACTGTGGTCATCCTTTCCTGGATCTGTTACATAGCAGTAACTTTCTGTTTATTGTCTAGACAGAATACTTGCCTTGTGGTGTTTTTCACAGGGTGTTAACATTTCCTTAAAAGAAAGGCATTGGAAATGTCTTGTTGAATTTGATTGCTGTTCTTATTTACAGATCTCCACTATAGCAGAAAGTGAAGATTCACAGGAATCAGTAGACAGTGTCACAGACTCACAGAAACGAAGAGAAATTCTGTCCAGACGACCCTCCTACAGGTATGGAGGTTAAAGCAGAAGCATCTTGCTTGATGGATGAGTACCTTCACATGGAGATACAAACAGTGGGATTGTATTTTTACTATGTTTTAGATCTTCCATTTAACTGAAATCTCTCTTCTGTAATGTCTTGGAATTGGAATGTGGAATATGTCTGTGGAATAGGATGTAAAGAGATAAGCAAATAGAAGGAGGAGGAAGAAACCTCAGCATTTACATTCACTTAAGACAGAAGTGAGCTGAGAATATGCTAATTGCCACATTTCAGAAAATTGAGGTATCATTGTGCTAGATGCCTTAGAAATATCTTCAATGAATAGTTAATACACAAAATACACTGAAGCTTTGCAAAAAGTGACATCTGTGTAATCTGTAGTCTGCAAAAAATCAACTCTACTGGTTTTCATTATTGTTGAAATGCTAGCAGCAATCAAACTTAATTCCTTTCTCCCACGAGACTTAATGAAGTTGTGATGTTCCATAGCTCAGAGATCTGCTTGAGCAAAGTGATTTGTGTTCAAAGTCAGTGTATGAGTTGAATGTAGTGAAAGGCATCTAGTGTCTCTACTTCTCATGGCAAGTACCTCTGGCAAAACAACTGAGGTTCTCCTTCACATGGTGTGTCATGGTACTTTATTAATTAAGCCTTTCTACAGCTTTTTGTGTCTGTACTAAATCCCACTTTCATTCTTAAAATATGCTAAATAGCATTAAGGAACAGCTCTGGAGTTCAGTAGATTTTAAGTGAACTGTGAGTTCCTGCTGCTTTAGAAAATTCAGATGCTCCTTTTTTCTTTATGAGCATAGCCTTGGAAGTAGAAGGTGGACTGTAGGCCTGAGCATATCTTAACCATGATACTTTTTAGCACTTAGGAGATTATTCTCTGCCTTGTCCAGCAGCTTTCAAGACTGTTCTGCCAAAGACAGTGAAAATCATTGCTGAAGATCCCTAGCCATAATAGATCTGGGAAAATATTTTTATTTGTGAGGAGCAGTGTTAACTTCAAGGCTGCCACAGGCTCCTTTCAGTCTGCTTCTGCAGCAAGACACTTGATTTTACTATATATGGAAGAGTGGCTGTATATAGTGAGAAAACAGAGCTAAGTAAACAAGCAGCAAACAGAGAAGGAAGTGCTTGTTCATGCTGACTTCTCATTGAGATGGACTCCTTTGCATGCTCTAGTGCCACAACACAGCCTCTAGCTTCACACCAGATCGTGGTGACTCAGCAACACTTGGTAGCTGTGAAATTTGTGTCTGTGGCTCAGACTCTGGGCTGGTGTGGCTTAGGTCAAAAAGGCTGAACCAGACCACTGCTGTCTTAGTGACTTCCCAGCTGGCATTATTCAACCTGCTGTAAGTGGCCCCAGAAACAAGACAGGTGCAGATATGTTCACAGAATTGAAAGCTATTCCTGTTCCACAAAAGCTCCTCTGTGATTCTGCTGCTTTAAGTACATCGTGTATTCCACGTGTCAGTTCATAGCTCCTATATTTGTAAAGCTGCCACCTTATCTTTTACTTTAAATCCATCTTTATGATGGCAAAGGTAGGTTTTAACCACTATGTCATAATGACATGAGGTTAAAAAGTGATTTTTTTATCTCCTTGGATTTTGTTCTTCGTCATCCCTGCTCTCTCCATATTTTTTCATCTGTTTCATTCACCTAGTTTCTGGTCTAACACCTAGATTGCAAACTCTTTGGATGGGAATTTTTTATTTGTCCAAGTGATTCTTTGCACAATGCTGTGCAGTGCTGGTGTTCTTGTATGCACACAAAGTCAAAACACTGTTGGTCAAGCTGCTAAGCAGAATGACTGCTCTCCCCAGATAGCTCCATACAGGTGTTCTGGATCCCAGAGCCTTAGGAGGTTTGTATAAGAAATTAGTGTTATCTTGGAACTTGGGGTCTACAGCTGTGTTTGCTTCATCCCACTGAGTTCTAGTGGCAAACATAGGAGGAGAATTACAAACAAATCTTGCCCTTTACTTAAGGACATTACATTTACCTAAGGGCATTTACTGCATTTTGCAGTGACAGAATATGCCACCAGTGAAAAGGGCTTGACAGTCCTCTGAGGAAGGACGGTGTTTGATCTCAGTCATGCAAATTGCAGTGACTCTTGTGGTCCGTCTACAGTCATGTTCAGTGGGACCTGTAGCAGTGATATTTTAGAAGTTCTGACTTTGGATAATTAGCTCATGGAAATAATGTAACAGTCTGTTCTTCCCTTTACCCATGAACTTTCTCAGGCAGGGCACGGCACCTGTGAACTTAACTGTGAGACTGTTCTCAAACACTGGGTCTTGTCTCCCAGGCAGGTGTTACTTTATGAACCGGTTGCTCTGCAAGCATTCCTGCTAACTCCCTTGGTACTCAGCTCTCTGGCTGAGGTGTTTATAATCTGAAATGGAGCAGTTCCCCCAGTGTAAGTGAGGAGACGGGTTCTGACTTTCTTTTTTCAAATGCTTATATAGCTAAAAGCAGGAAACAAATAAAAGTGGATGAGAGAAACATGCTCTGAAGAAAAAGGGAAGGTTGTGATAGCTGTATCGTGGGTTTTGAGAAGCACAGCTGTTCTGTGCTGGCTCCCTTGCCCATCAGTGCTTGGCATTTTGAACAATCCTCTCCAATAAGAGTTTGAAGATAGTGTGTTGTTTTCATTCTGCACTCATATTTTCCTTGCTGGCTTGCTGCACTTCACAGTTTTCCCCAGCATTGTGTATCAGATAGACTATTTTTCTCCCCCAATTTTTTATTAAAATCTCTACAACACACTGTCTTTGCCAGAAAAATTTTGAATGACTTGTCCTCAGACGCCCCAGGAGTGCCAAGGATTGAAGAAGAAAAGTCTGAAGAGGAAACAGCAGCACCTGCCATCGCCACTGTTACGGTGCCAACTCCCATTTACCAAACCAGCAGTGGGCAGTACAGTATGTAGTCTGAATTTCTCAGTGGTGCTAGTAAGTGGGGATGAGAAGATGAAGAACTGTTATTTCTGTTACTGTTTGGACTAGGACAAAGCAGGAGATGAGAAAAAGGTTATTTTATTTTGACTGATAACCAGGCCTTTTAAACACATTTCTATTGTAAGTGTTGGTAGGCTCAGTTAACATTCTGGGACTGTTTGCACTTGGTGCAGCTAGTGCATCCTGAGGCAAACTAAGAACTAACCATAATGCTATTATAATGCTATTATAAACTTCTTCCCTTCAGGAACTAGATGGGGGAATTCAGAAGTTTCTTTTTTTTCTTGGCAAGATTATTAACACTTGTTCACAAAACTGTAACCTCATCATTAGAAAAAAATTACAGTCTGCAATTACATTTTTAGAAAGTCCTGAAAAAATAAGGACATCAACAACCTTAATATATGTCATAAGTATATGTTTCTATGTTTTCTTCATTTGTTAGATTTTATAGATACTGTGCTTTGATTTGAAGGATGAATGAGGATATGGCAGTAAAGATAGATGACACGTGCTGTCTACACAAACACAGTATTAAACATACAGAAGGGAGAAGGAACTACTTGTTTACATCTGTCTCTTAAAATCTCTTCAAAATTTTGTCTCTCTCTTTACTCCTTAGCCCCTTTGCCTTGTACCCTGCTTAATTTTATTCAAACAGATGTGGTTAATTTTGATTCCTGTTATAATTGTAAAATAACTGCTTGTGCAGACACTTGAGATTTTGGGGTGTCTGTATATAGGAGCACAGTGAAATTCTGTGAGTCACAAAAGGGGTGATGTCCCACTATACCTGCATGGCAGGATTGAGGGAAAGAAAGGAAAAAAAAACCAGCAAAGTTAAAAATGCCTGAACCAAACTGTACCTTTATGAATGAAAATTAGCTAGGAAAGGTCTGAGGAAGTTGCAGAGGAAGGGGGATACAATCAGAAGGAAAAAAAACAAAAAAGCCAAATCAGGAAGAAAGTGAAACACAAGATGGATAGCACTAGCAGCAGAGGAGACTGAAGGGCATAAATAACGGAAGATGGAGAGGAATTTCAGATGAGAAGAAAAAGTAAGGACTGAAAAAAATACCTAAACCAACCAGGAAGAAAATCTTAACAAATTAAAAAGTATACCCTGGGAGTGGGTTGTAGCTCCTATGTGTGACCCTGTTTTATGAGAGACACTAATTTGTATTTTAGGCTGTGGGTTTTGGCCCTTGCAAACATTTGAAAACTTAACTTTCAAAGGATGATTTCTTTCATATGTATTGAAGCCATGTGTTTGATTTGGGGGTGTGTAAGGGTTCAAAGGATTTAGCTCAGATCAGTATTCTTCCATACCTAGGTTTAATACTGTAAGTTAATGAGTAAATTAGTGTCTTAAATGCTGGTTTGATTATTTTTGTCTGCAGTTGCTATCACCCAAGGAGGAGCAATACAGTTGTCTAACAATGGCACAGATGGAGTACAAGGACTCCAGACATTGACCATGACCAATGCAGCTGCAACCCAACCTGGCACCACCATTTTACAATATGCACAGACCACAGACGGACAGCAGATACTTGTACCCAGCAACCAAGTTGTTGTACAAGGTGAGAAACTTCACAGCCAGTCATTCTGTGTAACATTTTCTCCATGCAGATATAAGTTGCCAACTTGACACCTTCAAATGTGTCAGGAAACAGAATTAACACCTTTAGCACAGATAAGTACATAAAATTACTGAAATTTTGGACAAAGTGTCCTATTTGTCACATTTTCTTAAAGCCTCTCCCTTTAGATTGGTAAAATTGTGGATATTTGAGGTTTAATATAATTAATTTTGCTTTTTCCTACTGTATTTCGTGCATTTTGTCCACACAGATCTTTTTATATGTTCTGCAAAATATAAAATCACTTTAAGAGTTCTGAGTTCTCCCATATGTGCAACAATAGGAAATTAAAGGTAGGAGAGAAGGATGTTTGATTCTTTCTAAAGGGACAGTTTAATTTATTAGTAATTTTTTCCATTTTTCAATTGCAAGTTATAATTTCTTCCTATTGTGATTTTGGTAACTAGTCACTGAGCAAGTGACTCACTCAATCAATCAGTGAGTCTTGGAATTGTAGAGCAATTTAGGAGAGAGCCTTAAGTGATCATTTGGTCTAGCCCTCAACTTGGCAGAGCTACTTTCACTTAGAATAAGTTGCGTATTAAAATACATTAAAAACTGAGGGATATTAAAATGTTTTTTTTTAAAATAACAGCAGAAGTCTATCCCCACTTCTATATTTGTAAAATAGTTGATTTGAAAGTTATCCATTGAAGAGTTTACCAGGCATCAGTAAAAATGCATAGCAGAGAAGAATACTATTGTTGGATTGATCTTCAGGGTTTTGTGTTCTTAAGGACATATGATTTCTTTAGGTGATTTTGTGGTTATTTATGAGCTCAGGCAAAATTAACACACTCCTAGATTACAATAAATAAAATAAAAGAAAGCCAAGACCTTGCTCTCATTCTAGAGAAGCAGTAGAGTGCACTGTCCCTCCTTGTGGGAGTAAACACTACATGTTTTTTTCTATGCTAGATGCTTACATTGCAGTTCCTCCTTTTGCAGAGAGACTTTTGGAGCATAGCTAGAGATAGTGTTGACCTCATCTTTCTCTAGGGCTGCCCAAAAACCAGAGAAGTAAAACGAAACACACTAAGGGAGAAAGGAGGACAGCTATGCCACAAGACAAATCAAGCACAGGTGAAGACTCCTTCAGCAGGACTGCCCAAAATCTTGTATATATTAATGAACTAAGCCTGAGGCAGCAGTGATGATGGCCATCCCTCCTGGGCTGTGGCCCAGGGTGCACGGTCAGAGAGGTGACTGGGCAGGGAGATGAGTAGGTGCTCTCCCCCCACGGGTGACAGCACTGTCAGCACACTGATGGCATGTTCCCTGTGTCCCTGTAGCTGCCTCAGGAGACGTGCAGACCTACCAGATCCGCACCGCCCCGACCAGCACCATTGCACCAGGAGTAGTCATGGCTTCCTCTCCAGCGCTTCCCACCCAGCCGGCAGAAGAGGCGGCGCGGAAGAGAGAAGTGCGTCTAATGAAGAACAGGCACGTACATTCAGATCCCCTCTCTTCTCCCAGTCAGCTCTGCTCAGGCCTAGTGTCGAGCACTGACAGTCCTGATCTTTCCTAGTCGTGTTACGAAATGCTTTGTGAAGAATTTGCCTTCCTTTAAAGGTGCAAAGATGCACATCTAACAATGCCGTGTGTTGTGGCTGTGGAACCTTGAGTAAAGTGTCAGACTCATTCTGTGAGTGTGTGAAGCCGGTTGTTGCAGTGAGAAGAAAAATAATTGGTGAAATACTTGTATCATACAGCAAGATGAATTGCTTTTTTTGAGTTACTACATTCATGTAGTTTCCTTTCCTGGATTCTTTCCCTTAGCCTTCTGCATGTACTCTCCTTGGTGCTGGCCCACGTGTGCTCTTTGTGAGTACTTTCTTGATTGTCTCACTTGTTCTTTTAGCTGCTTTGGGTTTTCTCCTCCAGGGGCAGAAAGGCTGAAGCAGCTGTTCCTTTTTTGATTGAAGTCTTGTGGAGCCAGTAGTAGCAGCAGAGGGGCTGAAAGAAAGAAAGAGAAGACTTGATCCTATAGGATTCTGTGTGTGAGGAGGAATAGCTAAGCTTTCAGAGGTGGGAGAGGGTGGAGGTAGCAAAGGAAGGAGGGGTAGGGAGAAGTTGAGCAGGATGCTCCTGAAGTCTCTTGCTATGGGAGTGGGAAGGGGCAGGCCTGAGCTGACCCATCACACCAAGCTTGAACTCTGATCCACAGGCCACAGATTGGAGCCTGTGTGTTACTCTGTGACACTGACAGCACAGTGATTCCCCCGTTCTGAGCAGGGGAAGCCCCCTGCAAGCCTTGTTAACTTCATCTGTCAGTCTGACAAAACTGATGCCCTACAGGTTCGTTTATCTCCTGTACACAATAGAAACTTACTTGAGCAGACCCAGTGCTTATAGGAGGGGCTTTAATGAAGTAAATAATGCTGAACAGCAGAGTCCACTCTTTTAAAAGGTTTTTGTACAAAATGTCACCCATCTCCCTTTTTATATAGTTTTCTCATACCAGTGAATAGTAGATATCACCCTTTCAGGCTCTGTGTTTGAAAAAAAAATTAATTAGAATCACAGAATACCCTCATTTAGTCATCAGTCTTACTCCAGTAAAAGAAAGCTTTTGTGTTTGTGAAAGCCAAGAAAAACAATAGGGAATTACTCCACTTGAGTTAAATTGACAGCTTTTGCAACAGTATCATGTTGCATGTGGTGCTTTTAGCCTGTCTGCTTAATAGATTTTTGCAAATCTAAGCTCCATAGCAAAGTGGGGGAAAAGGGTAGAGAGGCAGATGGTAAGGTGGTACTTACTGGAGGATTATAGTGTAAATATTCATAGATATTATTGTGCAAATTTTCTGTCTAAATTGTACATTTTTAAAGCTCTCTCGTAATTCAGTGTAACTCTGTTCATAATGAACAACTAGCACACACAGACTTGAGGTGGCTTAATATACACAGCCTAAAGCTGGAAGAAAATCATGGAAAGAAAATGTTGTCACCCAAGGAAATGTGTTAGTAGTTTGCACTGAGAGGTATCTCCTGATCCAATAGTACTTAATCTTTTGGTAACAGCCCAAAATTACTTAAATTCTAAATGTTACACATTGTTTACTGAAGCACTGCAAGCATGTGAAATTGTATTTGTGGGAGTGACAGATGGGTACCTGAGTCCTTCCAGGGCTTACAGGCTATGTTTTCTTCATCCTGTCTCATTTGTGAAACTGAATTTTAAAAATTACTTTAGAGGCTTCTTATCAGTTAGGCCCTGGAATGCATTCTTTTTTTACAGCTACTCTTTATCTAGAAAGGGGAGGAACTGGGTTCTGATTTGTCCTCTCATTTCCCAGAACACTGACTGTCTCACCAGTCTGTGTAGCGTTTGCAATGAAAGGGCACACAGACTCTTATTTTTGAAGCTCTTCTGCTTTGCACCTAAAGGTTCAAGGCAAATAAGTGTGTTTATTTCCATGTGTCTGCAGAGGGCTGCTTGGACAAGTTGCACTGCAGGAGGAGAGCCCTCTGCCTGGGCTCCCATCTGCCTGTGGCATTTAGCCTTGTGCTTACTTTGCATGTTGGTGCCATTATGTTGCTGTGCAGGGTAGATTCTGCCTCGGTGTTTC
Organism: Notiomystis cincta; assembly: GCA_013398075.1. Classification (NCBI taxonomy): domain Eukaryota; kingdom Metazoa; phylum Chordata; class Aves; order Passeriformes; family Notiomystidae; genus Notiomystis; species Notiomystis cincta. The sequence continues at coordinate 478,870 of VZRX01000049.1, forward strand.
TGCCTTCAGGATGCTCAGCAGCAAATAAATACCTTTCTGGTATTTTTCACTAGTGTTCTTGGTATGTTACCAAGTTACCTGCAGGCACCTCACTCTTTACAGGCAAGTCTTAGAAGTTTGACTATTTTGAGGTCTGTTTCAGCACATTACCACTGCTACGTTTTTGCCATAGCTGACAGGAACTAAAGAATTACATGGTTCCTAGTGACTGTTTATTGTGTGATATTTTTATTTGAGTCATTAATATTATCATTGCAGTGATGCAGACATCATTATTAAAATGAAAGCATTGCTCAAGAGCAAATACATGAATGCTCTGAATACAGAGCTTTTTTGCACCAGTTGAACATCTTGTTGGACTGCAGCAAGGGGAAAAGTTAAAGACTGTGAAAAGAATAGATGGTAATAAAATCAATGAAATCATTGCAGCAGCATTTGACTCAGCCTAAAGGCTCTAATGTAAATTCTGCAAGCAAAATTTTGTCACTTTTCTCGCAGAAACAGACTTTTATTGGTGCTGTCCTACTGGGATCTGTATGTTGAAATGTGGATCTTGAGTGTGATTTGTGAGAAGCAGTTGTTACAAAGTCAGTGCTTTCTACTCACTTGCATTTCTTAACAATACCCCTCCATATTCTGAAAATGGCAGTACTAGGTAAAGGTTTGCCTGAAAGCAGTTAAGTAGCCCATGTCTGCAAATGATTGTTCTGGGTTTGAATGGCCTTTTTTGCTTTGCAGAGAGGCAGCACGTGAATGTCGCAGGAAGAAAAAGGAGTATGTGAAATGTCTAGAAAATCGAGTGGCTGTGCTTGAAAACCAAAACAAGACACTGATTGAGGAGTTGAAAGCACTTAAGGACCTTTACTGCCACAAATCAGATTAATTTTGGATTCTCATTTTCACTTGTCCAGGTGGGATAGAGACTGGTTCTGGCTATACCCAGAAAGACAAAGTAAACTTTTTATTTTCTAAACATTTCTTTTTTTCTATGCGCAAAACTGCCTGAAGCAACTACAGAATATACTTCATCTGTGCTTTGCATCAAACTGTGAATGTTCAAGTACTTGCCTCCACTTCTCCCCTTACAAGATGAATTTCATCATCAATCTCAGCGTGAAGAAGAACAGGCTTCTTTCTGGTCTCCCGATCCTCTTCAAGGAGTAACAGTGTCACTTGGGAAGTTACTGCGGGGAGGCTCATTTCCTAAAGATGTCAGGAATTTGTGCTGAGCTCTTTCCATTGCCTTAGAGACAGAACCACCCCAGCCTCTTGGTCCAGAGAACTGTGGGCTGCACAGGTGGAGCATGCATGGTACAACGAAGAAGCAATGGTTGCCAAATTGGTTTCACCCATTCATGAGGAACTGTACAAAAACACGGCTAAGCAGCATGCCAGACAAAGGGTGCTTCACTGCCATGCTCTTGGTGTGGAGATAAAGACCTGTTTCAAACTAGCCCAGGAGGGGTTTTGATTTGTAATCTGTATTAAACCCTCCTGGATTAGTGAAACCTCCATACCTCAGAAAGAAATGTATTGAAATGAGCTTCACTGGTCAGTTGTTGCTTCTCATAGCTTATGTGTGCAAGTGTGTTCAGCATTCTGAATGCACAGAAAACAGACACCAGCTTCATAGGATATAGGTTGGGAAATGATACTTGGATGGGAAAGAACATTTAAAAAAAAGATGCAGTTGTGGTGTTTTGAAAACAGTCACATAGTAAGCAGGGGTAACACATGAAAGCACTACATATTTGTATGCAGAACAGCTAAGCAGTTGAAGCATGGCCAAGTCCACTTAAGTACTCCCTAATGACACAGTATGGTCTGTGTCCCAAGTCCTCTTAAGCAATGAGGTTGTTTTTATTTCCCTGCCACTCTGTTACGGAATGGAAATTACTGTATTCAATAGAAATATCAACCCGGTTTGCTAAATTCTTTTTCAGACTTTTTCTATACATAAATTAAGTGTCAGTATGACAACTACCAGGACAACCTCAAATATTAAAGAGGACTTCAAACACAAATATTCCAACTCCTGCTTTGCAAGGGACAATACTGATTATTTGAACCTGGCCAGGTTAGCTAAACTCTTAATTTATTTGGCGTATTTTTTCATGGAAAGGGTCAGATTTACTGAGTAATCTATTCCTGCAACTAAAGTTACTCATGTGCCTCAGATGTTTGCAAGATCCTTTTTTTTCTGTGCACTGAGGAACGGTGATCTTTCCCAGTTATGAAGTTAAAAAACATAGTTCATATTTTAAAAAAACTCTGTACTAAGCATTAGGACCTCAAAAGAATCATGCTCAAAAGGAACCAGAAAAGAACATCAAGAAGTTGTCAAAAAGAATGTGTCAAAAAGAATCATGTGCTGGTTTGTGTACTGGCCCTCTGAAGCCAGTCTCTCGCTGTGTTAACTTGGGTCATTTGATGGAGTAAGTTTTCTTTGGGCTTCTGGTCAGACTTTAATGTACAGAAACATTGGGATAAGGCTCTGGTCTATACTAATGCCTTGCCTAGCAGAGTATTAGCTAATATATTTTTTCCCATTCACTCTATCTGTTTTTAAGATAAATTTCACACACAAGCTTCTAAAAGGTTATATAATCAGTGTGATGTTATAAGAAAAATACTTGGGAGACTCTGGGCAGCTGAGTCTCAAACACCTAAGCAGTATTAAAAGTTCTAGATTTCTCATTTGAGAGGGCATTCAGTTTCCAAGAGACTTAATTTAAAAGAAGCAGGGTTAAACTTACAGCATTATTGTTAAATCTAGAGTTATCAAGAATTTCAAATTACACTTGTATTTCAAGAAGAGAACATAAGTATCAGAAATATTAAATAATTCACTTTCACAAGTTTTGTGGGGGTATATAAATGGTCTATTTTTATCTGCCATAGAGAGTTGATTTTTGTGTTTTTATTTAATGGGAGATGAATCTATTCCTTTAGCAATGCAAATTTTAAAAAGACCCTCAGTTCTCGGCAGTGCTTTTGTAAAAATGATCTGATTCTTAAAGTCAGCGAATACAAATACATAAAACGGTTACATTTTCCAGAACTAGTACTGAAGTAGAAATGTTGATAATGCAGGAGTCATTCTTGTAAAACATGAAGCTCATGGTGGCCTCGTTTGCAATTACATGGAATGGTTCCTCCAGCTTTGAGAAACACAAAAAAAAGCTCTATATGCCCACGTTAAGGTTGTTTCTTTTGTAGAACATCTGTTTTAAACATGTGAGGTTTTGCTGTGAACCTGAGCAAGGCGGGCTGGGCTCTGACAGCTGTGTCTAGTGGGGAATGAACACTGTCTAGAGCTTGCTGATAATCACTGGGCAAAAAGCCTGGGGGCTGAATGGACATGGGAGCCTAAAACAGTGCCCAGGTGGGGGTCTCCTAATACAGAGTTGGTGCAAATTTGTGTGGCAGTGAGAGAACTGTGTTACCAGTTTGTCTGTGTGTGGTCTGCAAGTGGCCTGTAGTGGTTTTAGCCTAGACTTCATTAGCAAAAAAAGTTTCACTAAGAAAAAAGAATGTAATTTAAAGTACATAGGGGTCTGCAAGAATCTTTATTTTTATTTATGCTGCACTGAGGATTTAGGGACACAAATTTATTTAATGAAAATTATAAATTACAGTAATAAAAATGTATTAGACCAAGTACAGGGCTGGCTAGGCTACCCATACATGCTTTACTATTCATATTGACCCAAAAAGGGAAAGAATATGACACAGGAAGCCATTCCTATGTTATTTACCAAGTAGTGAGGTTGGGGTTCATAAGCTTCTATAAACTAAGGCCATTTGGAAGTAGGATGGAAATTATACTGACAAGAGGGAGGGAGGATTAGTTTTATATCTCACAGTTGTGAGTTTTCAAGAACTGATAGCCTGTTTTACCTGAAGAGAGGGTTAGAAAGGGCTAGATCCATTATGTTCATAATAAACAAGAATTGGTTTGAAATATAATTTTTGTAATGTCATTATTTTGCAAAACAACAGCACCAATCAGGCAGTTAAGATATTGTCAAAGGTGCTCTTTTAATTTAGATATTCTTGGAAAATACATATGTATAATATATGTACATATATATATATATACACACAGTATATAATCTACAGCTCTGAGAGCTTTTAAGTCAGGAATGCTGAGTATTATAGTATATGGAGGTCAGAAAAAGAATTTTTACTTTTCTGTGTGTGTCTGGGTGTGTGTGGATGTGTGTGTGTGTGTGTGAAAGCTTCCCCTCACCCCAGTAGCTCTGGGCTGCGTTACTCTAGCGCTTATTACTGATTTGTTTTGTGCTGTCTCTTCAGTTACCCATTTTCAAAAATTTTATTTCATCTTTCGTGGCTTTTGTGAGGTTTGTTTTTTACTGATGAAGATTTTTGAAATGACGTAAACAGTTGTTTTACAACCACCACCACCACCCAGAGTAATTCACTTTTGTGCTTTTTTCTCTTTGGCAGCTATATATCAAAGGCAAAACATTTGGAAAGGTTGTTAAGGTGTTATTTTCTAAAAGAACCACTGGTAAGACTTCTGTTTTCCTCCTGGGGTAGTGGTGATGCATTCTTCCTTAGGCAGCAATTCCACCAGCACTGGGTAGTTGCCGGCACCGTTGCTTGTATCCGAAAGCACAACTTCAGCCTGTCCTGCTCCTCAGGACTGTCAGACACCTGTAGTTCTGGCCAGCCTCTAGTTGGCATTTGCAGTGTAGATCATTGTCTTCTCTGGTACTTGTACATGGGTCAGAAAATTGCTGGGGTGTTTGGAATCATTAGAGGCTCAGGAAAAAAAAAAAAAAAAGATTTAATAAGGAAAAACAGCCCTGATAGTTTCTGACCTAAATTTGTACCACAGGTTGCTTTTTTTTTAAATCTGGGCTTCCAGTAAACTGCAGCAGCAAGCAGTCATCTGTTAGTGAAAACTGGCACCTGCTTTTTTACTTTGGGTTTTTTGGGGTTTTTTCATTTATGGCAGACAGTGCTTTTTGTGGTTTAAAGACAAGTCCACCCATCAAAGCAAGTTCAGTATCAGTGGTTGCAAATCTATGATTGTTCATGGAGGATTTAATTGATTTTCTAAGACCTTGTTTTTACTGTAATTTTTTCACCCTGGAGCCTGGTTAGTGATGTAACATTTGCCAATGATCCAACCAAGAGGTCATGTATTTATTTTTGTTACACTATGTTCTTTGTAAATGTTTAATTAAAATGTGCACTTTTAAAAAAAAAAAAAGAAAACAAACCAAAAAAAACCCAAACAAAATACAGAGAACAAAAAAATTAAGATAAATTGGGTTTGCTTGAGAAGATTTCTCGTTTAATTGTTGTGATCCTGCTGCCTGCACTCAGTTCACTCCTCTCCACAGCAGTTGACTCCTTCACTAATTTAACTTGTGGATCAGCACCTGGTGCCCAGCAGACATTGCTTCAGAAGGGCAGGAGAGCTGAAGGGGCAAGAATCAAGTGTGTGGTGTCTTGGAGCAGTATGTAGAGGATGGATGTGAAATTATTTTTGGAGTAGAACTAGTTCAGTGATCCCATGTGGGAAAGGGAGGTTAATTTGGAATGAAAGCTAAACTATTTTTCAGCCACTTTATTCCCCTTTTCTTAATTTGAGATTTGTCTGCAGATTTTACAAGCTGCATTCCAAGAAAATAAATCAAAAGGCTTTCCAATAATTTGACACCAGGAAGTAAAGTTACACTGACCATGTGTCACCCTGCTTGAAAAGAAAAGCACAACGACTTTTCTTTTGCAGGGATGATGATAATTTAACTATAACCCTGCAGTCTGTCACTTTGAGCAGGTTATTTAAAAAGCATACAGTACATTGATGGTTCTCTGTCATCTGCCTGGGAACTCGTTTTTCTGAGCTGTGTAATTTGCTAGCTGTAAAAGACACTGATTTTACAAAAGCCTGAATGTATCCTGGTGCTCAGTTGGTCTGGAAGGAGCCAGACTGGTGAAGAGAGGGTGCTGAAATCCACCTGTTGTGTGCTTGTGACAGGTTCAGCTCTGTGGATAAATAGACTTAAGTCTTCTGGGGAAAAGGGACCAGATCCAGGTAGTAAAGAGGGTTTGCATTTCAAGTGTTTTGCCTTGGAATGTGTTTTTAAATGTATTTAAGCTGTGGCCTGCAAAGAGATGTGCTTGGGCTATTTTGCGTAGCACAAACTGAAGAGCGACCTGCTGCTTTCTGGCCCTGCGAGTGCAGGTTTGGGGCTTGCTCTGTGCCCAGCTCAGGAGAGGCTGGGCAGTCAGCTGCCTCAGGAGCTGTGTGCTGGCAGGGAAGGGGCCAGGGAAGTGCCCCACGGTTGGCACACTCTGGGAGCTGAGCGCTCGCTGCACTCGGCAGTCGAGCTGTCGGTTCACGCGGCCTCAGAATTTCTCTAAATTAGGGGATAGCTGAGCGAGAGCATGGGGAAGGCAGGCCTCGAGCCACTTACTTATCTGGAAATGGCCACTCTAAGAACTAAGGAAGATTGGGTGCTCTCCACAAGTTGTGTTTTATCCAGGTGCCACTCCATTTTTTTGTGTTTTTAATTACATTTATTTATATTAAAACATTAATTTTAAAAAGTTCTACAACGTCAAGTTTATATGAGATTTGAAACTGTGCTGCTTATAATGGACTTCTTGGGATGGGAACAGGGCAAGAAGAGGTGCTAGTTGGCAGCCAACCCCTCCACAGACTTTTGTCCACAGATTGGTTGTTCACTTCAAAAATTAGTTGTTTCTACTTTGGATTTATAATTTGAAATTGTTTTGAAACAATGTTTTTCAGGGAAGCTTCCAGAGTGAGGGTTCTTATTCTCCCTTTGTAGTGTAAGCTGGAAAGAGTATGTTCACCTCATCTGCATTTCTGATTCTTTACCCAAACCATGTCAGCACAGAACAGGGTATTTGAGCTTGACTCCCACATACTTGTGGAAGTTAAAAGACTAAATGAAAATCCATCTTTGGGGGGAAATAAATTCTTTTTTACATCTCCCCAAAAATCTAGAAACATCCCTGTTGTGTTCTGTTCTTTTTTTTTCTTTTTTTTTTTTTTTTATTTTTTTTTGTGCTTTATCTGTGTTTAAAAAATGTACTGGGTTATAATGCATTTTATTAACACTATGTACATATTAGCTGCTTTGTGTTTCAGAATGGTAGTAATTGCTTTGTATATTAAAGTGATTCTTGTGAATTTGTGAATTATTGTCATAAAGAAGTGCTTTTTCTTACTGTAACCTTTGTGGTATAAACTGTCATAACTCCCTTTTTACACAAACATTTATGTGCAGTCACATAAACATGCTTTAAAAAACTCTACAAAGTCTCTTTTTTGAGCAGGGTGGTCCATTTACACTAATTTAATTTAGTGGCAAATGGTAGCTAGAGGAGTATGGGAAAAGGCATATTTTGAGCAGTCTGTGGTGTCCTCTCAATCTGTGCCCTGCCCTAAGTATCCATAAGGTATTCTCCCCAAAGAGAAAGGCATTCTAATCTTAATTGAGTTAGATTAGTCAGAGGTTAAGTCCTGAAAAACCAAGTTTCTCTTCCTCCTGATATTTTTAAACCTGCTTTTCAGTATCCAGTCTGGTAGCAGTTCTGTTGTTTAATAATGTTGGAAAAGGTTACACCTTTCACAGTTTAAATATGCTGCATGTCTCACTTTTAAGCATTCCTGTAAACCATGTACTACTGATCTTTAGAACATAACAGAAACAGAATTCAGCAAACACTGCAAGGATTTCAACCCTATTATGTAATCTGCAAGGCTAGATCCAAACACTGGGATGAAAGCCAGGAGAACAAATTCAGCACTGAGGTAAACACACCTCCAGTGAAATCAAGGGGAAGCAGAAAGGTCATCTCATTACAGCTGGGATTTTGTAGTTTTCTTAACGCCATTCACGTTCTTGCTTAGAAAAATCTACAGTAATGAGGGAGAATCCCAAACAGGGGTTAGTCCCTGAGATAAAAATGCAGTTTGGCTTGAATTTGCACTGAAAAAAGATGAGTAACACAGATTCCTGTGTAGTCAGTTGGTAAACCTGATTGTTCTGACACTGCTGCACCTCGAAGCTCTTTGTGTATAAGATGCAGAGCTGAATCTCATACTGTGCATCTTAATAGCAATCCAACATTACCTTAGCTGCAATGACATTTCAGAAGTTTGTTCTCTTGCAAAATGCCATGTTGCAGGGATGGTTTCTCAGTCTCACAGCATGGGTGTATCTTATTCGGTCACTTTGGACCAGAGGGTGGCTTGGATCCACTCCCTAGAGTGAGTGAGTTTCTCAAGAGACCATTTGTGCATTGCCCCACCACGCAGGGACATGTGCCAAACGCATCCTTCCTACAGATGAGCTGAGATCTCCTGTTAAAAACAGGACCAGTGCAATGAAACCACCCAAAGGAGAGTGGGATTCTCTAGTGCTGGGACCAACAGGGTGACAGAAAGTGCTGTGCAGGGTGTTGGTATAATTGCCAGACAGCTGCTGGCAACAGCTGTTGCCATGCATCATCTCATGGGAGAGCAGGAGCTCCCGTGGGAGCTGTGGGTTGGCACAGCGGAGTTTGCTGTGTCACTGCAGAGGGGGCTCCCTGTGCTCACTCACCAGCAGCTACACCTCTGCTCCTGTCCTGCACGCCTGGTGGGATTCTCTCACGGCCTGACTCATTCCTGACCTCTCCCTGAAGGTGAGTGTGATGGGAATACAAAATACTCCTGAAGCCCAGCCTGGGACAACACCAGGTACTCACTGCCTGGTGCACGTGGCTGTCAGCACTGCCCAGGGGGGATGGACTGCGGGTTTCAGCCCGGTTACATTCTCAGGGTTGATGCCTACCCCTAAACATTGTAGTTTTAAATACAACCACAACTGACATGCACGTGGTTGTGTCCTAACTGCAGTATTCCTGGAGCTGGTCTCCTAAACCTAACAGGACCTGCGCCCCAGTAGCAGTCAGAGGACAAGGTGTCCCCTTGGCAGGTGCCACTTGCTGGGCTAGGGCAGGGCCACCAAGAGTTCTGCAGGCCGGCCAAGGCACTCACCTGAGCTGCCAGTGCCATCTCATGCTTTTCTCCACGATTATTTATGGGCAGTAGCATCACTTCAGCCTTCCAAGGTGCTCCCTTGGTGTGCGTACGGCTGCTGTGTAAGAGCAGCACGGTGAGAGAAGCCAGGCCTGGGGTCTACTGGCACATGCCTGCTCTGGCAGGTTGGCTGTGGGCTGTAACAGCAGCAATGGGAAATCTGGCACTGAAAACTTAACTAAACAATTAGAGATGCAATTAAACAGATTTGGTTTAAAAGTACACAAGTGTTTCTATCGACAAAGCAAGGCCTGGGGCAAAGCCCCCTTCTAAGAAAAGTGTGTAGGTTGCTGTGCCAGGCTTTATTCTGTGCTATTTGAGCAGGCTTTTTTAGCATGTTCCTGCTATGGCAACAGTGTGAGCTGCTATGGCTGTCAGTACTGCCAGCTCCAGCCTCTTGCAAGGGCCGAGCACTGCCAGCTTTTCCCACAGAAAAGTTCCCTTGGGCACTCAGGAGCCCAGGAACCAGCTCCAGCCTGAGGGGAGCCTGAGCTACAGATAAGCCTAAACCTAATCCCAGGTGAGCTTGGAGACAAAGAAAGAGCAGTGGTAAGGAAGAGATGTGAGAATTTACAGCCACACTCCAAAAACTAGAGCCAGAGAGAGTGGGGAGAGCTCGGAATTGTTTTCAACCATTGCTCACCCAGCTGACAGGACAGAAGAACCTACACCTGTCACATGAGAGCTCATCTCATGATCTGTTTTCAATTAAAGGCGCTGTCTTCCTTCCCCCAAACTGTCTCCAACTCCACAATTTCAGGCTGTGAATTCCCAGCCAGCTGCCTAAGTACTGTCTTAGTGACACCATGTGGCTTCTGAGGATACTGTTACAGCAAGTGTTTCAGAGCAGCAACTCCCAGACGGGCCGAAGCCAAGCAAGAAACTGCTGAAAATATGCAAGAGATGTGACTGGGATGAAGCACAAACCTTAATGATAAATGTGTCATTTCCAGATTATAATCAGCACAGCACTTCTGGACCACTGACCAGAAGTATGATGGGAGAAGTGGCAAAGAGTTCAAAAAGTTCCAAAGTGTCCCTTTGTTCTGCAAAGCTGTTTGCTGTTGCCAGTGTTAAAGACGTGCACATGTTCAAAGTCTGAGCCTGATCTGAGGCTTTTGGAGTTTTAGTTTAAAGCCAAAAAAATTCTACATCCACAAACACACACAAAAAAAAAGGTAGTAAAGCAATTCCTGAATTTAGAGGTGTAGCTGTCTTCTGATGCCCATTGTTTTCATCAGTTTCATTCTTCCACCACTAGAAAGAGAAGGAAGTCTGCTGCTGGTGCGAGCTGGACTCCCGGATCTTGTGGGATAAACACACATGTATTTTACAAGCTCAAGGTATGAAAGCTGTTACTTAGAATAGTGTCTTAACTACCACTGCACTGAAAGCACACTGAAACCTAGACAGTGCCCCAAGGTCCCAAGTAATGCATGAGTAAGTACTTCTCCTGCTACAAAGACTTCACAGAGCACCCTCCTTTCCTAAATAACAGCTCTCAGAGACAGACAGAGCACAAACAAAGGCACGAAGTGGAACATTATCTAGCGGTACTTGGAGAGTCAAGGACTGGTTTGTTATTCTAAGCACAGCTTGAGTCTCCTTGTTGCACTTTCCAGGCAGCACGTGTGCATGTGTATCTCCTCCAAGGAGCCTTGATCTCTGTGAGGGAGACTTGGTAGGGACAACTCAGAAACCACAACTGCTCTGGTACTGCAGGCGTAGCCCACTTGTATGCAAGTGAGGGAAAAACACCACGGACTCCTAAACTGGCTTAGTTGGCAATCCCTGTTCCCAGTGCCCCTCCAGATCTTGTTCTTTGTTTCACTGTACCACTTCAATGCAGCAGTGACAGCAATGGAACAATTTTATAGCATCTGCCTTTGGTTCTTTTTGCCTTTTAAGTGGTTTCTTTTACCACAACTTCTAAGATGCAGAAGTCCCTAAGAGTTAAAGCATTTAGAGCTGGAACATTAGCTTTTCTTTCATGCACTCCTACTTTTCTAGAGTTAAAGAAGTGATAAAGGGAAAAAAACCCACTGTAATCTCTTTAAGTTTCCCCCAGAAGTTAAGTGTGGTTTGATTTCAAACAACAGAACCTTTTGATATAACAGTTTTGATGCTGGAGATTTCTGCAACTTAAATCAGTTTCAAAAATCACATTTGATAAAAAGACAGTGGAGCAGCCTAATTGACTCTATTCAGAAATGAACCAGAGGTTCAATATGCAGAACAGAAGTAGAGTCCTTGCTGCATCAGACCAAGTGATCAGACAAGACCATCAGAACAAGGAGGCAGTGAAATAACACAAATGCAACTTCGTGCTTAGGAACGAGTGTATTGAGTAGAAACAAAGAGGAGAACTGAACAGCTTCAGTGGCCTATTAACAAAGCACAGAGTCACAAGTCGTTCTTGCGACTACCCCTGTGTGCTTTGTAGATATGGACATCCTTGCTGGAATCATAATGGACCTCGTGTACAGAGAAGCGCTCCCTCAGCATCCTCAGGAACCGGAGATCCCGCTCATAGCGGATACGACAGGAAAGCAGAATCACCGTTTGCTCGGAGCACAGGTGCTCCAGCGTCTGAAGCAGTTCTGCAAAGGTTTCTTCCAAATAAACGATGTCTGCACCCAGGACGAAGTCAAATGCTCCTGGAGGGAAGTTATCCAGGTCTTTTCCCCACGTCAGCTCCTTCACCACGGCTCTGGGACGTAGCTCAGGGGGCAAGTTTGCCTGCACATTTGACTCCAGGAACTCCAGCGCTGCCGCCCTGTCTGTGATGGTCACACGTGCACCTAAGGGGGACAGGAGGACACGGCTCACACTAAGAGTCCACACCCCTCGAGGCAGCATGTGGAATACAATGCTCTAACTCCAGCAGGCTCCTCAGTTCCTGTTACACATTAACAGCTCCCCTGAGCCACCCGATTAAAAACAAACAAACAAAAGAACAAAAGCAAAACCGCCTGTCTACAGACATCCTACCCTTCATCAGTCACTGAAGAATATAAAGTGTACTCTACATGAAGACTAAGTTGGGTAGGGAAAAAACCATGTCTTCTGGTGCTTTTTCTTAATGCATGAAAGACAAGGAGCCACTTTTGGCCTTTCCATATGTGACAAAAGAATAAATTACACGGGTTGTTACAATTAACCTGCTCCAATTCCATATTTTCTGTAAGAGGGAGGCAGCTAGAAAGCCCCTTTCACAGGTCAAACAAAAATTATCCCTCTGTGATTTTGCATGGCATGACTGTTCTGTCAAACTGTTTTGTTTCTATGATTTCAATAGGCACCTTTCACAGGCACTAGAGCTTTGAATGACAAAGTTAACCTGAGAAAGATAGCACAAATTTAACATAGTACCCAGTCCCTGCTTCAGCCACAGACAGATCAGCAGCAAATCACTTCGTTTCTCCATGCCCCGGCTTCCCTGTCTGCAAGACAGCCTAATGAGAGGCTTATGCAAGCTCGGAGAGTGGTTTCTGCCTGTAGTTTTATTGCATCCGAGGACAAGTGGAAGGAAGCCGTGAAGCACAGCACTTGCTCCCTGGGGGGGAATGGAATAGCTGCCGAGCTGAAAGCTGCTGAGCTGCCTGCCATGGCAACAGGCGTCAGCCTTAGCAGGGTCCCGCCATAAAGTAAACTGCAGTGGCACCATCACCACAACAAACACGGCAGCAGGCTCTCAAGTCTAACGAGGAAGGAAGATGACTCAGAGAAGAGCCATCACAGTTCACACATGCAGCTTTGGTACTCCCTTCTGTACCAGGCATGTACATGTAAAAGAGCTAGTTTTACTACCGTTGTAAATTGCTTTAAAGGAGACAAGAAAAAAGGCCTTACCTAGTAACGTGACCACTATTCCCAGCAATCCAGTTCCTGCTCCCAGCTCAATCACAGACCGATCCCTGAGATCAATGCCTTCCATCTCCAGGTAAGCACACAGGACAACAGCCTAGGCCAAGAGACAAGGGCAGTTAAGCACAGGGCTCATTACAGTCGTACTGAACACAGGGTTTCTGGTTTAACCTGAGAGAGAAGCTTATGAGAAGAGTCAGGTGCTTCGGGTCTGCAGCAAGACTTTGTTCAGCCCTTCTCCGCCTCCTGTTTGCACATGTAGCCATTTTATATTTTATGGAAGTTTTTTATAGAGTTTTATGAAAGACTCCTACCAGCAAAAGGAAAAAAAGAACCACAGAGGTTACAATTTGGATGTGGTAACGGCTCCATGAATCCCCAAACATAACAGGAGGTAGAAAGAGTTGTATTTGGAAAGGAAAAGCTGAGGAGTCGTCAAACACTAGTGAATGAACACAGTATTGCAAAAGTCCAGAATAAGGTTTGGTAGTATCTTGTATGGTATTTCAAAAGGTTTCAGCACAACACTGGCATGCCTTCAGGAAAGACAGAGAAAGTAAACTAATGACACTTCCAGCTGCTTGTATCTAGCATGTTATATAGAGCTTGATAAGGACCTCTCCCCACAGCAAGTTCTGTCAAAGCTGATGTCCAAAAAGATCAGCAGCCCTGTACACCAATTCATTTGAGAAGTTTGCTAAAAAAAAAATGCTACTCTTGTTCTTTTGAACTAGAGGTAAAAGTGCAATTTCTGTGTGGACTGAGATCCAACCCGATGGGAAGCCCTTGGATTCCTGCAGTGATACTGTCAGCGACTGCCCTGCCCTTGGACCCACCACGAACCCCTCTGTTTTGGATGGTTCTTATCCCCAAGATAAAGGCTATCAGCAGCCCTGCTTGAGGCCACAAGCAGTGGGATCCATGCTGTGCTCTGAAGGGTGACAAGCTAACATCACCAGCCACTGTAAAGAAACAGGTGAGAGTTATTGGGAATATTTCCTGTATCGGGCACTGGCCGTGCAGGGTTTAGGTGGCACATCTCCCGTGCGTTCCTGCAAGATCTTATGAGGGAAGAGAGAAAAGTAAAGCACAGTTTAAGATTTTCTTTCCTAACATTAAAAAAAAAAAAAA
>VZRX01000049.1:503250-539403 GCA_013398075.1 Notiomystis cincta
GGCTGAGGCGGAGAAGTCTGGTGCTCGTTTCTCCTTAACTATGGAGTCGCGGCTCGGTCGCAGCGTTCGGGCAGATCGCAAAAGCTGCTGCGTTTCCAGTCTCTGTTGAGCAGGAGGAAGGAAGAGGGTGTGTGGGGAGTAAGGGAATTAAGAATTACAAAGATTGTGTGCATATGACATCACCGTGGCTGGACGTGGGTGATTTATGCTCTGGCCGTGCAGGGTTGTAAGTGTGCACTGATTAGCGCGGCGTTCCGTGTCGCGCCGCGCTCGCTGCTCCCCGTTTGCTGTCCTGGGGCTCCTGGGAGAGTGGTGTGTGCTGCTCGGACTCCTCCAGCGCCGGCACTGGTGCCTCGCAGCCCGGCTCTGTGAGGCATCTCCTCCCGAGCCGGGAGAGCCGCGGGGCTGTGCCGAGCCATGGAGCAGGTCCGGGGTGCTCCTGTCTGGCCGGGCGCTCACGTGGTGCCCCTGCAGCCGCACGGCGCACTCCAGCACCTCGCGGTATTCAAAACTTAGTTTAATTAACAAACATCTTGCTGTTCCTCTTCGCAATTATAACCACACCTATGCGAAATGTATTCGCTTGGAAAAAGATAGACTGCCTGACGTCTTTAATGTACGGTGCATAAAACAGCAATAATCACTGTAATCCATACTCTGCTCGAACTTCAGAAAATTTCTTTTCCTGTCAGACTGGCTGCAGAAGAGCGTGAGGAGACCTTCAGAAATGGAATTATTAAACTTGCAGGGTTCTGCACAGCACCATATGGTGCAGCTGTTCCAGAAATGAGATGGAACAGTCAGCCCCCTGGATCTCCTCTGAGACAGCTGTGCAGTAGTAGAAATTATGTTTGCTGCCTAGGAGAAATAAACCTTTATTTTTACAGGAAGATATTACAGAACTCTCTCAACTCATTAGGGGAGGAGGAGCTAAACTCTCTAAAGATTCGAATAAGCCAAGCAAAAATGCCTAAGCTGAACAAATCTCCTCAGGAATAAGGGTTGTATTTGTTTGAATCTTTAGTATGTGATCATGTCAGCTGTGCTAAGTAACAGATTTAATTGTAAATTCATCCACATTTCAGAACTGGCATTGAAAGTATTTAATTTTTTTGAATTTGCAGCCTGAATGAGAGTGTATAGTCCAAGAATAACATAGTAGCTGTCTATCACAAATTTTTACTTTTGTGTCTATGGAAACTTTAGTCTTGAGGCAGGAGATAGTCCTAAAATTAGAACTGCATAAGTAGTATATGTCTAAGATGATTTTAAAGATCACTTTTTACAGTGGTATATGGTTCACTATTGCCCTCCAAAGTAGATCTGCTGCAAGTGATAGATGATATTTGAAGTTTTCTGATTGATATAACTCTTTAGGGGTGCAGAAAGTATCAATGCTCAATACCTTTATTAAAATAAAATTCTGGATAGTCAATCTTAAAAGTAAAACTTCTTGTGTTGATTTTTGAGTGTTACAAAGCACTGCCTGGATAGAATTGAAAGCAGTTAACTTCAAAATGTAAAGCACTCTGAAATCAAGTGTTATGAAACAGGCTTTATAAAGAAGTTTGAAGCGAGACGAGTACCTGTTTAATACCTTCTATGAAATAATAAATCTGTAAGAGACCAGATAGCTATGCTTATTCCTTGTAACCTCCAGGATATAAAAGCTGTTGGCATACCCAAACCATGCAAACAGCCTACATGTTTCTGTGCTGTTGGCTGCTACAAAGCATTAGTCTCATTTGGGGGATAAAATGTATTTCTGTAATTGATTAATGTATAATATCATAGTCTAGCTAAGATGCAGACTTAGTCTATAATGGGAGGCCAAAAACCTACTGACTGCCTTTTTCTTGGATCCTTTGGCAGGAAGAAAAGAGAAGGCTGCAAGGGAAAAAGTCATGATCATTTTGGCTATTTTTGTTCCATGCTGCTCAGTTCTAGGAGTTTCTGAGAAAACAGCTAAATATATCAGAAAGCTAGCATCTGAATGGATGGAGATGCTTCATTCCTGAAATTTCTACCTCTATGTTGTTTGTTGTTCTAAAGTCTGTCTTAAGTTCTTTTGCACTTGTTTAGCTAAAATTGAATGTTTTGGTTGTATCAGGAATGCAGAAGTTACCAGCTGAGCTTTGGACTTTTTTTGTTTTGTGTTGTTTCATGGCTTTGTGTTGCTCTTTCATAGCAAGTGGAACGTGTTCCTCACAGGCCCGTGCTCTTAAGTGAGAATTATTCTGTAGCTTCTCCAGCACTCTCCTGAACAGCCACTACTTCCCAGTCAGCACTGCTGAGGTTGTCTGTGTCAGATCAGAATGAAACAAGAAAAATCTCCCTTTCTTAGAATGGGCAGATTATGATGTGGTATTTATGTATGACAAAAAAAGGAGTGGTGGTGGAATGGAGGTAAAACACACAGTAAAACTGAGAGTCTGGTGTTTCAACAAGAGTTGATTCACACAGGAGAGGCTTGTCAGGTGCACTACTAAGAGAATTTAAAGGATGACTTTGTGTTTTATGGCTCTCAAGATCCTGAGCCATAACCTGTTTGGTGCACGTTTTCTCTGAACAAGAAATAAGCCCGTGTTTGTGGTTTGATATGCTATGCCAAGCTGGGCTAAGGAAACAGGAGTAAACATCACTTTGAAAACAGTAGTTTCTTCCAGACAGGTTCATGCCCACTGCTAATATTAAATATCAAAGTCTGCCATGAATTTAAAGCAGCTAGTTGACTTTTCAGCTGAGCATTAAGTGTTCCTTAAATCAACAGTTCAACACAGTTTGTATTGACCAAAAAGCCTTTCCTATCTAGTTTTCGTAATGGTAGCTCTTTGATCTTACTGGGCCATTTGGGCTGTGGTGGCTGCTGGGGTTTTGGTTTGTTTGGTTGTTTGGGTTTCCCTCCCCCAGATGAGTGTCTGCTAATCTTTATTTTACGCTCCCTTTTAATTTTTTTTCCCCTGAGATTTTTTTTTTCTGGTTATCTGGGGGAGAATTTCTTATGGCTGACACTTTCTTGTTAGATCCCTATGTTTAAACATAGATCTACTTCTTCAAAAATTCTTTGATCCTTGGATAAAACTAGAATGAGACCTTGCTTAGCAGGTGTTTCTCACTTGTACTTGAAAACATCTCCCTCCACTGGTGCTGTTTGCTGAGTTGGAGCAGAGGTTTGCCTGATTCCCTTGAACCAAGGGGAAGAGTGTTGCCCTACTGAAGTGGTGGGACAAAGTGACCTGGTACCCTCACCTGAATAACTGAGGGGTGCAGAATGACAAGGGAAAAGACAGCAAGGGATGAGAGGAAACAGCAAATGGGATCGGGAGAGGAGCTGAGTGGGATCTGGTCATCACACACAGGTTAGACAGGAAAGCAAATGGAAAGGGAGAGTTAATAGGGATGTAGTAAGTGAGATTTACCTGAACAGGCTCAGGTTAGTGCCTAGAGTAACTCTTGAAAGCCTCAGGTTGCCTGCATGCTGCAGCTACTAAACAGTGCTGAAGATGAACAGATATTTGGATATATTGATTGTGATCTGGTTGTCTATAACAGCTGGTCTATAAACCTCCTTGCAGAAGGTCTAAATACTCTTCATTTGTTTCTCTTATATAATTTCAGCTTATTTCAGACATGTGGGTGGAGGTTTTTTCCTGGTTTTTTTTTTAGTTCAAGATTTTTTTTTAATTTCTTTTTTTTTAAATCCTAGTTAAAATGTTAGTTAAGTTAAAACACTGGTGCAAGGAATCAGCTTTTTGATGCCAGCAGTTTTCATTACAGGGAAGTCTTAACCATCTTGTGTTGGTTTTTTGTGCCTCTCTATGTGAAGATCTGTAGCTGCATAGGTTGAAAAATATCATTGTCTGTTTGGACAAACATGAAGCCAGAGCTAAAACCCAAATGATGCTCTGGTGCCTTTCTAGTATTCCCTCTCCTTTTTTCCTTGTGGTCACTGAGTTTTTCGCCTAATATACTTCAATGTAGTATTTCTGTTCTTATGCTTGGATGCTGCTGGCAACTAAAGAATCCTCTGTCCTTTTCTCTCTTCAGTAAGTCTTGGAGACTTTTGCAGCAAGCAAGTAAACCTTAGGTTTTTAAGAGTAGTTAATATGGAACATAGGTACATGAAGCTCTTGTGGAGGGAGACTGATTTGTGTTTCTGTGTGTTTCTTCAGGATTTCAGTATAACAGGTATTGAAAAGAAATATAAAGTCAGAGGGGTTGGATGAAACTTGCAGAACTAAGGAAACTGAATTAATTTTCATCTTTACTTTTTTTTAAAAAGAAACTGTTTCTGTGTGACTTACCTCTAGCATCCTTATCCTCTGCTGCCTTTCTTTGGGAGATTTGCTGTTTTCCCTCCTACCTGCAGGGTAGATGTTGTAGAACAACAGGAGTCCTGTGGCTAGAAGTATGTGTTCTCTCAAGTGTGATCAGTGTGGTGAGGTCATACCAAAAAAAGCTGACTAACAGGGGAATGAACTCTTGCACAGCCAACAAAAGACAAAACCCTGCTCCTCCCAGATTTATATGGCACATTAAATTAATATTTCTAACAATGTTTCTTTCACATACAGGGAGAAGGAAGAAGTTACTGTGGGAGGCAGGAGGGAAATTCTACCAAACACTAAGAACCCAGACCTTGCATCTATAGATCCTTGCCAGCAAGTTTATGTTGAGATGTTTAAACCTATCTTTCTTTTTCTTCATTACATCTAGAGTTTGAATGTGCACTTTTATTTCACTCACTAGAAAAATAATGTTTTCAGAAGAAAATGCTGAATGTTTTGATTTCAAGAGATAAGTGAGGATGGTACTGACTTAAAAAAACTTGCAGCTATTTATTTAAATGTGTAGTAAAGCCAGATGAAAAAAATTGAAGATCCTCCTTGCAGGTGATGTAAATATTAGGATTACCTTAACATCTTACACAAAAATCCCCCTGTCAGCCAGATAGCATTCTACACTGTTTGATGAACTGTGTGTGAATAGCACAGCTTTGCTTCTGTTTGGAGTTCTGAAAGGGTTTTGAATCATTGCAGTAATCAAACATTGTTGATTTTTTTCCAGTGTGAAAACTAACACTGGCTTGTTATGAAATGTGTCAGTCAGGCTCAGATAATAAACTGCTGAATGCCAGTATCTTTCACAGGCTAAAAAAAGCTTTTCTGTAAAGCCCTTGGACATGTTTTGGTACGTGGAGAGTTACTTTTCTTTTGCAGCACAAACTGCAGGTACGGCCCAGACTTCTTTTGAAGTTTGCAAATGTGAGCAATTGGGAGAGGTGGAAAACGTGCCATGTGCCAGTCCATCAGGTGGCATGTGAGAGCAGCAAACACTGCAGTGTGTCTTGCTTGGGTCACCTGCAGACAGTGCCTGAGACTGGAATCTCTGGTGCTCCCCTGTGGTGCCTTCTGAACCGTGGCTTGTCAGCAAGGCCGAGAACACACGAGGAATGTTATGGGAAGGCTTTCCTTCCACTCACTGTTGTCAGCATGGATCCAGGATTCTAAAATTTGGTTGCTCTTCAATGTGTACAGTTGGAAATTTTTCTTTTGGCTTATCAGTTAGAAAATTAGAGCTGTGGACTTGTACCTTAGCCTGTGGTGATAGTGAATTGTGTTATGTGTGAAGGTCAGTGTGGGGAATAGAAAGTGACAGCATAGAACTAATTCTTCCTCCTTGTCCTTTAAATGGTCCTACATTAAATGCATTACAGGAACACATCCCTAATAAAATGTTAGTTACTTCCATGATCTAGCTTGTGAGCTACTGTTTTCCTTCTAGTTCAAAGATGAAATCCTAGGGACATCTTGTTTACCACTGTTTGAACTTGTCCTGCTTTTGCTGTGGAATTTGGGGCACTCCTGACACCCTGCCTTGGCTAAAATCTGTAGAAGTGCTTGTAACCCTGGCAGGTACATCAGGAAATGTGTGGAAGCCTCCTGGGCTCTGTTTGGTCCCAGAAAGGATGAGTGTTGTGTTGTGTGGAACAGATCTCTTGGCCGTGTTTCCCCAGCATGGGGTGCAGTAGCATCATGTTGGGATGTCCTGTGGAGGCTGCAAAGAGTGGTGTGGATCATCCTGCACTTTTAGAAATGAAAGAACATACATTAATACTGTATTGATTTTTTTAAGCCACAGAAGTTAATAAATTACTTAAACCCTAGGTAGTCTCCAGTATTTAATACATATTCTGCACTTCTGCTTTCTAAATTCTTCTGATTTTAGTAGCAAATTCAAAATGTCTACTGTGTCAGTTTCTCCATGTTTCTGGATGTAAAAGACCAAATAATACCTTTCTAATTAAGAGAGCTTGTTGTATATTGAAGTAATTCCTGCATCCTTCCAAAAGATCAGTGTGCACTTAGATATGTGCTGGGTATTGGTAATGGTATTACTGTTTCTGTAGTAGTGCCATAAAGATCAATTGACAGATTTTAAATAGTTTTAAAACAGCCTTCTGTGTGTATTGTGTAAATTCACAATATTTAGAAATAATCTTTTAACGATCTTTCAACAATGAGAGTTGCAAATGGAAAGCAACCTGTGCATGCTGGGCTCTCTGGTGCATTTGGAGTGGCTGGGATGAATAAACAAAGCAGATTAAATTTAAAAACCAGAGCTGTAACTTTCCTAAAAGGTTTTGGGAAAAGAATTAGAATAACATAATTTGAAGGAGAAATAATTTTATATGAAGTTATTGCTAGGAATAACAGTCTTTCTGAAATGGATTGGCAGATTTGCTCGTCTAATTTGTTATAATTTTTACATCTTAATTGGGAGTATTAAGTGATTTGCATCTTTACAGCATAAGGTAATGAAATATAAGGGTAACTCAAGCATTAGTCACAGCTAGTAAGTCACTGAGCAAGTGAAAAAACTTAATTTACAGCAGAGATTATTGTATCATTTAATGTTTTAAATATATGCTGTATCAAAATGTTACTGCTGTCTAGTAAAGCAAAGGATGGGGCTAAAACTGTTAAAGGAAATGTAATAGTTTATTGTTCTGAAGTAGTGAAATTATCAAAGGGCTGCTACTTAGTGATATCTTTGACTGTCAGCTTTATTCACAGGATAATACATGTAGCACGATGCAATGTGTAAAATGTGTTTGTAATAATGAAAGTCACCCGTGGAGGTGTGTAAACCACAGACAAGTAGCTAGCATTATAAATTCCTGAAAACCTACACACAGTCTTCCATGGCATGGATAAAAGTAAAGTCTTCATGTGGATTTTGTGCTGTGGAAAGGATGTAAGATCTTGAGCTATGGCAGAGGACTGCTTTTTAAATTGATGTGATCTGCCCTGTGAGGGACTGTGTGTGCAGAGGAGCAGAGGTGGCTGAGACTGGCTGAAAGGAGGTGAGCTGCAAAGGGGGAGCTGTGGAGAGGGAAGCAACTTCAGGCTTCCCTCTGCTCCACTTGGAGGCAGGGTTGATGTGACAAGCTTGGTGGTACACACGAGTAAAGGGCTCTGAGAGGTGCAGAGAAATAAGGGGAACAGTTGGTTTTAATACACTGTCTCAGACAGGTGGAGGGCCCGTGTGTAGCAGCATTATTGTCCTGCTCTCATAGACTTAACTTCTGGTGGCAGTCTTCAGTCTTCCCTTCTCATCTTTGTCACTAAGTAGGAGGGTCTGATAGAAAGTGTTTTGATTTCTATTGAGTTAATAGCCTCTAGAACAAAAAAGCTCTTGAGCTGTTTTCTTGCTTTTTACATCATCTGTTGTTCCTCTCATTTCTCTCATTCTTGTTTCTGCATGTTCTAATTCCTATTATTCCTGTTTATCCTGTGCCATACATGCTTTCTTTTTCTGTTGGCTTTCTGTGGAGCTTGAGTTTTCTGTCGTGCCACTTCTGTTGCAGCTCCTACTCAAGACTTACCCTTACCATCAGGGCTAGTATCTTGGCTTTGGACTCAAAAGTGCTACCAGGATGAAGTATTAGGAGTTATGCTTGGTTGTGAGTCAAATTGTTTGCAGACAGATTTATCTCTTCCTCTGCCTTTTCTTTTGCCATTTTCCATTACATTTTATTTCTGCTCATGTCCTTATCTGCCTCTCACCTTATGTTTCCTTCATCAGCTGTATTGCTGTTGCTTTTTGGTATTTCATGAGCAACACTGCCAGTTTAGGATGAGCAAATCACATGACTAATTTTTTCCATTGCTTAGGAAAAAGCATTGTCCAGGGAAAATGGCACAGACAGGATGGTTCAAATTCTCTGGCAGCTTATAAGGGGAAAGCCACAGGGAAGTGTTCTATTAAATGCATCTTTCTTTGCAGCCTCTTGCTGGACCAAAGCAGGTGCAGTGTCTGCTTGTGCCACATCATCCTGGAATAACAAACCCAGCAACAATTGGTCTTGACCATTTCTGGTGAAGTTTTGTACCAAGACCTGTGTGATGTGTCTTGACTTCATTAGTGCCTTACCTCTGGTTGTATAATCTGTGTTGTGGATTTAACATGCTGTGGGTGCTGATACACCTGACTTTATCCAGCAGAACTCTCCTTGTGTCTGGCAGAGCCATCATGGAACTGGAGCCAGTGAAGTCTGTTATCCTTTCAGTTCTGCTCCTCTCCTTGAATGTGTGGGTCTGCTTGCTTCAGGGGGTTGACTTGTGTGGCCTTGTCAGTTTTGTGTCAGTGCGTGCTGCAGTGCTGTGGATGCAGGCATGGATACAGCGAGTGGCAGAGCACAAGAAGAGCAGAAACAGTGTAAGAAACGAGCATTAACAAGTCACATGGTTTCAAAGTAAATCAAAATCATAGGGAAGTCAAGATGGTAGTGTATTTTTTTTATGAGGTGAGGGAGGATGGGTGTTATCCTGTACTGTCTCTTCCCTGGGAAAAAAAAGCATCTGTCCTGTTTAACATTTATCAGTGACCTGGAGGAGGCAGTGGGGGATGCCCAAATTGCAGATGGCAGCCAACAGTCAATGAGCTGCTGGCTGCTCGTTCAGAGGGACCTGGACAGGGCTGGGCCAACACCAAGCCTTTGAAATTCATCCAGGAGAAACATGGAGTCCTGTGTTAGGAGTTACTGACTTCAGTTGCCCTTTTCCTTCAGTTTTCCTGTGCTTGTTCCTCCCCAGTTTCACTTGCTGCCTTTCCCTAAATATGTCCCAAGTCTTGTACAGTCCTACAAGCTCTTCCCTGCCATTCCATAGTGAGTCTCATAGCCCTGTAGGCATTCGCCCCCCTAATGGGAAAGGTGATCTAAGCTCTGTGGACCCTCACTGGAAGATTTCAAGGTTCAGCTTGGTAAAGCCTTAAGCAGCCTCATGTTCTACCAAAAGCTGATTCTGTTCTCAGCAAGAGGTTGAACTAGAGACTTCTGAGGTCTGTTCTAACCTGACTTACCCAGTTATTCTAAAAGTTGCTGCTGAACTGTAAATAAGTAAGTTCTGAGTTGTTTGCTCTGTTTGCATCATAACTTGCTGATAATAATCTGTATTTTAAGTCTGCATATTGCAGTCTTGTTCTGCCTGTTGATGATACTTCAGTTACTCAGTAGGCTGGCAAAATACTTCCACTTCTGAATCACTGTTTGTGTTGGGTTTGTTTGTTAATGCAATGCAACGCCAGCATTAAAAGCTGTATACTGTCTCTTAAACGTGATTTTGTTAAGTAAGCGTTAGAAACTTGTCAGACTTGTGGACAAGTTTTAAACAAGTTATACTATTTTGTTAAGATGTTACAAATGATACTTAAAATGTGGCAATATGGCATGCTATTGCATGCTGGATTTCTGTTTTTTTCTGAGAATCAACTGTGTATCAGTAGTACTTGAGGTATGAGCTGAGAGGCAAATTCCATTCTAGGGCATCTAAGCCAGGACTTCTTACACTTTAACTGAATAAATTCAGGTGTCTGTTCACTGTGTGCTGTGAATGAGCACAGTAAAGTGACAATAGAAATACTGATTTGGTAAATTAGCTTTTTAAATCTTCACAAGATGGTCTGCTTTCATGGCTGACTCTGGTCTTTTTTTAGAGGAGGGGGAAATTCCCTTTTGAACAGTCTTGGTGTTCCTAAACAGATGTTGGCTACGTTACTTGTACAATAGAGATTCAAAATGAAGGTGGTTCACAGCCAGTACTTGGAAACACAGAGGTCTGGATACTGTGTTGTGCACCAGTGGGAATCTGGAATGAGAAGCCTTGGGGACTTGTGCTTTTGCAGTTTGTGGTTTGGCAGAGTTCTGTTGGTCAGGTGCATAAATGATTATGTTTTGTTTTTTTAAATGAAAAGTTGATGGTGATTCTTAGGTGGCTTTGCTTTTAGGGGTGTGGCAGCTGTGTTGGTGTCCCAGCTTGAACACCTAAAAGTGCAAGTGCTCGTGCCCAGGTGTGTGTGCTTGTATGGCTGCTATGGCATAAGAATGTAAATGGATGCAAAATTGCTCTTTCCAGGACTTAGGGGATCACAGACCTAGATTATTCTGTTCCTGTGTTCACAGAAGTCACTGTGTGTGTAGCATGACTTCCTTGGAACAGCTGTTTCTTCTGCCAGAGCTAAGGCAGCTCAGAATTTCATCATGAGGGTCACAGTGTCATTAACAAACTTTTGTGATCACTTCCATCTTAATCTAAGGGCGTAATGTATCCTCCTCTAATGCCATCACTGCTCTGTTGTGGTGGAGGATTAAAGCAGTTATTTTGTTCTTCAATAACTATATCTTAGGTTTGCATGGTGTTACTTGAAATTCCAAAAGAACTGAATAGTGTAAGCTCCATGTTTTGATATTTATCAGCACTGTAAGTGTTACTTATTAGGTTCTTTTGTAAGACCACAGAGATTGTTTTCCTGCTGTATTCAGTACATAAAGCATACAGGGAAAGAGGGAGAGATCAGCAGTGATAATTTTTAATGTTTTGGTATGGTTTTTAATTATTCTCTTGATAAAGTTCTAGCTTTCTGTCCTCTACTGAGCTCATGCCTCATGCCCAGCTACCCTAACATGCAGGGGCACAGATTGACTTCTGAAGATAAATGTTGTTTTTTGAGATCTCCCTGTCCAGATTTTTTTTTCAGAGGGAAAAATGTAAAATTTTTATTCATCTTGGCAAAAGTATGGTTTTGTTTCAGAGAGACAGCCCATTCTTTGTGGGTTTGATCTTGTTTCCATCATTGTACTTGAGCACTTTGAGGCTGGCTGGGAATTGTTGCAGTTATCTTTTGTTAAAGGTGTCTCCTTTTTTTGTCCTTTCTGTTTCAGATTTAGCCTTGGAATCTAATCCATCTGATCATCCCAGAGCAAGCACAATTTTCCTGAGCAAGTCACAAACAGATGGTAAGCTAAGGTTTTTTCCAATTCAACAAAAAAAATGGAAAAATAACCAAAAGTAACAGCTCAAGAACACAGTGCTTCAATTCTTTCAAAGCATAGGCATTAGTAATTTATGTATTTACAGAGAAATGTGTTTGTAGACCATTTTACTCAGCACTTAAAATCACTTGTTCTTCAAGATGCTTAAGTATCAGATTTCAGAATGCAGATCTCAGTAGTCTGAAGGAGCAAGGCTCTCTTTATTAGTGTAATTCAAGTTTCAAGCAATGGTGGTTTTTTAATGACCGATGACTTTTAAAAATTGTTTTAAAGTAAAAAAATTTTAGTTAAAAAAAGTACATTTTCTCTAAGAAATAATAAGCCTAAACCATCAGTCTCTATCAGTTGCTTTTGAATATGTTGTTTTAAACATTCAGAAGATAAATATTCTCCAATCTCAGTTTTAATTATATAGATATATTGGGATTTTCAGTTTCTTTGCTGATCTTGTGTTTATATAATAACTCAGTTTTGAACAATTACTGTAGTTTGTGCATTCCAAAATGCTGTTAAAAAATAGTTAAATACAATCTTTTCTGTTTCTTTCATAGTTAGTTCTTGTTTGAAGCACTGTTTTGCTAAGAAAGTGATGCACTTGAGGTTGGATGTGTTGATGGAAAGCTGCAGTGTGTCTTTTAACTTGGCACAGCTTTGCCACAGAAAAGAATTATTTTGACAGGTCTGTCAGCTGCTGTCCTGCTATTCAGTCTTGTGGCAAGTGGTAGAATTGTCAGTTGTTTCAACTTTGTAGTGCTCAGATAATCTGTGAGCAGTGGGAACAAGCACTAGCCTGGTTCTCCAGAAGAGAGGGTACCAAGGAAATGGGAAGAACTCTTTTTTGGGGTGTTGAAGGTCAGTCTTCAAACAGCCAGAGGGCCTGACCTGCTCATTTCAGACACCTCTCAGATGAGCAGTGCTGAAGGTGCAGCTCACATTGCCAGAGTTCATGAGTGCTGTCCCTGTGCAGCCTGCCAGCCTTGCTGCAGATAATGTTCAAACTACATGAACAGGCTTGCTGGGAGTAGTGATTTGGTTTTCTGCAAATGAAATGTACTGAATTGTGTAGACTTGTGTTCATGTAGAAAAAGGCTCTGCTAGGTGAGGTAGTAACTATTAAGCTATTCTCTGAAGTTTGTGTTAAATGAATTGATTTTTATGGAGCAGTTGGGCAGAATAATTTACTTTCTAATTTCCCTTGTTTTTCTTTAGTTGACCTTCCATAGAATCAGTAGAATTAATATCCATAAGTTCTCTCTCAGTGAGATGTTATCAGGATTATGAGTTTTGATTTGTGCAAAAACACTAAAGAAAGTGGATACTCTTTTCCAATTGTCATTTTTTCTAAATATGTAAGAGAATGTGTCCTGCTAAAGAGTGGTATGATCTGAGGTTAGAACTTTGGAGAGGTGCCTGTCCATGCTGGCCACATTTGCAGACTTTGTGCCTGTGTGCAGCTCTCAGCTCTGCCTGACACACTGTTGTATTGCTGCTGTCACAGCTGGAAGTTTAACCTTGCAGGCCCTTTTGAAAGACTAACACAGTTGAAAATGATCAAATGACATGGTTGCAGTTATGTGATAAACTGGTGCACAGCTTGTGCCAGCATCTTCTGTATAGTGAAAGTATAAGGGTATTCCCTTTTACCTTGTGCTGTCTGATAGGAGAGAGAGCATCCTCCTTGTGTGCCTTTGGCAGGCTCAGGGTGTGCTGGCTTTGCTTCTGTTTGCTGTTGGACATGGTTTGAACTGTCTGAAATCATCCTGTTTCTCATGATAGACAGCATCTTTTCAAAGCTGAGGCTTTTTCCCCTTAGTGTGATGGGAAGTAGTTGTTCCTAAATGCACATGTGGGTAGCTTGGTAAAACTTGGTATTTTTTCCTCAAACTACTTTTCCATTTGAAACTTTTAATACTCCTATACTTTAGAAAACTAGGTTAATAGAATGCCTTTATTGAATGTAAATTGGGAAACCTTTCAGTTCACATTCTTTTTCCCTCTTTCTAGTGCGAGAGAAGAGGAAGAGTAACCATATAAATCATGTAAGTAAAATGGATTCTATATAAATAGTATTAGGATATTGGGCCAAAGACAAATTCAAGGAAACAACTGTAGTAGTTCTAGGTATATAATCTTACATATGTTCCAAATCCTCCTTAGAAAGGTGAAACTGAATTATCTTTGCCCACCTCTAAAAAATAAATAGGCACAATATCACAAAGCATAGAATTGCTGATGTCAAAAAATAAGAATGAATTTTTTGTTGTATCAGCATTAAGCATTTCAGAACAGTCAAGAAGAAAATATAAGCCAACCTGTCTGTATTTTTTTTAAACAGAAATAAAACTGCATTAATTTCTCAGCCAAGATGGCAAGTCTTGAATGACTTGCTGATTGAGTATTGCTACAGGACTTCTTTTAAGAAATGTATCCAGTATGAAAAGAGAATAGTGAACAAATATCATCAGTATGATAAACAAGTGATACTCCATTAGTTTAAAATTTGAAAATATGCGCTGAGCTTCTTCCACAAATATTAGTTGGTTTGGACACTTCACTTACCAAAAAAGCAGCCAAAACAAAAAAGATGCAATGTCATTAATGAAGTGGATAAAAAATCATTGACTAGTAAAGGTAAGAATGGAAGTTAGTAACATAAAGTTTAAAAAATACTGTTTATCAAAAGTGTCTACTGATAAAGTACTGGTAAGATAATGGTATTTCAAGTCTCTTATTTAGTGGAGGTGATTCTTTCCCCTTCTTTTTCTCTCTTTCTTTTTCTGTTAGAATTCGAGCTTTGGTCTGCCAGTACTAAGGTGAAATGTGATTGGAGAGATTTGCTGGCAAACTTCAGCTGGAATGGGAAATACTCCCAGGCAGCCATTGAGTTGTGAAGGGTGCCAACATTTTCATATGGAAGACTTTCAAGTTTTAGACAAGGCATTTAAAAAAATTCTGTGAAAACTAATGAATCTTGAATTGTTTGATTAAAATTCCCCCCTCAGTTATGATGTCCTATCTCTAGTGCAAGGCAGTCTTGGAAAATGCTCAGGGTAGGGTTATATTGGAAGATTTCTTACAGTACAAAATGTATAGGATTAGGATGGATGATGGAGCATATTGCTAGCTGTAACTAATAATGGTAAAAGTCAGGGTAATAGCAGTACTCTGTTTCTAGATTCCAGGACATGTGTGAAGGGAGCCATGTCAGGAAAAGGTTTCTTTTTTTTTTAAACTGACCAACCCCCAAATGTAAGGCTGGATAACCAGGAACTGTAAAGATATTGGATGTAAAAGAAGGGAGATGGTGATTATGGAGTCACAGGGAAGACTGAGACACAAATTGACAAGAATGGAATGGGAGAGAACTGAGAAAATCAGAACTTGCTGCTTTAGCTCAGCTATTTCTGCTGTAAATGATCTGAAATCACGTTGTGTGTTACAAGGGCTGGTTTATAAATGTATCTTACCCAAAGGAACTGGGTGGCTACAGGGTAGCTTACACTGCAGCAGCAACCATCCACAGGGACCTCCTGTGCAGTAACCACTTGAGGTGTAAAGCCAGCATTCAGTGTGCTAAACAAAAGCTTACAGAATCCCTCTTCTTGAATGTATTTCAGTTCTGGTCTTCTTTTCTTCTTTTTCTCCCCCCTCCAAGGTTTCTCCTGGGCAGCTTACGAAAAAATACAGCTCATGCTCAACAATATTTATAGATGACAGCACCGTCAGTCAGCCTAACCTTAGAAGCACAATAAAGTGGTAAGATCCTTGTCATCAACAGGGGCTTGGGTGGCATTGCAAGGGTTATTTGGGATTTTCTGGGGGTCTGGAATGAGAGAAGCACAGCACTGCTTCTGCAGGTTGGTCACAGAAGGGGTGTAGAGGCCTGAGTGTTTGACTGCTGGAGGGAGCTCTTGTTTCAGTCACAGAGCTCATGGACTGTCCTGTTTCAAAGTCCTGCTCATCGTGCAGTTGAGGCAGGGCAGAAGTGTGTCAGCATTTTGGGTTTGAAATATGTTGAGATGGGGAGTTTAGTTCACACTGAAAGCCACATCAAGAAGTTCTTGACCTGGGAGAACTTGAAATGGATTTTGTGTGGAGTTGCAGGAAAAGTTGCAGGACTGTGTTTGGTTCTTGCCAGTGGTATTAGTCTGCCCTCTAGTTGTGGAAAACCAGCATGTTGCTGGCTTGGGGTTTAGTTCAGGCTGTTCTGCTTTGTCTTCACATACTTGTTACTTTATGTTCTCCAGTGTAAATGGCTGCTGGAGCTATTTGCCTGGGTACCAGAAAGTCAGTTATTTGCACTTAGATGACACCAGCTGAGAACTGAGAAGAGAGTTTTATCTTGAGGGGAAAGGAAGGCTGAGTAGATTGAGTCACAGAAGGCTTTTTCTGATTTAATAGTGCAGTAGAGTTTGGAAATGTCTGAGATGATTTGTTACTTTAAAATTTGGGTTCAGACAAAGGTATGCAGCATGTCACTTCTCCTTTTCTAGAGAAAAACAAAACAAAATCCCAAAAAATTATGCTTGTGCCATTTTGAAGTGCTGTACAGTTGACAGCAGATCAGCACTTCTAGTGATAGGTTCCTGTGATGGCAGCACTCCTGTTATCACCATGGGTAAAGAATCTGAAATTTGGCCACAGTAGATGAGAGTTGATGTATGAAACCTATTGCCTCACTTAGCAAAGACTGAAACCTGTTCCTGTCCACTGCTTGGATTATGCTGGCATAATACCACCTTTATTATTCTCTTTTTCAGACAGGTGCTAAATTAGACAGCCAGACAGGGTTAAAACATCTCCAGAATCTCTGCAGTGGTATATGTAACACCAAGTAGAACTTAGATTATAGTTGGGAATAGTCCACATTTTCACTAAATACCACCTCATCAGGAAATGAAGGTTTATGTTGAAAATGTCACTCAACACTTATTTTGTTGCACAGATATCTGTACAATGAATGTAAAAGTAATTTGGCTGGCAGATTTGATTTGGCCAATTTCTGCCCAGGCAGTTAAACATCAGAAACGAGACATGTAGTACTTGGGAATGTGAGAGGAGGTCACTGAGAACTGGATTTGTGACATTTTGAGCTAAATGACAGCTTTTGCAGTGGAATTGTGGGCATGGAATATGCTTTGTTAAATCTTTTTTTTCTTTCTCTTTTTTAGTGTAACATTAGCAATATTCTATCATATAAAGAACAGGTGAGTGAACTCTTTCTTTGCTGAAATATAATGACTTTCTTTCTGAATCAGGAATATAAAATCATAGAATCACTAAGACTAGAAAAAACCTCTTAGATCATAGAGTCAAATATGGTCTTGGTCACTTCAGTGACAGCTGGTGAAACTTAAAGGAGATGAAAAATCTGACATTTCATGCTGTATCTGTTTCCTTTTTGTACCCCCTCTTGAGCAGCTGTGGAAGGGTCAGTAATGCTCTCACCAATGGCACATAAAACTCCAAAACAGGGAGTGAGGAAAACACACTTAACTCACCACAAATCAGCCTTTGGACTTTGCTCAGCTTTTCCTGAATACAGAGGTACAGATTTAGTTTTGATGGGTGAAGGAACACTGTCCATGTACAAATCACTCTTGCCATTACAGCCAGTTCCAGCTATGCTTCTGAATTACAGCTGACTTTTTGAAGTAAATGCTATTAATGAGTTTCAGCTGGTTTCACATTTTGAGGGAGAACTGTAATAAGCATAATACAAGAACATGGAAAGCTATTAATTGTTTAGCACCCTAAATATTAAATTGTAAGGACTCATCATTAAATGCTTTGTAAAAATACAAGGAAGCTCCATACCATATTCTAGGAAAAGCTGAACTATGAAATAAGTCCCTTGATCCTCCTTAATGAGCAATGATTTTTAGTAGAGCATAGCATTACCAATTAACTCTCATTACTAAACCAGAGATTTTTGTTTTGTAGAGATTCTGACAGATCATTGGATATTTTTGATGAAAAATCTCATCCTCTCACAGTAAGTGTAATTTTTGGATCCTCTGAATGTGTATCAATAACTTCTTGATTTGTATTGTATAAGTCATAAAAATGTATTAGCATTAGGCCACAATCAAACTGATCTTAAATTGTGTCTTTATATATAATACAAAGTGCAAACAGTGACTTTTGAGATCAGTTAGATCATGAACAGAGTCCAGTCTTTCTAAATACTACAAACTATGTTTGATTTTTATGCTTTGACTATAAATAGAAAGAAGCATGTGCCCAATTCTTTTGTATTCTGTGTCTGAAGTTTCTTGTCCGTGTCTTTTCGTCCCCTCCTTAATACTGCTTTATTAGAAGTGTTTTCAGTTTCTTTAGGAAGATGTGGTCAGTAGGTATGTGCTAACCTTTTAATGACTGCAAACAGGGGAATATAATACATGAAGCATCACACGAAGGAGGCAACCCTGAGCTTGGTCTTTAAAAAACTGGAAAGGCAGCATTTTAACATTTAAAGCAAATATGCTTAAGACTGCTTGCAGTAACAGAAAGGAGCATTCAGGATGTGATTTTAAGGTGACTGGTCCTGGTACACATTTTTAGACACTCTTAAAAATGCAAAACCTCATAGTACAGGGAAGCTTAAGAGTGGAGTGTGTGCTTTTCACATCCAGTTTGAGCACTCCTAGCTTAGTGCCTGTCCTACAGAAACACTTCCTTTGTTTTTCACGTGGAATTAATTTAGCAAAGATCCAGTGGCAATTGAATTTGCTCTGGGACTTACCTGAGGGAATGCAGTAAAACCTATTTCACAGATTTCGCTTGTTAAGAAACAGATTTTAATAAAAAATTTAGTATTTTATGTTTGTTAGAGTTCCATCCCTAAATATGACCCATTGTGCTAGGAATTGTACAGTACAGTACAATATAAATAAATACAACTCTTTACTCAATTTTAAAAAAAAAGAACTTCAGGACAACAGCTATATCCAGGATTTTTTGTATGGACTATAGCACTTCAGAGCAAAAACCAAAACTATTTTAAATGCCTGAATCTGTTGTTTCAAATTCAAAATTATTTATATAAGATGAACTCCATCAGACAATTTCTTTATTTAACAACTTGATATTCTTTGATTCTTTCATATAGCCTACCTCTTGTTTAATGAGAAGAAAATCATTGTGTCCTCTGGGGAACACTTAAAGGTCTTTTCTATCTTACTGCAGCATACAGACAGAAACAGAGTTATGCCTGATTGTCACACTTGTGAGGGAAAGGCACACACAGCTTGTTAGTTTCTATAGCAATGGTGTTTGGCCTGGGTATCTGCTGTTCCTTCAGAAAGGTTAATTAGCAGGAAGAAATCTCTGAACACCTTGTCTTCTAAAGATGCAGTCACAAGGAGTCCAAACCAGGCTCTGTTGACCCTAATGGGACCCTGTTACTGGTATCACAGATTTAGTCACAAATACCAGTCTTGGTGCTTCCTTCCTCAGTTCCAGTGTCTTGGTTTAAGACAATTTAAAAGGAGAACACTCTGAAATAAGTTGCCTCCCTGTATAGGTTCAACCAATCCCTTTTCACTAATAAGGAACAAATACAAGTATATGTAAGTGAAAAAATAACAGTTTACTAACAAACAAAACAGCAGTAGGCAAAAACTAACAGTAAATAACTTGTAGATACCAAACTGCTGAATCTCACACCCCATGGGGACAAGGAGGGACCCAAAATGCCAGAAATACCCTTCCCAAGATGAGAAAGCCATTAACTGCAGTCTCTCTGAGACCAAGAAAAAAAACACTGAAAGAGAACCCAGAAAGGGCAAAGCCTCTGCTTCAGGTGAAGCCAAGACCACCCAGCAACAGGGCCCAGCTGCCTGCCAGAGCCCAGTTTCAAAGCACCTGGGATAGCACACACCCATCCCCAGCTTCCTGCAGCAGGGCCCTAAAGAGACAGTGACAGCTTTTGGGCACAGATGGATGGGGAATACAATACATTTTGGGTTACCTCAGGACATCCAGTCGGCAAAAATGTGCTTCCAGATGTGCTTTTGTACCACGTGTAGCACAGGAATGATGAGTGTTCCTGCTCATGCTGTTCCTAATGCTGCATGTCCCCCTTGCAGAGATAACCCCTGTTGGTTAGTGGTCTATTAGAAGGCTGTGTGGGCAGTGCAAAGATAACTGACCTCTGCATTTTACTTGACAAGGCTCCCTGGCTCTTTTGAACTACAAAACCACAGGAAAAGACTTGCTGCTTTGCTTACCTCACAACTACTAGCTTAGTGTCAGCAGGTGTGCTGTTCTCAGCTGCTGTCCTTACCATACTGCAGGTCTCACCTGGACTGCAGGCAGAAATCTGTTCAGTATCAGTCTTGCAGAACCAGTGTGCAGAGTTGGAGCTCTCCAAGTTTCATCCCTCCAGAAAAAGTGCTGACTGTCACAACATATCTCAGACACTTCTTATTGATTGCTTTCACAGGCTGTTTATTTCTGAGCTTTTCTTCTCCCCTGTATTTAGAAACAGTTTAGCATTGTGCCAAAGTTAAATCTAGTTGTTCATTAGCTTTGTTATCTTTCTGGAGTCTCAGGAATGAGTCCTGTGAAGACAGTGTAAATTACCTTCTAGTTCCACCTGTGACAGAATTATTGCCACGTGTTGTTCAGTGCTTCCTCAGCTGGAAGAGGAATCTTGTGAAGTCTGTTAATTGTGCATTTTGAAGAGCCACTGTTTTCCTGGTGTGTATATACCTGTGATTTTCTTGCAGGAAGAAACTTTATTATTCACATCTCTTTCAGTCTGTAGAATGTTCAATGGACAATAGTTAGCACCTGCAATGATGATGGCAGTTCATGCTCTTTCCTGTTAGCCCTACAGATCTAACAAGTGCTCAGAAGAGAGATCCCAGCTAAAGCTGTTGTGTTTTGTTTGCAATGTTTCTGCTATTGCAAGGCCGCTCCTTTCGGTGTAGATTCTGTTCGCCTCTGTGACAGGAAATGGGTGTGTACAGCCCGGTGAGCAGCAGCAGCCTGTTCTGTAGAGTCAGGGTTAGGTGAGATGGATTTCAGTAACTGCAAGAACTTTCTTTCAGCGGGAAGAAGTCCCAGATGACTACTACAAGCACGACCCTGACCACAAGCACATCTACCGGTTTGTCCGGACGCTCTTCAGCGCGGCACAGCTGACGGCGGAGTGTGCAATAGTGACCCTGGTAAGAGGCGCTGCAGGGCTGCAGCTCGAGCTTCCTCATCAGGACCCGGCCTGAACTGACACCTGAGGAGGGAAGAGTGGCTCAGTTAGGCATTAGCATTAGGCATTAACAGTGCCCTGTTAATGAAGGCACAGGACAAGAGAGTTCGTTAGAGATTTCTAAGTAGTCACAGAGGTGATTAAAGGAAAGGGCAATTCCCTTTTCTGTATATAAATATGTAATGCTTAATTACTTGTCCAGTAAACCCCTGTTTGTTTCATAATACATAACTCACTGAAGAAGCTTGAGAAGAGCAGAACAGTGGGATGCTGTAAACAGTGGGGTGTGATGGGACAATACACAAAGACATCTTTTATTTCAGTTGTGTGGAGGGGAAAGTGTGAGTTTTGAGTTTATATTACCCAGAACAAGTAATACTGCCTTAGAGGATCAAGAGTCAATCCTATAGGAACTCTAGGAGAGGATCTTTCTCATTATGATGTCCTTCAATCATTGCCACCTTTCTACCAAACTTTTTTTTTTTATTAAGCCAAAGAGGCTATAACTTCTTTCCCCAGGTGACATGGAGATATTTAGAATTTAAGAACAATATTAAGATAATAATATCATTACAGTTTGTTGTTTGATTTCAGAAAGTATGATGGATTTAAAAATTTATGACAATGATTTTTTATTTATATATATATATGTGTGTGTATATATGTATATGAAAGGAAATCTAAAAAACACAACATGTATAATTGCTGCTTTAGACAGGCTCCCAAACTGCACTCTGTTGCACACTAAACTTCAGTCTTCATTGTGGCTTCTTTCTGTAAAACAGTGTGAAAGGAGAACAGAACTGTCACCAAAAGACAATATAGCAATTAAGCAAACTTAGTTTGTAGGACTCTCTTTAATAAGGAAATGAGTAAATAAAAAGGCTGAATTTTTAAGAGCTATTGAAACTCTAAAAGTAGTTGGAGTTTTTGCTTTTTCAAAGACAGGCAAGCAATTTTGACAGAAGAAGATGACAGCTAGCCCTGGGCAAACTAGCTGAAGTGTTGACAAAAAATGGAGTTAGTTTTTAAAGTGAATTTTACCACTAGATGGCCCTGTTATTATAGGAACACCTTTAGGCTATTTGAAGGCTATTACAAGCCAAGGATGGGAAGAAAGCATGCAGAGACCTCAGTGACTGAGATTAATCCTTCCCTTAGACCTTAATAGGTGGATTAATCCTTCCCTCATCCCCTAATTTATCTGAAGCTGCATTAGGAACTTGGATTTAGTGAGAGAATAGAAAATTAAAAACAATTTATATTCAAATTTGAAAGTGCAAATTACTCAGTACACGGATCATTACAGGAGTGTGAACAGTAGAGAACTTTTATGGAAGGGAGACATTCAACATCCTAGAGCTGGTTTGAGATTTCATGGGAGGAAAAGAGCAAGGCACATCTTTGGACTTGGGTATGTCTCACTGCCTAAGCAGTTGGTGATGGAGATGAAGGGATTGGAGTTGGTTCTTTACTAGGTAGAATAGAAATAGCTCTAAAGGCCTTTCATTGTGGAAAGACAGCGATTAACACATCTTTGTCCCATCACTAGAGAACAAAGTGCAGGTTTCAGCACTTCCTGGTAAGCCACAAGTGCTGAACCTTCACCACGATGAAAGGCAAATGTGATGCTGAGTGATTTGCTGTGCGGGACTGGCCCTAATGAGAACCTGCCAGTGATGTGTGACTGGGTGACAGAGCTGTAGCAGTGGTGACAGAAGGAGCAGTGCTCATCCCTCAGGACTCAGTCCTCACCAGCTGCTGTGTACACTGGTGGTCCAGCCCTTGTGGGATAGTAAAAAATGGAATCTGTAACTCCTGAAAATTTGGATTCTTAGGTGTAGGTAGTAATCACTGATACTTATTTTGACAGTAATAAATAGTCATATTGGACTGGCATGTTTGCTGCTCAGCTCTGCTCCAGGCCTTAATTACACACATACAATTGTGGGGTTTTGTTGTTTGGTTTTTTTCCTTCTTCTTTCCATAGGTTTATTTGGAAAGGCTTTTAACCTATGCAGAGATTGACATATGCCCTAGTAACTGGAAGAGGATAGTCCTAGGAGCTATTCTGCTGGCTTCTAAAGTCTGGGATGATCAAGCTGTGTGGAATGTGGATTATTGCCAAATACTGAAGGACATTACTGTTGAGGACATGTAAGTTGCAAAGTTTGTGTGATCTATAGTGGTGGGTTTTTTTGGGGGGGTTGTGTGTGATTTTTTTTGTTGTTTGTGGTTTTTCAAATAGCATTCTCTGTGAACATGCTGAAAAAATATCTCTCTGTTGCTATGATGTATGTATATGGTGTGTATTTGGTGTCTGGCCTCATTTTCTTTTTTATATCAAGAAACTTTGGATAATTACCCTACTTGGAGACAAATCTGTATTAATAATATTAATGACGTGGGTGAGTGACTTCAAAGTTATTTTTCTTTACCTTCTTTCTCTCAGTGACGAGCCATGGAACTAAACTGCCCAGTTTATAGTTTTATCAAAAGGTTTTTTTTGAAGGAAAAGAAGTGAACTGAATTTGTCCCCTGCCTTTTCTGTTTTAGAAATTGAAGAATTGCAAGGTAGACCATAACTTGTGACTGTCATGTCTGCTTGTGTATCCAGTTAAGGCCTAAACATCTCAGGGTCTGAATTCCTAGTGCTGCTGCTGGCAGTCAGGTGTTGTTTGTGTGGGTAGCTATGGTTGCCTGTGTTACACACAGCTCCTGCTACAGCTTATCCTCTCTGGGTGGGTTCTTAGACCTGCCTACAGTGCTGAAAACAAAGTCCTCAGTCTTATTACTGCTTCTTTTTGTAAGGTTGTTTTTTTGGAGGTATTTTAGTCTTGGTTATCAATTTCAGCTTTTCTGAAATTTGGATCTGCTGTCTTTCTTGCTGCACTCAGCTTTAAACTAGATTCTGCAGTATAGGAAGATGCCCATCCTCGGGCTCCAGACTCATACTATGGGCTGGAGGTATGTTTTTGTGGACTGTAGTTGGCCCATTAGGTTTTCTGTTAAATTCTTTCTCACAAAGTTCTATCTCAGAACTCTGAAACGTCAACATTACTGTTTCAATTCCATTTGCCAGCTCGTTCTCCTACTTGTCATAGTGATAGAAGTGATACAAGGGCAGCTAAAACACCAGGCTTTCTGGCTTTGCTTTCCTGACATGCCTTGTGTGTGTGTGAGTTTAATCACAGTGCTGTGCCCTGAGCATGTGTCCAGGGCTATGCAGTGACAGCACAGGAGCAGACTGAGCTGGCAGAGCTCTGCACACAGCACTGCGAGGCTGTCCCTGTCATGGGGCAGTCTTCTTGCTCCAGGCTCTCTTCCCTGGATTCAGCCCAAACTAATGTTTAAAATACAGCAAGTAATTATTCATTTGGCACTCTTTAGGAGGAGGAATATCTAGTTTTCTTCCTTTTAGGTGGGGGGCTGTATTTATAAAAACGAGGGAGTTTTCTGCACTAAAAAAATTTTTATTATTCAAATTATTTCACATCTCAAAAGCAGCAACAACCACTGTTACTTGTTTTATACATACCCTTTGCCTGGGAGTTCTTTGTCTCAAAATTCAGGACTGTGCCAGCCTGCTTTCAGGAAGGCATAATTAGTGATTTTATACAATGTTCACTCAACCTGGGCCCAAGTGCTCGTCTATCTGAGGAACGTACTTGAAGCGTTGCTGCAGATATCTCTGAGATGGCTGAAGTGGGGTCAGCAGAGCCAGGAGTGCTGGAGTGTACATCTTGCTCTTTTTGATGTCTCCTCTTCTAGCCCTATTTGGGACAAATCAAATTGACAGCACTGAAAATACCTGTAACAAGCAGGATATTTATTGCCAGTGCTGGGTCTCCTGAAATTGTCACTTACTTGCATTTTCAAAGCAGTGATGGTGATAAGGAAAATAGATGGATTTTAGGCATATGTTTTTCCTCCAATTTGAGTATGGGATTTTTGTAATCTCATCTCATTTGAGATGACTTAGACCTTTGAATTTAGGTATGGGCAGACACTGTACTACCCCCTTCCTGACAGTGGCACAGGATGTTCATCCCAAACTGTGCAGCTGGGCAGACTTCACCACTCCTTGGTTGGATAATATCACCATAATAGGGACCTCAGAAAACTGCTTAAAATACTCGGCAAAATTGTTTTAAGTTTATAAGTCTACTTTCAATTCATGGTTGGTACTATAGCTAACTGTCAATTTTAGTAGTTGCAGTATTTTTTAAACCAGTCACTTGATAGTGAGTATTAACTATTCCAAATACAAGAGTTAGTGAGAGAAAAAAAATTGGCAAAAGATTTCAGTCATAATTGCAATGTAATGTTGGAGATGGCTTGTGATGCTGCCAAAAAAATCCACCCAAAATCCCAGCAGCTCCCCAGCTAAAGATTGCTTGGCAAGACTCTACCAGGTAGGGCTCCCTGGGTGGGCCATTCCTGGGCAGGAACAGCCTATCTGCAAGAACTGGTGGCAAGTTTTGTTTGTGAACTCCTGTGAATTTTCCTCTTGGCTCTCTGTATCTCAGATGATCTCACTAACCTGACAGACCTTCTTGAACCACTGCAAGCCAAGCATGGGGTCTGCACCACTGTGGAACTGGCAAAAGGTTTTATACCTGATTGAGTTCACCCAGTTTGCAAATGTGTGTGTGCTTACAAGCCAGGCAGTGTAGGTGCCCCTCCTCCCCACCACTCTCTCCCCACTGCTCTGAGTCGTGCTGGCAGCACCCCCCAGCTTTGTTAGGGCAGGGGCTGGGGCAGGGGCAGCTGCCACATGTGGTCATTTGCCTTTGCCTCATCCTACTCAACACAGCTGAAGAGTTCATCTTAATTTTTCTGTCACAAGACCTCTTCTATTTGACCAAGGCAAAGGTAGGTTTTTTAATGAAAGACATTTTTCTTTTGGGTTTTGGGAGATCGTTTTTTGGTTTGTTTTACTTATTTCTAATGGGAAAAAAATCAAAGGAAATTCAGTTGACATTTGGAAGTCATCCTTTGTCAGAACATGCTTGCTTTGATGAGACCGAATCCGTAATTGCTGAAAAATTAACAGTACAGCTGCTAATCTTGCCATGATTGTTTGTAAGGGGACACATGCTGTTCATTCTTCAGGCTACATATATTTGTAAATAAGGCACAGAAAAAACATGGGCATTATCCTTTCCCAGGTTTTAAACCACTGTTAATAGACTTGTTAATCCAATGAAGAATTGTATTTTTACAGAATTAAAATGTATTAGCCTAGTGAGTACAAAAGGGGCAATGAAGAGCATTTACTCACAGGGTAAATCAAGCTCTGATCAGCTGATCATCAAAACATTATCTGATTTACATTTCTATAGGCTTATGACCATATGAACAGGAAATTAATTTTGGCACTAGGTTCAATGATACTCAAGTCTGCTGTGGGAGAAAGAAGCACAAAGCTGCTATTCACATTGAGACCCACCACCCAATACAGGACAACACGGATGATTCCTTGATTTATTTGCCCCCGCACTGATAGGTAAAGCATCCATTTTGAAAGCTCCCAAAAAAGCAGTAACAACCTTGGCACTGAGTTGGTGCAACTCATCTTCTGGTGTATTCACAGTTGGCCTTACAGCTGCTAAATTCTGTTGGAACAGATCTGCTGCCTGTAGGGACTGTTGTTGAGTTGGTGTTGAACTGAACTGCTCTGTTTGGGTACCACCAGTTTCTTCTTGGGTTAATTTGTAAAACATTGTTTTTCCTCTGTAGAACATCTCTGCTTTAGCTGACCACATTACAGTAGCTGAAGCAGTTTTTTCATGTCATGGCACTCTCCATGCTTTCCTCCAAGTATTTTGCCCAGCGAAAACAGACAAGAGAATAAAAACTGGACAGTGCCCTTTGACATAGTACTTTGTTATCCTGCCTAATGCTATTGAGGAGAAAATTCCTTCTTCCACCTAATGCTGCTTATTTATTTATTTATTGGAGATGAATCCATGTTGCTTCAAGAGGCTTTTTTCTGTGAGATAATAGCAGCAGCTCTTCATAGATCCATTTGTTGCCGTGGTGATCTGCCTACTCCTTTTGTTAGTCCGCCTCTACTTCAATAAACCCCCTTCCTGTTATCAGCCTGGTGAAAATGTCTGCAAGTTCTTCAGAGCTAATAAACAGCATACATCATTCCTTTCATCTGATCACTATAGTGTGGGGCCGTATGAGAGTGAGAATGGCGCATGAATTGTACAGCTGCACTAATGGAACTCCGAAGAATGAACCTCCCCGCTCAGCCGGGCGAGTGCACGACAGGGCACTGCCTTCCTCCCCGAGCCGGAGGTGCCAGCACTCAAAAGCTGCACCTTGTTTTGAGCACCAGGGAATGACCTGTCTCTCGAAACTAATAATGCAGAGCTCTCCGTGACCTGTTTCAAAGTTGCTGGTTTTAAAACAAGCTTGAGGTCTCTTCAATGTTTTCAGCCTGCTAAAACAGTCTTTTTTTTCCTTTGTCTTGTGTCCCTTACGCCTCCTAGGAACGAGATGGAAAGACACTTCTTGGAGCTACTGCAGTTTAATATCAATGTTCCTG
The DNA here is from genome assembly GCA_013398075.1 of Notiomystis cincta. Classification (NCBI taxonomy): domain Eukaryota; kingdom Metazoa; phylum Chordata; class Aves; order Passeriformes; family Notiomystidae; genus Notiomystis; species Notiomystis cincta. The sequence goes on from VZRX01000049.1 coordinate 530,359, forward strand.
CCAGTGTTTACGCCAAATACTACTTTGATCTTCGCTCCCTAGCAGATGACAATAACCTGAGCTTTCTGCTGGAGCCTCTCAGTAAAGAGAGAGCACAGAAGCTGGAGGTAAATGGTCTGAGAGTGGCTGAGCAGGGGACTCCTCTGTCTTGTATGAGCAGTAAGAGCATCTGTTGCTAATCATTTTAAGTGGCAGTTAGAAAAACTAAAAAGCTTTTAGATTAGTGTATTACAGGGTAATTTAACCCCTTTATAAATACAGTTAGCACTTCTAAAACCATGCCTAGGCTAAGCTAGTACTCTGAGGAAAGGAAGGGTTTTGGAAGAGATTACAAAAGTCTAGCAGATCGCAAAATAAAATTGATGTTATTTAGGGAACCGTAGTTCTGCTAGGCTACTTAAGATTGAAAGGACTAGTGTCATATGTAATGGATTGTCTGTCCTTCCCTGGTCACAGTCTGTATTCCAAGCACCTAGAGACAGTCACACTCAGAGCCTTCTAAATACTACCAGCTGAAGGTTTCCCACTGCATCCCACTGCACAGCTGCTTTTAGATTTAGAGGGAGCGCTCTTACTGCTCTCATGGTTTAATAAACAATTTGTCTGGGGACAGCTGCAGAAATAAGTCCTGGATTCCCACCTTTCCAGAGAAATGTTGCTTTAAGATAAACTTCTGAATTAGCCCCTTCTTGGGAATCCTCCAGAATGCCCAGAGGAGTGTAAATGCAGATTACTGTCCCTTTCTGCTCGATGGGAAAGGCTGCCCTTGTGGGGAGGCCCCACAGCCTTCTTGGCCTGAAGGCTCATTTTAAAAAGCTTTAACTTTAGCAGAGTCAGTCTTCCTAGTTGCTGGAGATATGTAAGACATTTTGAAAATATACAAATTACCTGGGTTCCCAGGGAAATTTATTGTTGGATCAATGCAACCTTTCATCTGTCCAGGTTTAATTGATGACTCTGCATGTTGTTTTGTTGACCTTTCAACAAAAGCATTACCACAGGCCCTGTGTACACTGATACCATAGCCCCTTTCAGAGAGGGGTGTGCTGTGCATTCTTGGTTTATATTGTTCAGTTGTCCACCCCCAATAACTCTGCCAAGGGCTGGGGATTTTATTTTGTCCCACGAGTGCCTGAACTTCAGGAGTAAGTGTGATCCCTCCTGGTCCTTTGGAATGATAAGTATGATATGCCTATGAATTCCTCTATTTAAAGTTAAGCAATGCAGCTCTTCTGCTTTGTCTCACCCTTATTACTTGCACTTTAAGCTAACACTGTCACTAATTGTAAATGTGGTTGTAGGGCAGTTCATAGTCCACAGGAAATTGTTTACTGAACCGCTCAGTGCCAGGGCATAAGTGGATGATTTACAGATTGCAAGCCTGTTTTGTTTCTTCTTTCTTAGTATTTGGGGGCTTGGTATTTAAAACCAAAGTAATTTTCAGTACACTATGTAATTTGCTATCATGCACTTACTAATGCATGTATATTGGATATTTTGGGGTTTAATTCTAAAATGTGATAAATATTTAAACTATTTGCTAAAATTTTTAATTCTACCTTTCATTTAGAAGTACATAAGCAGCTGATAGGAGCCTGTATAAAGCAGTGAATTAGTGAGTTCCAGCAACTGAAAACTGATTTATACCATATGGGCATATGGGGCTAAATATGTCAACACAGGTTGCAGTGTGATTGATGTGCTAGCCCTAAAGCAGGATGGAGAGTCTGTCTGGTCTTGCACCAGGAGCTCATGCCGCCAGTGGCTCAAAGAATGCCACTCTTGAGCCAAATGCATGCCTCCAGAAGGTCGGCAGAAATAAATGTAAATAATTATTTTAAAATACACTTAGAACTTTATTCATGCTCAGAGTGCTTTTCACCTTTTGAACTTGCACAACATTGGGCTGTGCTGAATGGGTGCTGCCTTAAAGGGAAGGTGTAGGCTTGTAGCTGATCACAGGACTCTGAAAGTTCATCTGGTGATAGGTGGTAAATTATTAATGGAAGTAAATGTTCAGGGCTGAAATTTCGTTCAACTTTTTTATTACAGGTATCCTTATTAATTTGCATTGATAATGCCTGAACGTTCCAATCAGGAATAGGCCTTGCAGGAGAGGACACACAGTATTTTTTTGACAATTGTGTTATTAGGATTTAAATAATGAGGCTTGTTACTAGAACAGCTAGATAAGCAGGGCAGAGGCAAGCCAATAAATGGATGAAAAAGCAGTTCAACACTAGATTGTCTACACGTGCTAATATTTAATTGCTATAATAAAGTACCATGGCTGCCCTCCCTTCTCAGATCATGGGGCTGATCCTGGTAAGAAAGAATATGTTGGGAGTGAGGGTGCAGAGAAAGTAAGGGCAAAACAGACACCCTAGTAGGACTCCATTTCCTTGGCTTGCTTGCCCTGAGTGGCCAAGGGTAAGATACCCAAGGGAGTGCAAAAACCTTTCCAGTTTGAACCTTTTCCCACAGAAAAATGCCTGTGTGCATTTCTGCACTGTTAAAATATTTTTTTTGTGCTTCTGCAACCAGCAGACCTAGCTGCTAGGGGTGATTTTCAACATAACTTCCACAAACTTAAAAAGTCTGAAATGGATCCAAGTTTTTCGTTAAATAGTGAGACTAGTAAAATAAAGAGGATACTTGGATGTGGAAACCACTCACCTTCTTTATGTCTACCTCTCTGATGGCTGGGGTTCATGCTAACCTGGGGACAGGCCCCATTACTGTTTTCCCTCCAGAGTGGTCCTTATCTACTGTCACTCTGGGTGAAAAGCCAGCAGTGTCACTGCTGCAGGGCCCCTGTGCTGTTTGTACTTCACTTGTCAAACCTCCTCTGGAGTCCCTAACGCGGCCTCTCCGTTCTGTGTCTGTGGTGCCCAGGCAATCTCCCGGCTGTGTGAAGACAAATACAAAGACTTGTCAAAAGCTGCTATGAGACGATCCTTCAGTGCTGATAACTTAGTTGGTATCCGCCGTTCTAATGCCATCCTCTCCTGAGGAGAGAGCGAGGTGCAGCACCAGGAACCAGCATCCCCATGAACAGGAGGAATCCACCACTCCCTGCACACAAGCCAGTGGTGATGGTGTCTTCCAGCAGGAGGAAGCGAGGAGAGGAAATCGGCCAAGGGAGCCCAGAGCTTGAGGAACACACTTGGTGCAAAAGACAAGACCTTTGTCAAATCAACTCTCTCCTCCTTCTAATGTATCCAGAGGTGCAAAAACAAACTTAAGTCCTTCTCTTCCCCACAGATGTTTGCTTACTATGTAGGCCTATAGCTGTGAACTCTTGAGGTTTTTAATAATAAGTAGTTTTAAATTTTAGAATTTAAACACTAACCACATGACTATAGTTACAATGTTCTTCCCTCCTCTCCCCTGTCATCCAGAGTCTCACTGCATTTGTATTTCAGGTCAATGCAGTGTTAACAAAAACAACACATAGGACTCTTGAAGTATAAAGCCACTCTGGAGCTGAAAACAGTAGCATAGAAACGTGTTGATGGCTTTTCCCTGGTTTGGCTACTAAAAGCTGCTATTATTGGTGATGTGTTCATACCAAGAAGCTGCCCAGCAGGAAGGAATTCCATCTCTGCACCCACAACTTCACTCCAGTAAAAAGATTGTCAAAAGACTTTGAATGTTTTGACTGGGTGCAGAGATACGGTTTTATGTATTGTTAAAATGTATAGGGTCCATGCTGCATTTCTTGTGAATTATGGTGCTTCTCTCATTTTCTAATACTTATATTGCTCTGGAAGAGATGTAATCTGTGTATTTTTCTGAGGCATTGAATGAAAAAGTTGGTCTGGAAACATCATCACCATCCTAAACAGTGTAGCAATCCAGTGGTGAATGGCGTGTGTGCAGCACTGCTTCTCTGAGTTCTACTGCAGATCTCTTGTGCTATATACAGTGAGTTCCTAAAGCTGATATTGTGCATCCATCTGGCTCTCCTTGGGTTCCACTTTCCTGGGAGGAAGTTACATTCATAATGAGACAATAATGAGTTTGAGAATCCTGGACTACCTGTCAAGGTAGATGGAAAAATATTGTGTTCAACTGAGAATTATCAAAAAGCTTTCTATAAACCTTATTTTTTATTTTTTTTTCCAAAGTGAATTTTATCTTGTGCAACTGCTCTAGAGGCTTGGGGTTTGCTCTTTCTGAGACTTTGGAACAGAGCTTACTTTCAAGCTCTGAAACTGAACTCTCAACAGGATAAGTATTATTAGACTCTTCCTGTTACAAGTCTTTGTAGTAGCTTCCCTTCTTGGATCCAAATAGGTTCTAGGCAGTGTCCTAGGAGCAGATCTCCCTCTGAACACACGGGTTTTGTGCACTTCCTCTTACAGCCAAGGCCCAGAAATTGACACTGAACAACAAGTCCATCTGCCTTTGGGAGTGGGGCTGTGTGAGTGCCATCATCAGTGTGGCTGCACTCAGCTGTTCAGTGATGCATACAGCCTTTTGCAGTATGCAGATATGCCAGCCCCTGGCTCCCAAACCCACGGAACTTGGCACTTCAGGTATTGATCATAATTCAATATTGAAAATAACACTACATCTTCAGGTGGTTTTCCTTTCTCATGTTTGTATTAAAAGAAAAGCTAATAAACTCTATTTTAATTAAAGTTAACGGTGATGGGTGTGTTCTGTACAGCTGTTGGATTCCACTGCCCCTCAAAAAAGGAAAAGAAGAAAAAAGAGAAACCCCAGTGGTGTGTGTTAAGGCCTCTCCATTCCCCACACCAGCTTAGCACCTTCATCTGGTCCCTGGGAGCTGGGCAGCAGAGTCCTGGGAGGGGTGCAGCCCTGCATGGCTGCCCAGACCTTCCCACATGGTCTTTGGATGTAGAACTTGGGGCTGCTCAAATAAACCACTTTAATGGTCTTTAAATAGGGCCAGTCTCTCTGGAGGTGATTTGATGGGTTTTAAGTCCTCCCTTGAGGAGCACTAAATTGGAAGCTACAAGTGACCAGCTCCTGGATTGACTCGTGACCTAATTGCTAACAAACTTTGCTTCCCTCAGCACTGCCAGGTGCCTTCAGCTGTGTGGGATCAGTGGCTCCAAAAGCAGCCACTCACTGTGAGCTGCTCAGCAGAGACTGGGGGCACTCATTTCCCTTTTCTGCCAGCTGAGATGGAGACTCTTCCTGCTGATCTGCAGGGCAGGTGAATGACAACTCAAGCTGATGGCTGCTTCTGCAATACATCCTGCAGGAGACAGCTGCTATGAACCTAATTTTGCTTTGAATATTACCTGACTTTAGTTTTACTATAGCCCAGAGCACATTATCTATTTTGATCTGTTCAGCAGATGCTAAGCAGGCCTGAACTACAACTCAGCTTTTTAAGAGGGAAAAGATAGCAATTCCATTTACCATTCTGGTACCCCTAAAATAGTTAGATTCTGGAAAACACAGCTAGTGTATTTCTTAGCTAAACAATAAAATGTAAACCATACAGCTCGCTTTTGAAGTGCTGGGCAGTAACAGTGTTTCAGAAGGAATTGTCTTTGGGTGGTTCTGCTGGACAATGAACTGTGAAGGGAGAATACCTCCAATTTGCACGACTCTATGTACTGGCAACACTTTTCTCGAAGAGGCAAATCATGCATCACAATCATGGTCAGAATACTGGAATTACAGAGAATGTTACTTGCCTCTGCTTCCAGGGAAGAGCAACTGGCTATGGGATCAACATACCCTGTTTTTCTTAATCCAACAGCTGAGTAATGTTTAATCTATGTTGAGATGACCTCTGCCTGCTTTCAGTTCCAGGGTAGCACTCCCCATCTGGCAGTGAATGCTGTTTGCAGAGACAATAGCTGTGTTTAGCCCAGCAAGAGTGATGTGAGCACCAGCCAGGCTAGCAGGAGCAGTGTGTTACCAGTCAGCAGGGGCAGGAGGCCATGGAGGTGTTCCTGGGCTACTTGATGCCCTTGGGCTCCAGCAGCCCCCTTCCCTTTGTGTACGGGGACTGTGTATTTTGTTTCCATGGGAATTTTATGAGAACTACTTCAGGTTGGGTTTGGCAGTTAAGAGAACAGGCACTTGAGGGATGGAATAAATGTCAAGACCGTTGCTCCAGGATAAGAGTATAGGTGTCAAGCATACCCTGAGCAAGCAGAATTGGACAGAAGAGCCATCAAGGCAAGAGCTTGCACAGGAGGTTGGCAGGCATGCTCAGGGCAGGGTGAGCTGCTCCATTCAGAGCTCAGCACTGGGCAGGCTGCAGCCCCCAGCCTGTACTGGGATTTCCCACAGCACAGCAGTGCAGGACACTGACATAGAGCTGGCATTCCATATTGTTACCTGGGAAAGCTATACTTGCACCAAATAAGCTGTTTGCCAACACAGAGTGAATTACAGGGTGCTGTCAAAGAGATTGTAGTGCCCCTGCTAACACCCACCCCCAATGGACTGGCAGAGAGCACTTGAATGGCAGAGCATGGGCCTGTTTGTCCTAGGATTAGGAAAGTCTCAGGCTGCCTTCACAGACAAGGCATTTTCTAGGTGAAATAACCACTTTGGCTTCTGATTCATGATACTAAAACCTGTTTGAAGAGACACATGGTCCCCATGCCATCAGACACTGTCATTCCCCATGCCACCCAGCCTGAAATTGTGCTGCATTTGCACTGTTCAGCCCCAGAGAAGCCAGTGACTGCCTCGAGGGTGGCTTAAGTTGACCAAGTGGAACTGGAGAGCACAGAGCACAAGCATTAGGCCAGCTGTGCAGGATCACGTGTGTGCTCACGGGGACAGAGTCCTGCAGGTGACTCACACAGCTGCCTGCAGGAAAGGCCCTTCCCTTGCTCGGAAACAGTGGCTTGAGGTAGGCGGTGCACGGCAGTGCTGCCAAGCTCCTGTTTACTGAGGAGCTCGGGGCACAACAGCTTCCTGGCAGGCGAGACTGACAACAAGGCTGCCAGCAAGGTGCTGAGTTACTTCTGGGAGCAGGCAGCGAGTGTCCACAGCTCCTCGGGAGGAACCTGATGCTGAAATTGTTCACGTTCCCTCCACACCCCAAAACTGCTGCCCTTCAAGCAACAGGACCAGTCCCAATGGTGTGTTTTGCCTGTACTTGAGCATGGGGGGCAGATCCCTGCAGAATCAGGTGAGTCAGGCTGTGGGACTGTCAGGTTTATCACTGGGTGCTGGAATGCTGCTTCCAGGTTAGAGATCCTATCTAGTGGGACCTGGTGTGTGCCTACACACCTAACTAGATAGCAGAGTCCTGCACCATTAGTCACCATGGAGCCAGCCTTAACCCCTTGCTGTCCCTCCTCCAGGGCTCCTCGCAACAGGAGAGGCCGCACAGCAGATGGCAACACGGTCACCCAAATGGGCCAGCGTGCAGGCAGCACCCTGCTTGGCTAGGAGCTGTCACCTGCTTGGCCTTAGGAGTATGGAAGGGCACCTCTTCAGGGCCTGATCTCAGCACAGGGCAAGGGACACGTACTGTGCAAACTGCAGAAGGCCAATAAAAGTTGATAGTTAACCCTCTTTTAGCAGCGAGGCGTGACCTTGGCCCGTCAGGGAACGCGCTGGCAGCACGGTCACGGGCACAGCCAGCAAGGCCGCCCCCAGCTCAGAGCCTGGCTCAGGGCAGAGCCTGGCTGCACCACCCAGCCTGGGCACGCCAGCACTGAGGGCATGGATGTGTGGCATCCTCCGTGCCAAGGGCAGCGCTGCGTGGGGCTGGTGCACATGGAACATGCTGTTCCTGTGCCACGCTTCCTCGCCAGCTCCCCACGATCCCCAGTGCTAAGAGCCCTGCACAGCACTCAGCACATGCCTCCCACTCCCCTGACAGGTAAGCTTTTAAGGTCATAAATACTCTAACAGAAGCAGAAGTAAAGAAAACAACACACATTGGTTTTTTATCCTCATAAATAACTAATCTTGATACTTCTCTTTGAATAAAATTTCTTCAGCTTTTCACAAAATATAGTACAGTTATTTAAGCAACATTGAACAGCATCGGTAACGGAAGAGGCAAAACCCAACATGTAAATTGGCTACAGCAGACAGGGCACACAGAAACAGCTTCTTCCCCCCTCCTGCCACTTGTTGCTGAGAAGCCAGGTTCAAACACGAGTTGATTGTATTACCCTACCGTTAGATCAAAGCTGAAAACGCTCTTGCATTTTTCAATAGGCAACGGTTTGTAGCTAATCTTGGATTTCTTTACAGTCAGTTGCACTTTGGAAAAAAACAAAAACAGCAAAATACCACCTTTGACATGGTTTTGTTCATTGTATTGCATGATGTGTGTTTAGCTGTATCTACAAAAGGCACTATAGAGAGAGAGGAGTCCAGCGAGGTGTGGACTGGAGCAGGTTGGAATCATTTAATGCCCTGGATTACAGCACGAGACTACCCACGCCCACGGCGTCTCTGCGCCTGACCTGCCTCACTGCTGAGAACACACCTGTCCCTAACCTGTATCAAAGGTCACTACGGCTTCTGTATGTACAAATTAGGCTATAATACAACTATTTACAGTTTGTAACACAATATGGTGCAATTCTGTCCACAATAAAGTACTCCAACATGCTGGAGGGGGTGAGCCCTATTTCAAGAGTGTGGATGGGTGCAACTGAACAGTCCCTGGTGAGCCCTCCGTCCTTGCACCTGTGTCTCCTTACCCAGGACACCCCAGAGACACTCATGCAGTACCTTTATCCAGAGATGTGCCACTTGAGTTCCCTCACTTCCCAGGCTTTGGTTTTAAAATGAGGTGGAAACCTTTTTGACTGAAGTGGTCCAGAGGTGTTGAGAACAACCTCGGATCCTTGCAGTCCTGCAGGAGCAAAGCCAGCAGTTGCTCTCCAGTGCTTCAGCAGCTGGGTCACAGTGCCACGCTTCAAGGAGGGCAAAAAGGACTCCAGTAATGGCTGGGTAGTCACATGCATGATCGCTGCTTAGGGCAGGAGAAAAAAAAAATTAAACCCAGGTGCTTTCACAAGTGGCCTGAAGCCAGAGGCAGCCAGCCTCATCCCATGCCACAGCTGGAGCCCCCCC
>VZRX01000049.1:542588-642849 GCA_013398075.1 Notiomystis cincta
CCCCCGCGCCGGGCGGCGCGTCCCGCGGCGGCGGAGCGGCCCCCGCGGGCTGGAGGCGTCCCGCCGGGTCCCCGGGTCCCCAGGCTGGCGGGCAGGCGGCGAAGGGAGAAGATGACGTCGCTGCCGAACCACTGACCGCTCCGAACCTGTGCATCTCCTTCCCTTCTTGCCCGCCGGACCCTTCCCGAGACCCGGGACCCTCCGCCCCCCCAGCGCCGCGACAGCCCGGCCCGGCTTCCCCGGCTCGGGGCGAAGAGCCAAGCGGCTGGAGGAGGAGGGCAGGCGGTGTCCGCGGTGCTGCTGCCCCTTCGCCCCGTCCTCCTCGAGCCCTCTTCGGGGGAAGGGGCCGTGGCCTCGCCAGCCATAACGGGATTGGGATGAACGGGGGGAAACTCTGGGTAAGGGAAGGGAAGACGTGCACAGGTCCTGGCCGGATCTGCCTTGCTCCGGCAGTGGCACACCAGCCCGGGTACAAGGGACACGGTAGCATCTACCGCCGCTGCCTGCCGGCTGTGCCCGCGTCCCGGCGCTCCCGAACAGCCGGGACGCAGAGCCTCGGCGGGAAGGGAAACCGCCCCTGCCCGAGTGCAGGCGGCTGCGCTACCGCATTCCTGGCCCGGATTCCGGTCGCCCTCCGCTCCGCCTCGGAGTCGCTTCCCCAGCCCCTTGCTTCCCTCCCAGGCGGGTGCCGGCGCTGGAGGGCAGCGCGAACCGACGGCGAGACTTTGCCGGGGCAGAGGGCCCTGCCCAGCGCCCTGGGACTGCGGGCTCCGGCCAGCGCCACCGAGGTGGTCACGCTCGGCTGCCAGCAATCCAATCCTCCAGTCCATGCATTCGTAAACACCGAAATTGCCAGCCTGATTTTCAGGCGCTTCCCTGAAAGCCCTGAAGCCCACGGCATGTTCGAGGCACACAGGGGGAACAAACCTGCTTCAGAAGCCAGATTCGGGGGTCACAGACTGCAGCTGCTATGGCAGAGCCTGTATTGTGGCCAAGGCAGAAGGCTGCTCCCAAACCCTTGCACAGGAGCTATTCACTCCACCCCAATGGATGTGGATGGAAGGGCATTTTGGACCAAAGTACTTGCATCCAGCCCTGAATCTGCTAGTCAAGACATTCCCACAGCACATCACAGATACAGACAGCTTGCATTCAAGACTGGGAACACCAGCACCCAAAATATCCCTAACTGCACCCAGAGCCCACAAAGCAAAGACTCAAAGCATGACTTAGTTGCTGCCTTCCTCCCAGAAGTAAAACCTGGCTTATTGCTCTGTGGCCATGGGCTGATGTAGCCATGGGCTGAGCACTGAGTGCTGATGACCAAAGTCATCAGGGATTTTAAGGTGAGAGACCTCGCGACCATTCCTGAAATCCATGTCCACCCAGCCTAGGTGTGCATATTACTTGGCACTGTGAACTTTGATGCTTAACAACATTTCTTTAAAAAAGGAAAAAAAATCTCACATCCCTATACCTCTTTGCTTGATGCTGTAAGTTTTCCCTGTAATAGAGCTATACAGAAGAAAATGACAAGGAACATGCTCCTTTGGAAAACAGTGGCATATCCTTGTAGCAGAAGTCATAACTTTTAATTCTCCCCAACAATGAGTTTCTGTGAACTAGCAGCCCAGCAGAAAGCAATCACAGACAGTTTCATTATGGCTGTCAGTTGATTATCCAAATTATAGCTGAGAGCAGAGGGCAGCCTTTTTATTATCATCATTGCTGTACAATTAGAAAATGCTGATGGAGCTCCATAAGAGCAAAAATTCTCTTTTTTGTTGCCATTTCTCATTTTTATAAGCGTTCTCCTGGGCGATACCTTAGTTTGATTTGACACACAATGGGGAACGGGTACATAGGTGGGAAGGAAGAAGATAAGAAGGGGGAAATGGGGCAGCTCTTCATTTCAGTTAATCTATCAACTCTTGTAGCCTGGTTCAGGTTTTGCCACTCCTCCAGATGTATCTAATTCTTAGAGCCTGGCTGTAAATAATGCTGTATTTGCTACACTGGGGACACATAAAATCCAATTAAGAGCCAGGTAGACATCTGTTGGCTTGCTCTGTGCTTCTGTTTCCTTTTTGTTTTTTATGAATATGTAGCAGAACAACCAGAGCAGGATTAAATATGGTGTAAGTGCAAATGCAGTTGATAGGTTTGTTACTCATCTCTTCAGCACAGTATGAGAATACAGTGCTTTATGTGCATCCAGCACTATTAGTAACAGAAGATGTGTCTGCACAAAATTTACTGTGTCAAAACCTGCAGACAAAAAAGGAAGTGTTTCCTGTCCATAAGAAAATGCTTCTGTAGTTAAAAAACTCTTAAATTATTAAAAATCGCTTTACCTTTTATCTGTGTGCAGAAGTGTCCATGAAGCTCCATCATGCTAGACGGGTCTGCTTGGGAGTTCAGCTAATCCCTGCTCCTGGCTCCAGCCCAGAGGATACAGGCATGGACTGACAATCTGTGTCCTCACAGACATACCTTCCACCCACTGAGGCATTTTCAGCTGCGATGCAGTGGTTCCTGGTAGAAGCAAAAAGTAAAAAAGTGAGAAATATTTCTGTATTTGGTTCTTTCACTGCTGATTGTCAGCACACACTGTTTACCTGGACAAACAGCTTTTGTGAAGGATACCATGACTTTTAAAAGACTTCAGAAAAGGACTAAATGAGCTTCCTTTGTAAAGACTGGCTATTGCCCTTGCCCTTGTTAGAGGACTCAGCTGACTTTCGAAAAGAGCTTTTCAGCCCAGGCTTTGGGCAGGGACAAAGCCAGAGAGCACTGATCTTGCTCTTGGCTTTGCCAGTAGCAAAGCAGGGCAGGAGCCTCCTGCCCCTCTTGTCACAGGATCAGCACACCACCCCTTGGCCCTCGACCCGTGTTGCTTGAAGCAGCAGACGAAGTCCCGGTTTCGTCTGCGCTGCTGACAAGCCCCAGCTCCCAGGGAGGGAGCGGCGCGGGCCCAGCGCAGGTGACTCCGCGGTGCCGGTGTCCCGCTGCCAGCCACCCCAGCTGGAGGCTGTGCTGCCTCAGGCCCTGCTCGAATCGGCAGTGACCCCTGGTAACAAACTGCTTCAGTGGGGGGTGCTGGGCACCACAAGGTGGTTTGCAGCAGCACAAGGCCGTGCCTTACTGCCTGTCACGAGAGCAGCGGCAGACGCGGCTTTGGGCCGCGCGGTGCAGCCCGCAGGCAGTGCCGGCACAGCAGACCTCTGTGTACTGGCACAAAGGGACACTGCGTTTGCCCCACGCAGAGCACACGGCTGCACCAAGGCAGGTGTGCTTCTGCTTCCTTCTCAGGTGGCAAGTGTTTGCCTTCCCACCCGAGAGCTGCAGCTCCAGCCTGCCGGGGCCACAAACCCCAGCACCAAGATGACCTCATATAACAGCTCCTGGGGCAGGGGGCTCCTAGATAAGACCAAGGTCCTTGCTGCACTACGGGCAGGAGAGACCTGGCAGGCAGGGAGACAGAGGGACTCTTGGCCCTCTGCAAGCAGGCAAAGCAGAGTGAGAATCACTGCCAGCATCTGCAGAGGGACCCTGGCACCCAAATCCTACTGAAGTGCAACGGCAGCAGGGGGGAACATCTGTCATGTGCTCAGATGAACTGAAGGCTGTGGCTTGGGGACACGAATTCAGATTTAAATCACTTGAATGCTTTTCACAATGCCTTGCTGAAATTCCCTTTAAAATCTTAGCTCTCATCAATTGTTTTTATATATACCTGTGCAATTACACACCTTAATGTATTGCAGGAAAATAAAACCATGCCAAACTGTAGCCATCTCCAAAAAGTTTCATGGAACTTGAAAATTTCTAAGTGAATTAATCTGAAACTTGATTTCTAACAGTGACACAGACATTAGCAACACCTAACACAAGTGCTGGAGTTTGCTTTGTAAAATGTCACCAGAAGTTCAGGTAACTAAGACCAAAATAAAATCAGGAAGAGTGGCTGCACGTAAAACTAATCTTGCCAAACTCATCACTTATTAATTAACTATACTTGTACATATAAGTGCACATAAAATGTGTGTAATTAGTTTTCTTTGGTCTCCCCAGGCACTGAGAACCTCTCCATGAGCCATAGCTGGAATACTGAAGGGATGCTCCTATCCTGAGGTGCCACTGCTACAGCATTCAGAGGCAGGATCAGGGCCCTGGCCCAGAGGTGCAGGAGGGTTGGTGGTGATGAGGGTGGGCCTCTGCCATGCCACAGCCATGGCTAATCTTCAAATCACCTTACTGTGATTCACACAACACTGAGATAAAGAGGAGTTCCTTACATTTTATTTTCTTGAGGGGTATAGTGCAGCCTGAAACTTCTGAAACTTTTCGGATATGTAGTTTTTGAAACACACCATGTTATCCTTTTTTCCTTTTCTCTCATGGGCTGTTGAAAAGAAAACAGTCCCCATAGTGAAGTTGACATGATAAATTAGTATGGCCCTGGCAAAGCCCTCACTCTTCATTTGGCAAATACTTATTTATGGACTTTCAATTTGTGGCTTATGTAACAACAGAGTGAGTGACTTTCAAAAAACCTCCGCCATGTATTGACCTGATACAGCCTAATGGGTCCTTCAGAGCAATTAGGATTTATTGTGTTAGCATCTATTGTGTATAGAGACCATTTTAAAAACATGTGTTATTTACCCAGAAAGCAGTAATGACTGTTTAAATACAGTGAGATTGTTTCTTAAACCCTTGCTGCTCTATACATTGCAAAGAAGTTACTCCAAATATTTTCAGAGTTAAATACTTTGCTGCAGCGGGGTTTCCAAGCCAGATTGTTGTATGGCACATATATTTGTATGCCTGTAGCTGTAAGTGAACAGAGCTCTCAGGAAAGCTGCAAAATGAGCAGCCTTGAAGCACAGAATCTGAGATTTTTTCCTCAACCAAGAGGCCAGTGCTTGCCCCTCTAGTGGTCTGAGCAACTCAGGCCTTTTCCTAACATAGAGAGCAGGGCATTTCCCATGAACCACACGAGTTTTGCCCTGCCTCAGCAAAAGTGACCTTGAGAGGCTGTGGTTTGCATCACAGCACATCTAAACCTCTACACGTACACGAGGTGGGACCATCACCACTGCCCTGAACTCACTTGGGGCAAGAACACGCGTGTTGGCATCTGAAGACTGATGCAGGTGAGAAGCCAAAGCCCTGGCCAGGCCCCTCAGCAGGCCTAAAGGAGCAGCCCAGTAAAGATCAGCACTGGCTTACGCCAGGTCTGACTCTGACCACAGAGTAAAACAAACCCCTAGCTCATGCATGGGAGCCATCAAGTGCCTCTTGAAACAATAACAATACAGATAATTACTGTCTGACTTATTTTCAGACCAATGCTGTTTTAATCAGGGCTATCTCAAAAATAGTTCTTTCCTTTTCTGCCTTTCTCCTGCCCTCTCCTTGGCTGTGAGAGATCTTCAGGGTGAAACTGCTCAAAGCAGTTTCTTCTTTGGCAAAATGCTTTTCCTGCCCTGCTTCAGATCACAGCCTTTGGAGACTTGTTTCTATCTGCTTGTTTTACATCAGAATTAACACATTAACTGTTACAGCTGTAGAGACAGAACTACTAAGCAGTTTTCTATTCCAGCAAAAGGAGGGACAGGTTAGAGGACCCTCTGGCTGAAAAATGTGTGCCAAGTATTTCAGAGTTAGGATGCAAGGTTGGAATGGCCAATCCTCTGGAGAACAGTCAGGCAGCCTGGACTGAAGCTGGCTATAACTTAGGATTTCTGTTCTGTGGAAAATTCCGACATTAAGAAACAATGTAAAACACACCAGTTTGTTCCAAACAGGGCAAGCTGCCCATACTTCTGAGCCATCTTGCAGCATCAGGAAAAGCTAGAAGGTTTCCTGTCAAAACATGGAGAATTCCTAGAAACCCCCTGCCCAGGAAGGAGCACAGGATGGGGGAGGACCTGGAGCGGGGGGACATGGAAATCCTGGAGTGACAGATCTTGCTGGGAAACTGGGCAGACTTCAGGCAGGAATCTTCCTGATGAGCATTTGTCTCTTAGGTCCTGCCTGATTTTCAGAGAAAGTTGGTCAGTCGAAACAGAAATGTTTCCAAGAAATTTTCTGTCTCTGCTGAACTGACACTTTACAAAGAAAGTGCTCAACTACGAACATCTGTGATTATGGGTGGTCTCTCCTGGCCTTAAAATTCTATGAATTGGTGCAAAACATATGATAACAACTGTTGCTGTTAAAAGCAACTTCAGTCTGTATTCAGAGTAGTTTGAGTTCAGTCTATCTTTTCCTGAAAATACAGAGTTTATTTAAAATAGGCTTAAACACATAAACCAGTTTGACTGCATTTCTTCGCTAACCTCTCAAGATGCTGTGATCAAGACCTTCCAGATGCAGTGATTCTGGACTCCCTTGAGGCAACCTTAAGGGATCTTTATTTCCAGAAACTGGACTTCTTTACAACATGCCATATTGTTCACTTAAGATCAGAAGCAATCAAAAATCAGGCATTTGAAAGCTTTACCCTGTATGTGTACTTATCTGTATTACCCTAGAAGGAGAACATTCACTGCCAATACACACATGTTTTCATATTTCCATGAACCAGAAAGTATCAAAGCCAGAGACCTCTGAAAACAATGTCCTCTACCTGACCTTTCAGGCAATCTTGCTAAGATCAGGCACTTCAGATTTTCCCTATCTGCTTTTGACATCCTTGAAGTGCTTGACACAGAGCTAGAGGAATATTTGGAACTAAGATTTAGTGAGTCATGTCATTCACATCACATGAATGAAACTATGTTGAAATACAGATTTAAATCCCTCCATAATCAACATTTATTGGACACAATAAAAAGAGCCAGGAACAGATGAAAAGGCAATTAAGACTAGCTAGAACTATACACATTTTGATTACTTCCTTCTGCAAGTCATTCATGGCACAATATAATACACAGGTCAAAGTGATTTTGGAAAGGATGTTGCTAGCAACCTTCCCGTTCAGGTGTTAGTCAGGTGTGAAGGATTAACATGTGCAAGTGACCCTTACATGCTGTAGTGGAAAAAAAAACAGGGAACAGCATCTGCAGCAGGAGCCAGAATGGTCTTTTCCAGCTCAAGGCTGAGTAGTTGATTTCCCAGCTCTCTGTGGCCATAAGGGCAAGAAGTAGTGCTAACAAAACTGGAGCACATCAAGAGATTTGCTGGGCAAAAGAAGGAATCCATTCTCTAAATCCTGTACCTCACTGCCATGTACAGCAACACTGAGCTCACAATTACGTTATCCTGCTTCGGATATGCTTGGGTGATGCAAGAAAGTGCTCCAAAATATTCCACAAGTGCTAGCATAGAGTGCCAAAAATATTGATGACAAGGCTGTGCAGTCCTCTTACAGGCTTTTTTTTTTTAACCAAACTGACACAATCAAACTGATTTTGTATAAGCAGTGCACTGATAAAAAGGGTAGCACAGTTGCTGCAAAGATGGGGCTCACATAGGCCAGCATCTTCCTTATGGCACGAAAATGCTGAAGTAGCCTGGTTCAGCTTTTTGCTCAGAAAAGTCTGCTCAACTGCAGGAGAATTCATGCTGGATATGTATTTCCCTTGTGCTGGTGTATTAACTGTCCCACTATTTGGGACAAAGGAGAAGCTGAGCCCTTCTCCATGTGTCCCACAGACTGGCACTGCCAGAACCCCAACCATTACACCATCATGAGGCAGACAGGATTCTACTGGGTGCACTCACAGAAATTGCTGTGCAAGCTTTCACCTGTGCCAGGTGCTGAATGTACCTGCAGTTCAAACTGCTCTTGGGCTGAGCAGACAGGGAACACAAAAAACTGGAGAAAAGAAAGGTAATTCTCCTTGGTTTTGCAGATATAAAAGTTCTGTGGTTTGTCTCTATGGCCAGAGAGAGCTGGGAAAGCAACCCCACAGTCCTAAGGTGAAAAAGTACCATTCTGGCTCCTGCTGCAGATGCTGTTCCCTGTCTCTGTTCCAGTAGAGAACGAGACTGACAACCTCTGTCTCTCTACTCCCTTCAGTCAGAGCCAGACATTGTCCTGAAGACAAAATCCCTCTTCTGGTAGATGAGCAGTCTGGAGGGAAACAAGGCAGATTCCTTACCTGCAGCCAGGCTGCATCCTGACAGGACTAAACATCCCTCTTTGGGGGAGGAAGAGATAGAGCAAGGTGAGATGCCAGTGTAATCCCTTCAGCTGAGACTTTGCCAAGGGTGTTGCTAATTAGCAGAGAGAGGATGTGCTGTGGCCGGTGAGAGACAGACGCGTTCTGTGTTGCGAGACAGTGCCTTCAACCATCTCTATCTGTGAGACACTGTGAGCTCCCTGATTGTGTTTGTACTGCAGGAGCCATCCCAGCAACACCAGCTGAGCCCTTGATGCCCGCTGTGCTGCCCACAGCCTCACATGAAACCCTTGATGGGATTCTGGACAGACAAAAAGCCTTGGTTGTAAATCTTATTTTCACTGTTCTAATACAACCAAACCTATTTTGTAAGGACATACGGAGTGGCTGTGGCTTCCAGACCATAGGAAAAGACTGGTAACTGGAGCAGCATCTGTACATTCCTAAGCTTGCTTGGGTATCTAGGAGAGTGTTGTACTCATAGCTACCAGAGGAAACAAGGAGCCATTTTCAATCTCTACCAGCAGTGAGATGGTGGTCCAAACCTGTGTGTGTGTGTATCTCACAAACTGTGGTTTGGAAACATTTCCAGCTAAATTTGGTCAGTTGGTGTCTGGTCTAACCACACTGTCTAACCACACTGAGCTTAATCTGCAAGAGCCCAGTTTAGATTTGTGGGACTGTGTGTGGTTGTGCTTGAGATGAGCAGCTGTTCCAGCAGCCCTGTATTCAAGGATAGTTGAAACATACATCCATTAGCTAAGAAGAGCCAACAAACTAACCATCAGACCCTGCAGCTTTCTTCCATAGATTTTATTTAGAGACCCTGACAACATAAAAGGAATGATTCTTAATTTTGTGCCTCTGTGTATTTTCCATCGGGGCTAAGATACCCTGAATTTCTCCTCAGTACTTAACCATGTTTATGTAAGGTCAAACCTGCCTTGTGGCTCTTTTAATCTGGCATATTACCAAGACACAGCTAACTCTGTTGGACACATAGGCTCCTGACTAAACCTAGTACAACAAGTTCAGGAGATGAGCTGAGACTGATAATGGCAGCAACCCGATCTCTAGAGAAGCAGAGATTAAACATATTCAGCTGTACATTAATGCAGCTGCCTAAGACAATCCCAAGGTGTGCTGGGTCAAAATGTTCTCTAAGAACTTCTCTATGTACCAATGAAGGCCTTAGAGTGACTGAGAGCTGGCACAGATATGAGAGACATGAGGGGAGAGAGCTGGAGGCAAGTGCTATTTGCACTGTGCAGACTTTTGGAAGGGTGGGCAAGGTTTGGTCTTCAGCCTGAGCAGATTCCTCACCTTTTACCAAGGTGCTATCAGGCCTTTCCCTAAATAGATCATAAAAACCTGTGCAGGTGGTTATTTTATGAGCAAAGGAGAAAACAACAGAAGCAAAACCACAGCAGTGGCCTCCAAGTCTCTGCTGGGGAAGGAGGGACAGGCCACAGACAAACACAGCCCAGCCTCAAGGTGTGTCGTGCCAGGCTGCAAGAAGGGATAGGGCTGTTTAAAAGTCCTTGACACGGGCACGGTGCTGACTCTGAAACCGTATCCCTGCCCTGGCTGCAAAGTACCTCCTGTAACTGGCTACGAGCTTTAGAGAATGAAATCCAATTTACCTGCCACAAAGAAGAGCTTGGTGAGGCCTCCCCAGAGCCGGTGGGTAAGGGAGGGCTGGCAGTTCCCAGCCCCGAGCTGCTCCCCTCCCGGCCAGACCGGAGGGAAGGGGGAAGGGGCAGCTACGGCAGTAAGTGCAGGAACAATTCACTGGAGAGCCACGGTGCGCTTTGCAGTTTGCCCACTAATTACTATTAAGCCCTGGTTCCTTTTTGTGTTCCAAGGGGCGTCTTCAATGTGGCACTGCTTCTTGGGCCTTTCATGCGGCTGGGCTAACCCCTGAATAGCGGGCTCCCCCCCCTCCTCGCTACCTCTCCCTTTTTCTTTCCCCCTTTTGCTTTTCTGATAGTATTTTCTGTCCATGTTGTGTAAGGCCCTAAATGAATCTTGACTGCCCCTACAGCCGACTGGAGACGCACAAAAGCGGCCCATTCCAGTGGCCACAGCGCCATTGTGTGCCCTAACAATGCACTAATTGGCGGTGACAATTGTGCGGCTGGGGAAGAAGAGGGGGCCGGGCGGGGGGGTGGGGGTGGAACACGGGACATGGGTCCTTTCCAATCACTGAGGCGGGTCAATAAAAAAAGAAAAGTGTGAGGAGCGAGAAACACGCTCTGCTCCGCGTCCCTCCCGCGGGCACGTCCCTGCCCGTCCCAGGCAGCTTGCTCCAAGGGCCCCCCCGGATTCCCGCATGGAAGGGTAAAGCGAATAATTTTAACGCGTGGCTTATGCAGAGCAAGAGATGTGCAATCTAAAAGGGTCATCTCAATCTCCCAGGCTGTCTCGCCATGCCAGAGGCTGAAGAACTCATGTGATGAGGACACCACTGAGATATTCATGGAAAAAGGTCACACACAAAGTCCAGAAGATGGTGGTGCTGGGGCACTCTGCGCTGGGTATGCATGGCAGACTGCTCACCTCTTTCTAAACTGAGCTTAACATATCTGGGTTTTGCACCAGGACAGTGGGATGCAAGGACAGGGACTCTGCTGGGGTAGGTGGTGGTCCTGTGAGTAGCAGCCTATGATGCTGTTGGGAGTAGGGGAATGAAGGTGGGCCACATCTCCAGCACCAGCAAAGCTGAGGACTGGAGGGATAAAAGGGACAACAGGTGCCACGGGACTGAAGCCACTGTGACATCGCCCAGGACTCAGGAGGGACTAACTCAGTCTCACACTGAAATCTGGCAGGAGGGAGCCCACAGTCTTTGAGAGCTGTCCCAGTACGAAGTTAGCCCTGGAGTTTGAAAGCTGATGTCTCTCACAAGTGAGGGACAGATTTCAGCTCTATTCATTAAGTTCTAAGATAAAATCTGGGACAGGAAATGGCATGGACGACGCTTTTAAGAAAGAAGTATGGAAAGCTCATCCAGTTGCTTTGGCTCAAAATTAATACAGACAGTTGACAGACATGGGGGTCAGATGCTGAAGTGCTCAACACCTACCCATCTGTTTTCCAAACAGCTCCTATCAGCTCCCTCTCAGAGAACAGTGAAGACCAGCAGGGGTGCAACATTCTGGTTCCTGACAGAGAAAGCAAGGCAAGCCAGGCTGGCAGCAACACTCAAGTTTATGAAAGACTCTGAAATGTCTTCTTGACAGGGATGCTTCTCTTATTTGAAACTGACTGACCTTTGAGAAGCATTGTCCAGAGCCGGGTCAGGAAGCAGGTAATTCTCCTACCCCACTCAGGACAGCTGTGGGACTGCTGTGGTGGGGGAGACTTTTACTAAATGTTTTGATGAAGAGGAATTACCTCCTGCATCTGGAAAGAAGCAAGAAAACACCTCCCCATACAGTGGCATCTAAACAGGGAACAACTACATAGGAACCACCTCTAGTGGAAGAGCAATACTTTCCTAGTAAGTCCCATGTATCGGTATGGCTTGGAGAAGAAATCTTGCCATAACCTCATGAAGAGCAGACACAACGAGCAGGGAGGACAAACTGGAGCTACAGACCCATGGACTGGCAGGCACCATGCCTGGATCTAAACTCCCTGGTGCTCTGACTGATTGGGACTGGCATTTCAGTTGGGTCCACTACATATAAACACTAAACTCAGCTGAGAAGTCTGGTCCTCTAGCCAAAATGCTGAGGGGAAGCCTACTGTGAGCCCAGTGTGAGTAGCAGAGTTGCAACAGCCGAGAGCTGGAAGTGTGCAGAGTCCAGGGTACACTGTGTAGAAACCCTGGAACACTGGACTCTTGCCCTTTTCACCTCATGGCCACCCTGAGCACAGTGGTTCTCTTATTGTATTCTCTCAGGTTTTATGAGTCCTTGCCAGCATTTTTATGAAACACCAAAGGACATCCCTGCTGCTAGGAGAGACCCTTATCTCTCCACTTATTGCAAGGTGGACTTGTCAGCTGTGTTAACTCCCAGAATTTGGTGGTGGCAATATCCTCCCGGAGACAAAATCATTAGTTACCTGCTCTAAACACAGTAAATGTGCTTCTGCTTGCCCTCCCCTAGCAGGCCTCCACACAACTCCTGCCGACAGCTATGGAAACATTCCCATGGATTACCACAGATGCAGGAGGAGGGCCTTATATAGTGAGACTTCTCTGCCTTCCCCTTTGCCCTAAGCCCTTCACAGAAGTACTTTATTGTTTTATGACAGCGCAGTTAACACTTGACATAAATCTCTAAGCACAGCTAACAAGGTCGATACTGTGTAAATACCTACAGTAGAGACCTGTATTTTATTATGGTTTTGCCCTCTTTTACCTGTTATCACCCAGGGTTAACTGTGCTAGATGCACTTGTATTTCACAAGGAATCTGCCAATTTTGTACACCATTATGGCTCCTGTCTTTTAACACTGAGAGCCCAGCTCTGGTTCTTTGACAAACTGCAGCTTTCACTGGAGCCAGCAGATCTTGGATCTGCTTAAAGGATCGAACAGGCTGTCTGTTAAATCAGAGACAAGTGTCCTTCAGAAGTGCAGAGTCCAAGCCAGAGCAGGACATTTTGCAATATGTACACAACAAAGCATCTACCAATGTCACAAACCATTGCATGACAATATCTGATGACAGGATGGTGCTGGAATCTGTTTTCCACCCTAACCTTGCTTTTGTGGGCATTTGTATCCCTGTGCTCAGAAATCATTGCAGAGGAGGGTACAAACTGAGGGAGAGATGGAATAAGCTGAGTTAGAAGGGACTCACAAGAGAGAGTTGAACTCCTGGCCCTGCACAGCACCATCCCCAAGAGTCACACCATGTGCCTGAGAGCATTGTTCAAGCACTTCTTGAGCTCTGTCAGGCTTGGTGCTGGGACCACTCCCCTGGGGACCTGTTCCAGTGCCCAATCACTCCCTGGGTGAAGAACCTTTCCCTAATATCCAACCTAAACCTCCCCTGACACAATTTCAGGCCATTTCCTCAGGTCCTGTCACTGGTCACCAGAGAGATTTGTGTCTGCCCTTCCTTTTCCCCTCCCAAGGAAGTTGTGACTGCACTGAGTGTCCTCTTCTCCAGATTGAACAGACCAAATGACCTCAGCTGCTCCTGGTACAGCTTCCCCTCCAGGCCCTTCACTGTCTTTGTTTCCCTCCCCTCTCTAATAGCCTAATGTCTTTTTATGTTGTGGTGCCCAAAACTACACACTCCGTGTGTTTCATGACTTTGTTGCTGCACTTCAGATATTTGCCTGCAGTGTCAGTCAGAAATGAGACTAATTTATTATCTTAAAAGCTAGGAAAGCACTTTGGACTGAACTGCTCCATACATGCTGATTACATCTATTACTTTCTTACACTGATTCAGTAATTTGCACTTTCTTATTTTTTAAACAGTACCTAACTTCACTAATAATTCCTTCTTATTTACCTCTAAATGCATCATATTGTACCTACATGATAAACACCTGAGAATTTTCAAGTCAATGAAAGTTCAGCCCTTATCACAAGCTCTTATCTGACTTGTCTTGCTTTCCAGATGAGCCTTACTCATTTTTAATATCTAAATGAATGCTAATGCCTTGAACTAAACTATAGAAAATTGAAAGTCACTTACTATAAACAATGGATTGATTTGTTTAGCATGTTTACAGCTTCAATGCCAAGTTTTATATTTGTCTATGCTTAAAATGGATGGAATTTACTCCTGCTTGCTGTGGAGACTTTGTCTGGTTTTAATTGTAACACTTGATTATCTGAGATGCTTTTCACCACCTTCTCATAGTGGTAATACTCAGACCTCTAGATGGGACTATTTTGAAGAGTATTTAGTTAAACAAGAACTCTTTTAACAAGACAGTCCAGAGCTATGTACACATGCTCCCAGAATATTTTCATTTGCCCTCAGCATGCTTTCACTGAGAAGGTAAGGTAAGCCTCCCTTCCAGAAGGTCCCCCTCAGTCCCTAGGGAAAGAAGGATGATGCTAGCTCCATTCTTTCAGAAAACCAGTCAACTTCACACATTAACCCAAACATTGTTAACTTTGGTCTGAGAGCTAGAACGGTAGCTTTTTAAAAATTAATTGTCCTGACTTTAAAAGAAGAGCTAGAGCTTGGATTGGCATGCTCTTCCCAGGGCTCCACAGACCCCACTGTCTGTGCTCTGCATGGATGCTTTTTCACACCATCTCTTATAAGTCAGGAGGAGAGGTGGCAGTGAAAGGGGAAGGAGATGTCATAACAGAATTTGCTCACCTTGTAAAGCAAATAAGAAGGAAGAGAAGGTCTTGCACATGGTTTCCTTGTGCAGCTTGTGTGGTCCCAGTCAAACATTAACTCATTGCTCGTAGCTGATTTCATCACAGGGATGAAGTCCAAAGGTTCCTGCAGGAGAGAGGATTGACATTCCTGATGGACTTCTGGTCTTTCTGAGGAGGGGCAAGAAGATAGTGAAGCAGGGGATATACCCTTCTCTTTGAAAGCTGTCAGAGCATAGGGCTGGGTGTGGAATTCTCTGGGGAGCCTCAGGCAGGGGGTTTAGGCCCATGAACTCCACTGCAGCTCAGTGCTGCAATCTTTAGTCACCAAATCCAGATTGAAGGAGCTGCAGAAGCTCCTCAGTGCACTGGAAGAAATAACCAAGAAGAGCAAGAATCATGCCTGCTCCTACATTCATTGGTGTGAAAACCCCTTATAACATGAGCAAAATCCTGCCCTTCCAGCTCCTCAGTCCACCTGGGGAGATGCCTCCCTTACTTAGAATTCAAGGCCCTGACCTTGGACCCTTCTGGCAGAGGTCCACGTGGCAGCCACAAAGCAGGCAGCTGCCTCCTGCAAGCCTCCCAGGAGCAGCTCTGTATCCAAGGGTGCCTGAAAGCCACAGTACGCTCCCCTGGGAGCTTTTGGCAGAGGGCAGAACCATTAAAGATCTAGGAATTTGTGGCTTTCCAAAAACACAAGATTTAACTGGGAATCCAAACCCCCAGAGCCTGATGCAGACATCAACAGTACTTCCAGAGATCCTCCTGGCTGAGATCTGGGAACAATAAGTATCATATTTCCTTAGATTTGGAAGACTTTAACCAGCAGAGAAGCATTTTTAAGAAAACCATCACTCTTCCAAAGCTTGCCCTACCCATGGTACAGTACCCACCAGAAGGCAAATTAAAAAGGACAAGTAACATTTTTTTAGTGTTTATTGAGAGTTGCCTTTATACAGGAGGGACTGGTGCTCTGATGCAGTCACAAGTGAATCCAAATAAACCCTGCTCAAGTGTCAACAAGCAATTCAACTCAATGGATTTAAATTATAACATCATTACACATCAATAATAAATTAAGACTATTGCCCAGTAGTTGCAGATAATTTAAAAAAATCCTTGTCAAAAGTAAAAAAACAGCAAAAACAATGCAAATAACAAGAACAATGAAACACACTTAACTATGTTGCAAATAAGTTAACAGAGTAGCACACACACATAATGGTATTCCAAAAACTCGGGGTGCACTGCCAGCAATGCTAAAATTCACTGTGGGTGGTGCAGGTGAGCTGGTGCTCTGGCAGGAAGGAAAGCCCAGGCTGCCAAAGACCACATCAGCCACTGTGCTCTGCTGCTCACACCTGGCTTTCCCTGGCTTTTAACTCCCTTGGCTGAACTAAAGTTAATTTGGAAGCTGCCTTTATCACTTAATACCTATCAAACACATATTTTGCTCATGAATTCTTACTTTTGCTTACCTCAAATATAACAGGGACTGGTATAAGGTAACACTGTATCACAGTTATTGATTACAAACCAGCCTGAAAGCACAGTTTAGTTTAAGCAAAATCAATTTGGTAGACAAGTGCATAAGCAAAACTGAAACAAATCCTTTTTCCACAAAAACGATGCTGTGTATTCAAGGATTTATATTGGCTTGACATGTGGATTAGACAGGAATAAATAAATAATTGAGCCTTGTGCACAAAGAGAAAGTCTAATACACTTTGGTCCTAGACAGCTGATAGCTCTCCAGACCTAGATTATCTCTGATGCTGACCACAAGTGGCATCTTTGCAATTTGGATTAATGGCCACCCTAAGGAATGTGGGTGAAATTGGCATTTTAAGATATGACTCAAGCCATCATGGCCACATCAGGGTTTTCAAGTAAAGAAGGACTTTGCACATTATAATCCAGGCTGTCTCCTCACTGTACTGCTAAAATGCAGTAACAGCACTGCTGTTGTCAAGTGGGATTCCTGCTACTGGTGTCAAATGTGGGCTTGTAAGATCCCAGTTAGTATGGACACACGCCCCAGGCTGACACGCGCCACATACTTTAGCAAATAATGTCAAAATGTCAACGGGTTAACCCTCTCTCTAAGGTAAGGCTGACCAAACCCCCACTGGCTCAGCCTTCAGGGAGCCAGGCTGCATCAAAATCGAGCTTTGAGGAAGTGCCTTCAGTCCCACAGCACTGGACCCAGCTGTGCAAGCGAGCAGGGAGAGCTGTATGGGAGTTCCTGGCCATGTGGTGTGGACTGGCCAAGGGTTCCAGGAGGAGCAAAACTGCATGTGACCTGACCCTGTTTTAATTCCCTGTACTCAACATTATTATATATGCACGGCTTCTGAAGGTCCTGCATAACTGCATCTCAGGCTAAGCAGCCCAGCTAGTATCAAAAATACACATAAGAACCAATACCATCTCCACGCTATCCTCTCTTATAATGCCCTCACAAAGCATAGATAGTAAACAAATTTTATGGTAACCATTCCTAGCAAGATGGAAACTGTCATGAGCAAGGGTTTCAAGCTCCAGTGCCAAACATATTGCATCATGGCAGAGCATTTCTAAAAAAATTATTCACTTCTCAAAATTTAAGGCACCAAAATGAGTAAAAGTGAGGAGTTCACACACACCTTGGTGTCTTCAGAGCTGGTATATGCAGCCTGTAGAACTCACGCCATGAGGGCAGAACAAGCAAACTGATTTACTCAGCTGCCCCTGCAAAAGAGCAGGCACAGCCACAGGAGAGTTCAGTTTAAGTCTACAAGTTAATAAAACAGCAGATGCAATCAGGAAATCCAAAACAGGAAGAGAGACACTAATATACAGTACTGTAAGGCACTCCTACTGGGAAGGGAAAATTGGAAGGCAAATTACAAAGGAGAGAATGATTGGACTCAACTGGTTCAAAAGCAACACAATGAGCTGTGAAGCTCCAAGTCTGGCTATAGGCTCAGTACTGTGAGTAAGGACATGGACAGAGACAGTGGAGAGAGAGGAGAGACTGGCTTGCAGCTGAGCAGCAGAAAAAAAGTTAGAAGATGATGATGATTATTCAATTAATTTCTTTAATACTGATCAACAGTCAGCTGCAATCCAGACACCGACCTTGGGAGGCCTAGGAAAATCAGTGGCTTCTGTTGCTACAGGGAAAAAGCAAAATTCAACTGGGCAGCTTTGCCATTTCATTGCAAACAGACATCCTCTGCTCTTTTTGAAAATCTTTCAGGACATCAATCCAATCTAATACCCACACTATCCTGATAATAAGAGAAGCCTTGACAAGAGGAGCTCTAGAGATACCCTGATGATTCACTCCTAACAGGGCCATCAGAGCCTGTGGAGTACTGTGAAAAGCATAAGTTCTTCATGGAAAAGTATCTTCCCTCACTCTTGCCAATTCCTATCAATCCCAGCAGTGAGCTCATATTGATATATGCCAGCCAGGATATTTTGTCACATCACAAACTCATCATTTTCCACCATGTAAGACAGAAAAAAAAAAGCAATAGGAGGAATCCTACACAAAAAATACAAATTTCTTTTTTTATAGATTGACAATACAGAAAGAGCTGCAGTTTGCATCCCCTAGGTAAGACCCATCTTCCCATTAAAGGGAAGGTAGATGTTCAAGATAAAGAGGAAAAGAGACTTGGATAAGGATCTCCATAGTGTCCTAGATTAAAATAATATCAGACTAACAACTAGAAGTACCTGAAGAGTGTGAAGCTTTAGTCCACTGCAGTGAAGCATCCTATTTTTACACTGATAACGAGTTCTGTACAAAGCAGAAGCAGTAGCTGGATTACAGCTCAATTCCTTCTCAGCCAGCTATGAAAGTATCTTCTTTTTGAAGAAGACAGAGTATTTTATTCTTGATTCACAATGAAATGGCATTGTTCAAATTTATTTCATGCGTGGGTAGGACAAGACTGAAGTACCAATAAATAATTTCACCTGGGGTGGGGGGGAGGGTGCAGGCAGAGTCTGCAATCTGCAAAGCCCCCAGGAACTTCACCAGCTGAAACTCCTCCAGAAGTCTGCAGAGCAGAGCCACGTGCAGGCTGTGGGCTACAGAATGGGCAGAGAGTAGCAGTGGGGACCAGCACAGAGCACTGTTAGTACTGCAGAGACACCATGCAAGAGTGCAGTGCTGACTGAAACCCAAACCACCTGCAGAACCCCAGGCTGAGGCTCCTGCCTACAGATGGCTCCAGCAAGAAACTCGACTGAGGGCAGGATTAAGCCTTTCATTATGCACAAAAATTGGTGACAGAACACTTTATGTTACCCATTCATAAGGAATAACTATTTTTGGACAGGAGCTAGGCATCCCTGAGAGGACATCATCTTCCACATTACAGCCTGCTCCTAGAGCTACTGTGAAGCTTTCCAAAGTAGAAATAAATGTCAATTCATTTTAGGAACCAGCTGGTTTACAACAATATTGGATTTTAAAGCAAATAACATGATCTGATTTGTACAGTATCCTTTTCCATAAAGTTCTGGGCACTGACAGAGTATCATAACATGTTCTTGCTCTATGTCATTGGTAATGGCAGTGGTTTCAGACCCATGACTAATTTCAGCAGTTTTGCCAACATCATACTCTTTTTATCCTTTAAATCTGTTAGCAAAGAAACTGTTCTGTGGTACCTGTACAAACCCAGAGCAACTCCAGTGCTGTCTATGTTGCTCCAGAATTCAATTCCATATCTAACCACCCACACCACTGGTACTCTGGAGACAGGACATCTGTCAAAGTAACTAATATTTTGCAATGTCTGAACCTTGATTCCTTGACTCCATATGGGTTTTGACAGTGCACTCAAGCAGCCTTCTCTAAACTGAGATGGACATGAACCAGGACTGTGAGGTATCATAAATACCAGAGCATGATGATATGAAAAACACCACCAGTTTTCCTTTAATGACCTAACATTATGTCTACGGATAATTCAAAATAGTACCTGCCAGAATCTGACAGTTTCAGAGCTACTGGCTTTGCCACAGGAGTAATTGTAGTGACACAAGCTGAAAAACATGGGAGCGTTCTGTTTATTCAGCCAGCACCAGTGCAGTTCCTGTTTGCCTGACTAATTCCACAGTACTTCCCCAGTGTTTGCATTTCTGAACACACAGGGAGTTCTCTGCATGGGAATGGATCTGCAAGGAACATTATACCTTTAAGGGTGATAGCCAAAAGCAACTCCTTTCACATGAGGAACAGTGAGCTGAGACAGACACCATTGTGTATGGGAAGTATTAATTTTAGTGACAAAAGTGCATGATTCACCAAGTTTATTAAGTATGGGAATCCCTACAGCACTTTGCCAAGAACATGGAAAAACCCTCACTTCCTTCTAAAGAATCCAAATGAAAGAAGGATTTCTGGAAAAGAAAGGCACTGGTTGTCTAATGTATACAGATATAAACATGCTTCTATATATATAGCAGTTGCACTCAAATTTGAGAAATCTACCTTTTCTTTGACTGGAGGCTGGAAAAGGTAACCATTTATATTCCAGTACAAGGCAACTCATTGTAGCATTTTACCTTTTAACGTAAGCATGATGTACCCTGTTCTTTTATTTAAAATATTTCAGCAATTAGTGAGATGCTTTGACAATCAAAACTGCTTTCTGCCTTGAATACAACAGTCTGTAGATTATATAGGAAGCAAAAATCAGTATTCCATATTTTCACAAACCTATGTGAGAAGAGAGGAAAAATACACATGCAACTGGCATTATTCTCCTGAAACCATATTTGCTTTCTGTATATAGATGTGTGTGTGTGTGTGTATATATGAATGCTTTCATAGGTATGTAATACACATATCACTGCAGGGTGTGGGAAAGAGTCAGGAATGTGAAATGGAGGGAAGACAATCTAACTGCTCATTGGAGGTGAACTCCATGAATTAAACATACTGCCAGTAATGACACACACCTCCCCAGTTAAATCCATCATGTACTTTCCTTTACAAAATAATTCACTGTGTTTAATACTTCCCCATGTTCCAGGTGTGTGGAGCAGAATCATACCTTGAGGAACTTCACTGTCCACCATGGAAGTCATTACAGAACTGTAAATGCCTTGAGCTCAAAGAGAATGCAGGACACAAGTTGCATATGAAAACAGCAAACTAGTGTTTCACAATTTTGGAGGTATTTTCTACTAAAATGGGCATGGCCATTTTCCTGACTACCAGTTTAACAAGCTCAGATTAGAAAAACATTTAAAGTAAACTTCATTAAATAGAAAGAAAACCAATGCGAACACTTGAAATGCCTTAAAGTTTCAGACGGGAAGGAGAAGAACCAACATCACGTTACTACAGACGAGGACATGGCCTCCCATAAACCAAGTGCAAATCTCAATGGACTTCAGAGACAGAGCTTAACTGATATTCCCAGCCTGAAGAGCAAGAGTAGCAAGTCCCATGCTTATCTGAATATGAAGTAGTTCACTGGGGTGGTTGTAAATGTATAAACATAACTGAAAGAATTATTCTGTGTCTTATGTTTGTGAGCACCCCAAATAAGGTTTAATGGGAGATCCTTTTCTTTCCTTGGCAAGGAGATTCTTTAAAATGTAAAGGCCCTGATCCTTTAAGATAGTTCTCTGAGAACATGAGGAAATGGAACCACATGTGCATATCAGAAGGAGGCAGTGGATTTAAAATAATTACTGCTCTACTGGGTTCTGTGAAACACCTCACCAGAACCCTCACCAAAGCTACTAATAAATAAATAATACACATAAATAAGTAGATGATTCATCAATTCTAAATGAACAACATAAAAAATAATGCAGTCATGGCAGAAAATATTTTCTGCCTTGAGATAAAGTCTTCTCCAGAGGTGGAAAAGAAAGTTGGCTATTTAATTAGCTAGACCTAAAGCATTTCTCATAAACCACATTTTGTAGGAGAGCTAACGTCTGGACTTCAATGCAGTTTAGCCATTGGTATTTCAAAGCCAACGAGGCTTTATGGCCACTTTGGCAGCTCTTATTCACAGATGAAGAAGGTCAGGTAATATTTTTCAGACAAATTTCTGCCTGTCTAAGCTGAGAATCTGCTTGAGCTGGCAGCTGGGAGAGGGATTCTCTTCAGGCTGGCCACTGCCTTAAGGAACTCATGTGTTCTGATACGACAATTCAAACATGTTGCAAGACTCTTCGAAGTTCTCGTCCATATTCAGCTGCCTCCAGAAGGATTTCTGCTTCTTCTGCAATTCTTTGCGCACACACCTGGGGCATGGCACAGCCTTCACTTTGCACTCAGAGTGGAAGACAGCACCGCAGCTTTCACACCTGCAAACACAAATTAGTGTCAAAATTGAATCACAAAATAGCACCAGAGCATGCAACACGTGGGCTTCACGTGGGCTGTGTGCAGCAGGTATTCCTTGACACCGTTCTGGGAGCTCAAAGAGCATTATGCTTCATAAGAGTGAGGCACTGTAAAAGACACTGGTATGCCCACACTTCTGCTGGTGTAAAGCTACTCAGGACCACTAAAATAAATTGACTTGCATTCATTTTGCAGTTGCTGAGAATCTGTCCCAGCACTTCTGCTTCACAGACAAGTTTTTAGAAGGATTAATACTTATCTTCTTAGTAACTAGTATTCAGGTATATCACTGAAAAGACATCAACTTTGTTTTATGAAAGACCAGTCTTGCTTTGGTTTGTAAATGAGGAGTAACTGTATTATTTTCCAATACAGTATATTTCAGAATTTGCAGAAACAGATTGTGTGATTTGCAACAGCCATGATACAGCATATTCCTCACTGAAGCTCCAGTGGTCAGCTGTTCTGGAAAGAGTAAAGAGCAGTCCACTTCAACAGCAGAAGTTGTCATTTCAAAAGTAAAAAATGAAACAGAGGAAAGTGATGTTGTCTGTGTCCTGTGTCTGTGTCCTGTGGAAGCCTGGACTAGATGAACACAACTGATCTATGTTGATCAATTGATCGATACACTGAGCTATGCTGCTGGCATTCAAAGCTGTGTTATTATCTTCTCAAATGTGACATCAGGACTCCAAACAAATCCAATGCTCAAACAAGATGACTGGTTTACTTCTGGGGCATTGTGAGGCAATGAACTTAATGTCACAGCAGATCAAGCCCCAGTTGCAGATAGATGTTGAGCAATGAAACATCTGGCAATCTGAGTGGGCTACATCTGAACAGTTGGACATTCTCAGCTTTTCAAAGCAAATACCTATCTGTAGTGATGAGTTGTCACTACAGCTTTGTAACCAAAGGAAAAAGTAAAAGGAGGACTGTCAGAGGTAAAAAGTCTTATATTTCAGTTGGATAATCAAATAATAAAAGCAACAAAACATCAAACTCTTCAGAGCAATCCTGAAACACAAATAAAGGTTGTTGGTCACCCTTGGTGATTCTGCAGGACATTCTTGAAATGCATTGCACTTTTTTTTCCTTTCTTGTAGCTATTGTAGTCAAATGACTATATGAGAATCCAAGTGTCCATTGTTATAACTACAGTGGAGTTTTTTTGTTGGTTTGCTTTGAATCTATTTTTCATAGAAATAAAGTTCTTCTCTTCAAGACTGAAGAAAAACTTAAAATGTGAAGAAAGAACCCTCCAAAAAGTGAGAAGCCATAAGGCCAACTGCAGTACTGGGCATGTGGTCTGACAATACTGACAGAAGTCCATAAGCTAACACAACCTGTTATTGCCTGCATCTCACCTCTGACTTTAAAAAAAACTGTTCCTGGTCTGGCTGCACTTGAAGTTTTATGCATGGGTCCAAACACGGCCTAAATTTCAGTAACTGCAGAGCTTTGAGAAGGCTGTGCAGAGATTTAAGGAGGCACATTTCTAACTAGCATGAACGGATAAAACTCAAATATGAGTAAGACAAGGAAGGCAAACCAGGCTGAGTATAAAGCAGTATATCTACTGGCTTCCATGCTCTTTTGCAGTGAAACTTGACTGTTGTATTTTTCAGTCCAGCTACAGGGTCTAAATCTGGTTTTGAATCAAGAAACCGGCTCACATAGAGATATTTACAACTTCTGTGCTCAGAGAGTGTGTGTTATTGCCCTTATCCACTGAAGCACATGTTTATCCCACTGATTTCTTTGGGATTACTGATCTGCCTTCCATTAAGTCTGCTTACATGCTTTGCTGGCTTGGGATCTCCACAAACAGACACACTAATGGGCAAAGAAGAGACAGAAGACAGCAGTATCTTTAAAACTTTACACCACTCTGAGCTGACACTAATGGTGCTTTTATCAAGCTAATTCTCCCTTGTTAGTCAGCAGTTTACAGTGCCCTGGAAGTTGCTAGAGGGTAATGATTGATGAGGAGTGTAATGTTGTGCTCTCCCATCACCACTCCCTAATGCTAGCCCAATATTTCTCTACAGCGTGCATGGAAATGACAAAATCTATCAGAAATTGCTGCTGAAAGGGATTGAGCAGGATGAGAAAGGAGCCAGCACACCTGCTCTCTCCAGTCAAAGGCCATCAGCAGAGCAAACAAAGATTGATAGTGTTCAAATTAATATGAATTCATTTTTCAGAACTAAGGTCAGTGGAAAAGATTAACAAACTTCTTTCCCATCACTCAGAATCAAAACAGAGAGGAAAACTGTCTGAACTGTTATTCATTAGAGCTGGTGCAGTAGCTGAAGCTCTGCCCAGGACCTCACACTGTCAGGCAGTAAGCAGAGGCAGAGCAAACAGCCAGCCCTGATCTCACAGTCACTGCACTGGCACCCACTGCTGCCATCCTGGGTTCATTCTGGTGCCCCACCCCTGACTGCTGCTCTAAAGACCTATTTTCTGCCTTGTCTGGTGAAGGCTGAGCCCAACCAAAGGGTGCAGATGACAACAAAGCAGCTGCCTGGAGGAAGAGTGCTCTGAGCTGGAGAACAAAGCTGCCTCTAGCTCTCCACAGGAACAAGTAGAGAAGACACCTATATCAGCCTTCACTGCATGCTGGTGTGCCCCTCACTGACAAAGAAAGTCACAGGGCAGGGGGGCAGTGCTGATCTTGCTCTGCCTTTGTGCAACTGGCAGGTTATTACTTTTAAAGTGGTGGAGCTACACTAACCCAAGCCACCTACACTGCTTTGCTTTTCCTCATATCAAATACAGTCAGTCCCAACTGCCCCTGGAATGCTGACTCATTGACCATTTCTAATCTCACTTCCAGAAATTCCCCAGTGAAACAAAAACTCCACCAACATTATATTCCTTTTTAGAGTATTGCAAACAGATTGCTTCCTAGTTAATCTTGAGATTTAATTTTATCTCCACGTGTGAATTTCACGTGGGTTTTTTTGTTGTTTTCAAGTCTCAGTATATCAAAATTATTTTACTTCTCTGGAGAAATAAAATATATTTTGTAGCCTATAAAAGATTCACTTAATAGTTCACTACACTTACTTATCTTTCCCTTAACCCTCTTTCCCTTAACCCTTGTTGTTGTGATAGGTAATTCACAGTTCAGGTGCTATTTCTGAATCCTGACTTACTCTTTGTCTAGAGGCCAGAAAGTCCCTACATCCTTTGTGAGAATGCTATTCACCACTGATAATAAGCTGATGAGCCCATAGCCATTCAGGCCTTTCATGTTTCCTTCTTTAATGAATGATATTGTGACACTGCACATTAATAGCATCTTGCTATTTTTCAAACAGTATTTGAAGATGTAGTGAACATTGCACGTTGTTTTCACACGGACTTGCAGTCTTCTAAGAAGGCAGCTGAAATAGCTTCCTCTCTATTTTGGTGTTTTCTCTTTTTTTTTTCCTCTTTCCTGACCTAACTCAATTTCTGTTGAGACTTTAAGGGTTGTTTTATGTTTTAAGGATGTTTTACTTGTACAGAGTAGAAAAAAAAAAAAAAAAACAGAGAAATATTCAACCCTCTAAATAATTTCTACTGCACTGGAAAGTGTAACAGAAAGGGCAAAGCTCTCCACAGCCAGACAGGCATTATAATGCTCTCATTATTATCATTACTAGTTACAAAAGAAAAGCCTTTCTACATTAAAAGCATATAATCATTCCTTGTATGGTGAGGAAATGCCAATGTTAAGTCTGGGCATTTGAAACACATCAATATTTGATACATTTTAAATTTCTGGCATGTTCTTTTCAGGCTTCCCACCTATTTTTCACAGGATTATGGCTCAAGTAATTCTACATGCTGCACAACCAATTGATTATATGCTCATATTTCTCCTCTGTACTGCACCACCATTAAGTGCCCCTGAGCAGAATCAGGTGCCCAAAGTGGAGGTTACAACACAAACCAGCCTCAAAGACCTTTCATCTCAGACAAAATAAAGCAGGGATGATCAACAGGTGGCCCAGCATGTCATCTAAAAGACAATTCTTTTGTCTCCTAGAAACCTTACTGGTTGACAGACTTAGCAGTGTGACTGTGTTGGGATGAAGCTGTGGAAGCCCAGGGGTTATGAGGGTCCCTTGCACATGGGCTGCACCTGAGTGGCTGTAGCAGAGGTACCACCATTCCCACCTCACAACAGGAGGCAAGAGGTGGACTGGCTTGCTAAAGGGCAGCCAGGGGCTCCTAGCAGAGCTGAGAAGGGCAAAGAACCATATTCACCCACCACCCTTTCTTTGGTAATTTTATATGTTAGCTTTCATTTTTTCATTTAAAAAACTCACTTCCTTTGTGCCTGACCTTGCACACATTTGGTCAAGTGAGTAATCCCTTGAAAAGAATTTCAGCAAGGATTTGATTTAGGGCTGAACCCTTCACTGACTAAACTCTTCAGTTTCTTCTTTCCCTCCATGCAGAGTTAAAAGCAGGATTAAACAGAGTTGTTCATTATATTTTGCTTAGATGATGCTAAGCATTCACCAAGCATCCAAAACACTAAAACACCTGTAACTTGGCTATTAAAAAACCCCAAAGAGCAAATCACACTAGCTGAAGCAAGCCTTGCCTGGGGATTCCAGCATGATCATCATCCCACACTTATGCACATGTGCCTGTCTGCAAGTATTTCTGAATTGCTCAGCTGTGAATATCAGACAGGCCCTTCAAAACTCTGAGCCTTTAGCAGAACACAAAGAAAAGGAAAAAGGACTAGCCTGTGTTCACTTACGACACAAAACAAGCCCCAAAGGCAATCAATGCCTGACACACACGTGCAGCAATATTATTCCAGTTGCCTAGGAACCAATGCAAGGAGCTTGTCTAGGGAGGGATGTCCACATAGGAGCAGGACAAAGTTGGCACTAATATGACATTGATTTGTACCTATAAGGAGCTTGTTAAGGTAATGCCTTGTAGGATAGACACATGGTCTCTACTACACATGGCTATGGGTTTTTTTTTTATATTGTACTTAAAAACTGTTAATACTTCAGACTTGGTTTTGAAAACTTTGCCTCTGAAATGGGAAAAAAGGAAGAGCCCACTACCCAGTCCCTCAAGTTATTATCTATCTGAAATTTACTCTAAATGATTCATTCAGTGTTCAGAGAACATGATTCAAAGCACAATCACAGTTTTCTTTTCCACACACCTGCTCATCAGAAAGGGGTCACCCTTGATAAGCCAGCAGAGCCTGAACACACTCCTCATTTATAATGGCATGACTGGGTCCCAGGCTGGCCCCAGAGGGTACAGAAACAGAAAACAGCGGATTGTGCTGGAGGAACCAACGCAGTGGGATGAGCTGCTTAGAGAGGGCAGTCGGCAAGGGGTGTGCAGTGACCACCAGCTCACACTGATGGGACTCCCCAAGCACAGCACCCATGGCTTGCACCTCCACAACAGCTGCAGGGACCAGTCTAAACACAGCCTGATGTGGTGTCTGTCAACAGAACCACCCCTCTGGCCAAAGGACACACTACCCAGTGTCCTGGCATGAAACTGCTGCACCAGGGTCTGTTCCCTTTTACCCATCATGGGCTAGGCTGAGATGCTGAAGAAGCACTCCAGGCAGCAGGGAAGATGAGTGATAAACTCCTACTCTGGCTCACTCATCTGTGCCATCTCATGCCCCTCATCCTGTCATGCCAGCACCCACTGCCAAGGTCAACTGCATCCAACAGATGTGCAAAGTGGTCAGAGACATTAAAGCCTCACAACTGAGGAGAAAAGTGGGCAGCTCATTGGAAGGGAGGGAAAAGCACCAGTGCTGCTTCAGTGCTTGCTCCAGTGACAACTCTTCTGTTGTTACATCCAGAGAAATGGCAGAGCAGGCCTTCATTTTGGGTGCTCACAGAACAACTTGCTGTGGGCCAGGGCTGAACAAGAACTGCTTGATACCCACCTGCTCTCCTCCCAGAGAATGTGCACAGGCTGAGCCACCACACTGGACAGGGCAGCAGGGTCGAGCAAGAGCACTGGGATCCTGTGACTCCCAGGCCCCTCTTCACAGAGCTGTGTCACTCCTGAAGAAGGAGGGAAGCATGTCCTCAGCTTCTTCCCAGATGTGGGTTCAGGGATTTATGCTGTATTATCTACACATATTTCCTAACTTGCATCCAAACAGAACTAAGGACTGACTGTCATCCTCAGTACTGTGCTGTGAGTTAAGCCCAGAGATATCCCAAGCCAAGTTATGGGGCCTGTAAACAGCCATTCCTAAGAAACCAGTATTAAAACTTTTAATTTGAGACTCATGAAATTATACATTAGCCAGTGGAGCTGAGTTACTTTGGAACACGGAAAAGCCCTACACGTGACAGATCCATTACCTGTAGAGCACTGGAGAGGCTGAAATACCACAGATATTCAGGTGTTTATGTTGCTCAGGCACATATCCTCTGCTTCCACAGCTGCCACACCACGAACTGCACTGCACCTCTCTACCTCTCCTATTATTAACAAATTGTATTCACAAAGTGGGGGTTGAAGATCTGAAGGCAGAGTCCAGCAATACTATTAACAGTAATATTAACATATTGTCCTCAACTATTACAATTTGATTCTATTACTTCGCATTTTTCTGTAAGTCTCAAGTCTAAAAATCCTATGACTAAGCCAGGATTTTGCTTTTAATAAAAGAAAAAGTCAAAGGCAACCAGACTTCACAACTCTGCATTAAGGTTAAAGACATGCCTTCCTGGATCCAAGAAGGAAAAAAGAACATTTAAAGAAGTAAATATATAAACAACAAACCTAAGGTAATCTTAGAATTTCTGAGATCTTAAGAGTTGACAGAGTTGCCTTTAATGGGCTAAAAAGCTACAAGGAACCATATTTAGGAGACAGAGAAGTCTATCTTGCATGAGAAAGAAGAGAAAGAATTCAAAGGTCTTGACTGGCAAGTTGGAAATATCTGGAGTGAGGAAGAAGGCACATCAAGGAAGCTGCAGAATAGAATCTATAAGCAAGATAGTTGCCATGTCCAGCCAGCAGGGAAGAGCACAAGGCAACACTGCAGAGACCTTCTTACTTAAAATAAGTATCTGCCTTTAGGCTGAACATTCTAGTTAAAAACCATGCTGACATGAGGCAAGTAAAACCAGCCTCTAAAGCTAATTCAGTTGCAAAAGACTGATGAAAAAGCTGGTATATTTCATTGTTTTCTTTTTACATATTCCAGATAATATTACTGTGCTACCCTGCACAAACAAAAATAAGACAATCTGGGCCAGAAGATTTTGATCAGTTTTGACAGATTCAGGTGAAATTAAATTACCAAGAGAACTTAACATCTACTTATGTGCCTACATTTCCTCAAAGAAGTGCTGAGCAGATCACTTCAGAGTGCTTTGAACTAGCTATCAGAATCTGATAAGCTAAGCTCTTTCAAAAATTAGGTACTAAACTACTGGAACAACTCAGGTGAGCCAGGCCTGGGGAAAGGCTTTCTAGCATAACACAAACCAATCAAAGCAAGAGGGAAAATGATGTACTCTGAGTGATGCCTTTGACCTACACCAAGGTATTTCCTGCAAATGCTATATACTACATTTGTCAGTCTCTCCATCTAGCTTTAACATTCTTCCAAATGCTCAAAGCTGCATTTGTCCAGTGACACAGCATCCACAACACAGTGAGCTGTAACCTTGCAAAGACATCGGCATGCACAGCCCCAGAGCCTTCAGTAAGACTTCTCACTATGTGCAAAGTACATTCACAGGTCTTATCAGGATGGTGGCCAAAGATTATGGAGGCATCCAAGCTGGTTGATAGAGTCAAGCCTGTTCTGTGGCACATCTATTTTAAACTTGGGTCTTCTGGTTTGTATCTTAAAAGGTCTACATGTCTTAACTGATCAGCAGAACAAATTAACTTAGCAAGGTGAAAACAGTTTAGCCTTGATAAATGAATATGAACACAAAAGAGCAACTCTCCACGGTTCACATACATCTACAGTCAGCACATAAAAGGAAAGGAATGGACTAAATTGTTCTTAACAAGCAAGTAACTTTACCAGCAAAACACAACCAATTTAATTCCCTGTGTAATCACTGGGATGATGACACTCAGGCAAGACCAAAACTTTATTAACTGTGTCCTCTTTTAATTTTAGGAAAAAGAAGCAAAAACTTTTCCCCAAATTAGTGAAGTACAAACAAAATCAGAGAAACTTTAAGGCCTGCTTGCTGAGAGGCCAATTTACAGCCAAGGATATTTAAAGTCATTGCATTTGTAAATATAAAGTAAGTGATAAAATATGATAATTTTATATGTCTCCGGCTCACTAAATTTAAGCCTGGGACAAATTTAGTCATAAATAGAAATAAAATAGGAGGTAGATGCTCAGTTCATTTAAGTTGCCAGAGCTCCTGCAAAAGCAGAGTTGTGAGAGTTTACATTAGCTGAACATTTGATCCATGAAATGTGCCATTAATTCAAGAGGCTTTAAATAGTTCTCATGATTTAAAGGCCTTCAAAAACACAGTGAAATTGTGAAATTTTGAAAGAACCCTGATTAAGTATTATATAAATATGGGTAAGACAGAAAAGTGGGAAATGAGGGACAGAAGAATCAAACTGAGTGGAAGAGGTATCAAAAGAATGGGACAATTTTTAAGAACTTGTTTAACTACTGAATCACAGCTTTCATTAGGATCTGTGCAGAATGGCCACCTCCCAAGAAAAGACAGAGAAAGGATGTATCATTAGAAAGCTTATGACTTTGTGAGCCCCCCCTTACATTCAAGGCAGCAAACTGTTGCGCTGTATTGTTGAGCAGGATGTAAAGAGCCTGCCAAGCACAGCCCACAGACCCGCTAATTAAGTGAACTGATTGTGTTTGTTTTGGAACCGTTTGCCAACAAAGGAATGTGTCACACTGATTAGTGAGAGAAGGGTATGTAATATATGTGTATTCAAACCCTGAGGAGTGCATAACCCAGGTATTCACTGTTTGCCCAAGGACTGACAAAAATGACTCTCAAGCAAATAACCAGACC
Organism: Notiomystis cincta; assembly: GCA_013398075.1. Lineage (NCBI taxonomy): Eukaryota > Metazoa > Chordata > Aves > Passeriformes > Notiomystidae > Notiomystis > Notiomystis cincta. The sequence goes on from VZRX01000049.1 coordinate 573,443, forward strand.
AAAGAGAAACTCCAGCCCTCAAGAGGGGCCCTCTTTTTCTCTCAGCTGTATCTATCTAAAGAATACCCATCCTTCATAAATTCCTGCTGAACACTGCACCAGAAACTGCTGAGAATATTTTGGGAGAGAAACAATCTCTTCACCTCAAAGCTGACCTAAGAGACCATGAGGATAGAAAGTTAACAGCCAACTGAGATCCACCTTGGAATTGTAATGGCCACTCTGACAGCTGTCACTCTTCTCTCCAAAGAGCAGGAAAGGTCAGGGAGGTAGCCAAAAAAACAAATGCCAGCTCAACACAGATATACATACACACAAGCAAAAGCAGGTTTCAGTTTTCAAACATGCAGCAAAAGAGCTGAAGTCTGCAAAAGATGTCATGCACCCACTTTTGAATATTTCTAACCTAAGAGCTCAGTTAGTTGGTAGAGTTAATAGCTCCTAAGTGAACAAATGTCAATCAAATGCAAAAAGAAAAACAGGATCTTCAGAGTTCAGCAGCTCTTTCCTCCTTAACTAACCAGCTTCAGCTGGGGTACCTGGCAGTCCTGTATTGTGGACAAAATATGAATACTATGCAGTAGATAGCAGTTCCAGAAAACCAGGATGGAGAGAAGGGAGTTGCAGTCAATTATCTCTGTACACTGTGGACTCAGAATAGTACAACTAAATCACAAATCTGAGCTGTTTACTCAGAGCTTTGTATGACAACTGACAAGGAAAGCTGACACATCTCATGAACACATCATCAGCATTTTCAGGTGTAATTGCAAGTTTTCACATGAACCTTTTAGGACTTGCCATTCCATTTGCCACAGGTTACCCTGTACATCTCCCTGTTTCTAACTAGCCTCCTCACCTTATACTTCTCTTTGTAGTGGCCAGTACACCTACTTCAGAAACCTCTCTCATCTTCAAGAGATGGAAACAAACACAAAGCCCCTCCACCTGGCCTTCTCCCTCCCTGCTTTGGAGCTGATGGAGCTGCACAGTGAAGCATACAAGCTCTTCTGTTAGCATAACTTGCCTCCAGAGGAAAAATATGGAACTGAAATAATCTGGTTAGTTCCACATAGGTGCATGTGTAGTAATGAGATGAGAAAACTAACTAGGAAGGGAAATAGAAAATGCTGGGGATAGAAACAAGGTTTAGTTATAAGGAATACAAAAGGAGTAAGCAGAATAATGAAATAAGAGAGAGAATTATTGGAGAACCTTTCATGCTGATTGTGTTTTAATTAAAACCATTAACAAAGACCGCTGTCTTTGGCATGACATCAACCATAACTTCACATTTGTGAAACAGGAACAAAAGTCCTTTCTGGCATCTAATTCACATAAACACAGGAGCTAGAGCAGCTTCTGCTGGATTGAACTGCTAACAAATTCTATTTGATTCCAGAAGGTTTTGAACTCTGTAATTGCAAGCTATGTCTGACTTCAGCTGAAGGGCAAGGGGAACAATATACATCCAATAATGTTTTTGTGACCAAAAATCCCCCAGGCAAATCAAATTTTAACATAAACTTGTGTTCCCAAATGTTCCTTCACATTCTCATTAATCTTTTGGGAATATCTTCAATGACCTTTTATGCAGTCCCAACAGACATCTTATGTTTTTTGCCATCTTAGTCTTTCTTTTCAACTCAGCCTATCTCACCATGCACCCTAGATACATTCTTTCTCAAAAACAGTTTATAGAGCTCAGCCACACACCTTGTTTAGCTTTTATCCACTGCTTTGTCAATACATTTTTTAGAATAAGACTCTGGAAAAACAATGTGCAAACAATCTTTGAAACTCAGATCAGACTGAAAATCCCTTAAGAGCAGTCTTTGGTTACTTGTAATTTAACATCTTTGTGCCTGCCAGGGAACCAGATTCTTAACAAACCCTTCTAACAGGCTGGTCCCAATTGTTTCCAAAGGTGAGTCCTTGATTTTTTTCCCCTTTCAAATGAACACTTTGGAGAACAAATTACAATGACTGTATTTGAAATAGCCAAAAAAATACTTATCTGTGGAGGAATGCTGTGCTGTCAGATATACTGGCTTTCTGTTAAGGGTGGAAAAAATCTCTCTCCTTTATTCAAAATCCAAGACACTATTAAAGAAGAGTAGTAACACTGCTGTGTTGCCAAGTCTGCTTTGGTTTCCTGCATTTTGCTTCTAGGTTTTCCATGTGACTCCTGTCCCTGACCTGGCATCCAGTACTCTACATGATGTGAAATAAAGTTTCTTTTGTTTAGCTCAGGATTGGCATACACTAATACTTACTTTGTTGCCACCTGAGGATAGCAATATCATTAGTAAAAAAAAAAAAATATTTGGCATACAGAGGCACAGAGGAATAGGTAGACAGAGAGCAGAGAACTAGCCATAACATTTCATGGGGAGGACACTTCAGAATAGATGGTTATTGTTTTATAAGGGATGATTCCAGTACATTATGGGCCCAGTGATACCTGAGAACAGAAAGATGTCTGTGATCACTCCAGAAAAGTCATTTGGCTTTTCAGGACATTTGCAAACTCAGAAGAGGTTTGGATAAATCACACCATGTGATGATACTGGGGGCTCTTCCCTTTTTGAACAGCTATTCTGAGACTTACAGGGCTTTGGGAAGTAGCGCTTCTCATTTGTGTCCACGTTTGTCCATGGTGGCCTCCCTGGAGCAATGATCTATTGTAGTTGCCCAGAAATGTGCATTAGTGGAATCTAGTCCCTAATTATTTACATAAAAGGTCATGAGGCTGTAAATCCTCAAGGCTTTAACACTCAAATCAAATGTATGACTGACATTACTACTTTAGAGTACCTGCTTGTAGAAATGTCCTCAAAGGGGTAAAGGATTTCTCCATTGTTGCAAATCTCACAGATGAAACCCTTTTGGCTACAAAGGCTGCAGCTGTACACATGAGAGGTGGCAAACTTGATCACCTTCCCCAAGAAAGGAGCCAGCTTTCCTTCAATAACCTGGAATGAGATGACAATATTGAATGAACCCCCCAGAAATAACCAGAATGCCCTGAAGGACTGAGACAATATTTATTACTACAGAAATGCAGCTATGTTGTGTTAACAATAGGAAAGTTACTTCCCAACGATTACAGCTCCATGAAAACACAAGTGATAATAGTAGTCAATGAAGCAGTAATGATCTGAACATGAAAACTAACTTACTCTCTCTCTAAGTCTCTACATGGCAATAACATAAAATATTAGTAGTCATTTTAAGCACAATGCATTCATACAATAAGGCACAAAGAAGTAAATATGAAATGAGTTTAAGGCTTCCACATTATCTCTGACAGGTATAAATACTGCCTTACAATTTTCACTTCTTACTTTTTATGCACATATCACAGTTCTGTCTTTATTTCTGTTCCTCCAAAGTACAAGTTTTTTGCATGTATTTTGTGAACAGTCCTGGCTTTAGTCCTTTAGTAGGACTGTGCTTCCCACTGAAAGCCATTCAAATATAATGTTCTGCTCCTTGCCAAAATGAATAACTTCTTAGCAAAAGTCTTGAAGAGGAACTGGGTTTTTTTTCCCATTAATGTCCAGCTCTCAAATCAAGAAGTCCCAGTGAATCCTGCTAGACCATTACAAGTAATTAGCACTCCTCATGTTGGTGTGGAAAAAATGGCCAAGTTGTATACATTAAACTGCTAACCACAACACTCATCTAAATTTGTGACTTGGAGACAATGCCTCAATAAGGGGTGCTATTCAGGCAAAATACTTTCCATTCAGATCAAACTTCTAGAGACTTTAAGGAATTCTGCTGCTGTAGGGAATAATGAAGATGGAATAAGGCCCTAAGTGTATATTCTTCTCTCCTGGGCTTCCTGTGGTCTGAATGGCAGCTTGCCAGATTAGTGATAGAAATGTGTCATGGGATTTGATAGCAACCTCCTGTAAAAAGGAAAAAGAATGCAGTAATTGCTGACTGAAGACTTGCACGGGGCTGTGCCCTGGAACCCAAGAGTGGGGAGTTTTACACTTAAATGAGTGTCAGACTCAGTTCAGGCACCCCTTCCCTAAACAAGGTAACACACCACTTGTAATTTGGGTTTAGCATAAACAAATCTAGAGAAAGCAGAGATATCAAGGCAGACAAGCACAACAGAGAGTCTGGAAGCAAATGCCAGGGAGCAGGGAAATAAACTTGTATTCCAGGGCAACTTCCTGCCTGTTAGCCACGAAAGCCACTACTGACAAGTACAACTGGAAAAGGAGCTACATGGGGAGTGCTGGTGTTGATGGCAGGGAACGGCAGGGGCTGAAATGTGCCCCTTCTTTGCCTTCAGCTCCAGCCTGCTAACAACACCTGCAACAACAGGAAGCAGCAATGTTATTGCTACTACAGCAGATAGGACATCTGCTCATGTCAGAGGAAAAATGACGTTCTTATTGCATCCTGGTATAGGAAGATCCCCTTCGACCACAATATAAACAATGCAGAGAAGCTGCTGCACGAAATACGAAAACGAAGCCATAGTTCAAGGTAGTGATACTGCCAACCTTCTAACAGATGGTCAGAAGCTAATTTAGCTCCCCTAGGCTGGGGTTTGTTTTTCATTTTGAAGGAAGAAATATTTTGCTTGCAGACTCCACAGTTATAGAGGGGGTCTGAAAGCCAAACAAGCTGGGAGTCGGGGAAAGACATGGAAGTTGACAATATTCAATACAGAGAAAGAAAAAAACAGTGAAGCCACCCAGCTAATGACAAGGCTACAATCATCCTCCAAAACCCCCCTAAGGCACTAATAGATGAAGTACACTTACAAAGATAATAAATAAACCACAATGCATACAAATTTTCCAGAGAATTTTCATGCTATAGCAGTCACCTCAGGACACAAGTGCTCAGCTTAAAATGTCAGGCTCAACACACACTGCAAACAAACTCTAAATCTGAACTAATGTCACTGTCAGCAATGATTTACAAGTTAAATCTCTGAATTGAAGCAACATTTTTTATAATGTAATAAACACAATCATCATAAATCTATTACTTTCCTAAGCACTGGGGGTGAATTTAAGAGGACAAGGAATAAAAAATTTTCTGTGCTGAAGAGTTCACAATCTAAGCAGGACACATTGAGTGGGCAGCTGCCCTGAGGAGATGGTGTTATTAGTCCCTCTTTATTTACGTATTTGTCAGGCTTGCTGTAGCACTGAAGTGGGTGGGCTTGTTACTCTGGCCACAGCAGATGTACAAGGAAGATATCTTCAAAGAGCCATGCATGCCAATTTTGTAATGTGAATTACAGGACATTTTACTGTATTATGGAAGGAAGACAAAATGCAGCATCAAATCGATGCTATCGCTGGTTTTAGTATCTGTAAATTTTGTGTTCTGTTTCATCAGAGACCTCAAGGCTGTGCACAGGATGATTTTTTTCTTGCAGCCTTCTCTGGTTCTTGTTTGTAGCTAATAAGAATAAAACCCTCATCTCCATTTATGCTAGGCAAGCAGAAAGGAAGATTTCCCAAGTCTACCTGCTGTCTGCTCGCTGTTTTGTGGTAACAGTTCTGCAGTGAATGTTTTATGGCTTGGGAAAAGGAGCACAGAACATGTAATCAAAGATGTCAAAACTTCTCCTGTGACTGCCAGAGGTCCAGAGTCAGGAGTTTAGACATCCCAAAACCATGATGGAAGAGTCCCAGCATCTTCTCCCAGTTGTTGCTAGAATCTGATTTTGAGTTTCAAGGAAACATTAAAGATTCCCTGATTAAAGAATAGAAGTGTGATAGTCGAATGTAATGCATTATCCAGATATCATGGAAATTACAGGAGAAAAAAAAAAGATCTCAAGAGGCTGTCTTGGCAGAGCCACTAATATTTGTATCATTCTTTACAGCTGTATCTGTTCCTAAAGCCTTTCAGTGATGAAGACTTCACACCCCCCATGCAGTCTAATCCAGCACACATCCCTTCTCACTGCTGGAGTCACTCCTAAGCTTTGACCTGAACCTTTCCTAAGAACATTTTGGTTTACAAAATAAGTTTACAAAACAGAGAAACTGTGAAATCACACACTACAAGCTGCAGAAAAGTACATCATGTTTCAGAAGTGTGGCAATTTAGCACAAAACTAAGAGCATGCCAAAGGAACAGAAACCAAAGTTTCCACCCTTGACTTATCCCTTTCACATAGGGGATGTCTCAGCATACACCTGGCAAAAGCTTAAAAATATATTCCTGTCTCTTAAAAAGAAAAAACCATCAAGCTTAAAACAAATTAAAATTTTGCTGAGTTCAGATTCTCTTCTACCTACAGCACACATAAAGAGCAAGATCTCATCCAAACTCTTTGTAGAGCAAGCAATTGTTTAATTGGTCAAAACTATAGGTGAGACATGTTTAATGATGCCATCCTAGTCAGCAATTGACAGAGGGTACCAATGCAGCTTCTTCTTCCTTAAGTGGTCAAGGAATCCATCCCAACATCGCTGTGGACACAGGGCCATGCTTATCACTGCTGTACCTGGAATACACTGGGGTACACTACTTGGTGACAACAGAAGGAAAACAGTTGTGTCCAGAGGTCCAAAGCAAGCTGTGTCTCTGAACAGCCCCATTGTTCAGATCAGAATCACTGCTGATCTCTCTGGATCAGGAAAAACATTTCTCTAAGCTTCCAGAAGACAGAAAGCCATGGCTTTGCACACAGCAGCTCCTCTGCGTGTCACATTAAGAACTGTATAAAAATACACACCCACATGTACATACATGAAAGCCAGGCCCTGCCCTCAAAGCACTTACAATTTAAATCAACAAAGCAAACAATGCTTTTTACAGTAACTGCCACATATCTCCACCCAAAATGGGACAAGTTGTGTTTTGGAGGAGGCTCCCACACATGCTCCCTGCCCACACTGCAGAGAGAGCATCCCTTTGGCCAGAGCTTGGCTGCAGGTGTCAGGGCTACCAGGAAGGGAGAGGAAATCCAGCAGGAGCAGCTACCTGCCCCACTGCCCAGCCTCCTGCACCCAGCTTGGGAAAGTTCAACTCCTACTGGAGAGCAAGAGGGGAAGGCAGAGACTTCTCTGCAGCAATGGGAGAAACAAAAGGGGTACATAGTATCTGAACACGTGCTGAAAGGGTGGTAGCATGATTATTTTAGATGGTTTCTGGAACAGAGGCTTCTCATACAAGTCAAAATTATGAATAAAGGTAAATCAGACTTTCTTTTTGGTATGTCTGTGCTACTGTTCAGCTGGAGAGCAGTATAATTCTGAAGAAACAATTGCTCAGAAGGAAGAAGGTGAGGGGGAAAATACAGGGACTGCCAAACATCAGCGGACAAGCCAAAGGAGTCTTGTGCAGCAGGAAGACAGGGCACACTGGCTTATGGTTCCCTGATTCACCAGGAAGACAGAAGATAAAAGGCAGCAGTGGCTATGGTACAAGTTGAACTCCCTTTGGATACATCACATTAATATGATTATGAGGGCAATGTGTGATCAGTCAAGGTTTAAATATTTGTCAGGATGGCTGCTCGCCCCCAGAGGTTTCCTGATCCTTCTAGTCAAAGACTGGAAGTTACTTATAGTTCCCTTACTCTACCAAGGTGATGTTTTCACAAACAAACAGGCATCCAGCTGTCCCCAGAGAACAAGAACTGCAAAGGCCATAGAGCCAGAGAAATCCTCCTCAGTGGCCCCCTATGTGCACAACAGGGCTGCTGCTCACAGACAGCTTTCAGAAGCAGCAGGTGTTGCCCAGGGGCCTCTGATCAGTGTCCCTGTGTCCGACCTTCACAACGCGTTCCTGAGCCCGTAACACTGCCCTGCACTGGAGGAGAAGTGGTCCCCTCATCCCTGACACACCCTGAGTTCCAGCTCTGCCCTGACTCCATCCCTCATCCAGCTCCCTGGGCTGAGCACAGTGCTGGCAGAAGTCCACCTCTGAAGGCCCCACTGCCCAGGCCCAGCTGTGCCACAATGAGACACAAACCCCCAGCCCCCATTACACACAGCAGAGAAGTCAGGTCACTTCATCTTCCCTGTTCAGTCAACAAAGACTCCTTGTATGAGAACCTACTTACCAGCATGAAGGAGGGTTGCACAAACCAGTCCCATGGGAGAGCAATGTAGTGAACATGGTGTTGCAATAGACGTTTTCATATTAAAAACCAAACTGGAAAAGTGGCCAAGGCACCAGTGGCAGAACTTCTCAAGTCTGTTGAGAGTTTTAACCCAGAGAGATGGTAACCTAAACTCATGATTTACAACAACTTTCTTTATGGGAAACAGAGCAAGACCAAAAACTAGACATGAAAAAACCCTATTACAGAATTAGAGTTTGTTCCAGTTCCTGAGGAGAGTTGTTCAAATTACAAAAGACATTCATAGAAGCCTCTGGCTGAGACTAACTGAAAAGCAATCAAATATTGATTAGACAAGGCAAGCATGGAAGACCCCTCCAAATTCAGAGTGTATAATTTCCAAAGATGTAATATCCCAACAGCTTTAGGGGGAACTAGGGGAGAGATGCGTAGAAACAGAAGGACACATGAGTTAGCTGTAATCCACTACTGTTTCAAGTAAAACCTCCAAGAGCCTTCCACCCACCTATTAGATCAGGGCCACAGAAATACCCAAACTTTGCATCATGGTCACATAAACCAGTACTGAAGTCTATCAGCTGTGCTGGAACTCTCTGGACAGGAAAGAAAAAACAGCCTAGTTTTCGGACATTTCTGAGGGCAGTGGGTGTTTGTTTTGAGGGCTGGGCTCCTGTCAGCAATGCTAGCTAAGAAGCAAAAGGTACTGAGTGAGACCTCCATCCCTGCAGGAGTCTATGTTGTGAATTTGAGTGAGAGTCATCAAAACTCCTAGCCTGTCTGTGCATTTCTACCAACTTCTAAAAGTGTAGTAGATGTTTATATAGCATGGAGTTCATAAATACCTTTGATCACCTACATTAGAACTGTCAGAACAGACTGTAAAGGGCTTGATGAGCTTTCAGATACACTGTTCTGCTCCACGTGAGAAACCAAAGGTTAAGAAGTCCGGATTCTCAACAATGCCATGGTATATTACAACCACATAAAGCCTTCTGGATTAGAATAATTTTTTAATTCAATTTGCTATTCTGAGTAATTCCTACTATATGATAATAAAAGTAAAATCTGACACAGTCTACACAAAAAAATCCTTTAATAAGATCCAAGACAATGGAGAATCAACAGATTAAAGATATTTTAACAGAAGCTATCCAGAATCCAAGAGTAGGAAGATAAATCTACACATATCTCTGGGTGGATATTCTGCCCCTTCTGGCACAAGGGGCAATCAACCAGAGGCATCATGTAACAGGGTGTCCATAAACACTGTCACTCACTGTGGCTAAGTGATCAGGGAATAAACACTGAGATGGGAACTCGTGAAACACCCCCAGCACTCCTGAATGCTCAGATCAAGACCTGCAATTTCCTCATGTATCAGAAGCACTGGAGGAAACTCTGGTTATTATCCTTATAAAGGAGCACCTGCTGCTACTGCTCTGCTTAAGAGGCTGGACACCAGGGCTAAGTATTCCAGGTAAAGTGGTAAAAACACTGTAAAACTCGGGTTCTGTGTTCCTGCCACTGTGAGACAGGCTGAATTTGCCAAATGGCTTTGTGACCCCACCCTTGTAAATCAGCTTGTTAATCATTATCGTCATGGAGGCGATAAAGTTGTTTTATGAGCCAACACTGAAGCAGTAACATTAACTACTTACGCAGGGGGCTGGTGTATTTCTCTGCAGATAACATTTATTAGAAGGCACTCTCTTTAAAGACACAGGTTTGCTTCACAACCTTCTTTTGGAGCAGGGAACAATCTGTTCCTCTTATTCCTCCAGTCTGACCTACATGTCAGACACAAGTGATGCCTGGAGGGTATGGGTTAAGTGATATGAAATCCCTAAAACACCTTGAACTACAGGTTCAAATCTAAACTGGATTGTCCTGGCCTCTCCTCCTGACAGAACAAAATTTATGATTATTTCTCAAGGCCAGACGCACACTTAGCTCTATCTGACAGACAGACATAGACAGAATTTGCCAGGAGGCACTGACGCAACGCAGAAGAGACATGAAAGGCCAAGAGGCACTGAGAAAATAGAAGGGGTGGTGGACATGAAACTCATTCATGATCCCCAATTATGTAAATTGAAGAGATAGAAAGTACTTTAATTCACAGGAATAATGTCACAAGCATGTCTGGCAGAAGGAAGCTACTGAAGGAGCAGTCAATGAATTGTGCACAGCTTTCCACCATCCTCTAAAGACAAGGTTTCTGCCTTCATTGGTTATTTTCTACTTCTCCAGAAACAGCTAGTCTGAATCAGGCCTTTTCCTAACAAATTTAGAAGTAAGCTCTGGCTTTGCCTAGGCTTTAAAGCACCACAGAGAATATGCTTCCTGGGCTGAAGGAAAGGGCAGATAAAATCTCCTGAACAGACTGTTATGATTCACCACTTGGATGCTCACTACCCTCCAAATTCCACCAGTGGAAGCTTTGTAGGAGGAGGACCAAACACTCAATAATCTTCACCTCCAGGACAGGTGAGAAATACGCTTTTAAAAGAACTACCAAAGATACAACAAAATAGGTCTAGAAAAAACACCTTTAGAAACATCCAGTTTGTTCCTCACCCTCTAGCACAACCAAAATGACTGTCTGACTTGCTTAAAAACTTCTCACCAGAGAGATCCCAGAACAGTCCAGTGCTCAGAACAACTGGGAAGTTGTCCCTAATGCCTGCCTCGGATGTCTTTTGCTGCAATCAGCTATCTTTACTTTACACTCTACCTCCTATCCTTACATTGCAACATCTGTTTCAGAAACCATTTTCTGACAAATTCTCTCGTCTGTCACAGGTAATCTTTGTCACAAGCCAGGACAAGCAAAAGCAGACTGGGGGTGCAGGATCAATACAATGGCTGCCTTTACATATTTGTTTACTGGATAACAAGCAGGTATTTTCTGCATTCATTAAACATGGAAGTTGGGCATTAAAGCTGAAAGGGCAAATGCAATCTCTGCCCCACAAAGATTTCAGTGGGGTCAGGATTTCTGTGATAAAAACACAGACTTGGAAACAAGTGTGCTACAATATGCTTAGCTAAGGATAATGCAAGTTTGCAGAGAAAATAAAGGGAAAACATTCCTTGGCTGGGAAGTTCCTGGTAATTTATATCTAGGGAACAGACAATGCTTGTGGACTGCTAATTTCCTTGAGGATTTTTTCTCTTCCGTTGGCCAGATTCTTAACACCACAAATTCTTGTTATGATTTCAATGCACAATTAATCTTTAGTTCAGAGGAAAGGGAAATGGAAGGAGGAAGGATGATCATGAGGTAAAAGTTACAGAGAGGCAGATATCAGACCTTAGGTCTGCCCCAACTTTTGTGCAATATACTAGGCAGCTGGCTTTTCTTGCTCCATTTTGACTCCCAGTCATCTCTTTCAGACTGCATGTCTTGTTTATTTAAATTACAGGTGATTTAAGGGAAGAACGATCTCTAACTGTATGTGTGCATGCACACTAGACTCAGTCACTGTGCACTGCTATAAAACAAATTAAAAAAGAACACAGCAGTAACTTTAGAAGAGTCCCATTTTCTGTTGCAACAGGCATGCTATGGGCCACAATCCCAGCTTCCAACAGCAGGAGTGATACCACCCCACCCTGTCCCTCCCCCCCCTTCCCTTTACAGCCTTCGCAGGTCCCTCGCTGTCCCAAAAGCCTGTTCAGCCTGTGCTGCAGGTGGCAGCAGGGTGGGCAGAAGCAGGCGAGGCCAGGGCCTCTGCTCACCCACTGCTGACACCAGCGCTCACTGTGCTGCTCTAACTCACCACCCACACAGGGCAGAGCAGCCCAGAAGGAAACCCTGCAATAAACACTGCAAGGAACAAAAAGAACCCCACAAAACCAACTGCCAAATAAATCAAACTAAAGCAGAGCAAACTAAAGGAATGAGATTTGAATAAAGAGAAGTCAGAAGCCCCCTTTGACTTGTTTGCATCAGGCAGTCTGCACTGATGGCAGAGCCATTTGCTGTTCACGCTCCTTCCAGAGTAACCCCCTGAATATATTTCACTTTAATTTGGTATTAAACAGATACTCCACAAATTAGCCCCTAACTAAAACAGGCACTGGGAAGAGGAAGAAACACAAGGTCAAGAGCAAACACTGCTAATCTCTGACAAGCACACATAGGCAAGGGGCAAGGTGAAGATGGAGTTTTACATTGGCTGGGAGAGAGGAAAAACAAACTGGTGACAGTTCAAGTGAATTTATAGCAGGAGACAGAGAGGATGACAAGGTTCCTCCAAGCCCTCCCCCACTCTTCTCATTGAAAGGAAGAAATGCCAGAAATTTCAGCAGGTCTCTGGATGCAAGCTGACACAAGCGAGGAGGAGATGGAATTGTCTCAGTACAAACAACATGCCTGGAAATTACCTGTGCCAGCTCCCCAGCCAGCTCTGCAACAAGACTCACATTCACTGTGTTTCAATCGTCTTTCCTCCTTTCTCCTTCCCTCAAGGTTTCCAGGCAGCTACATGTCAATTTTGTCACACCCCAAGTTCTCCTGATCTTGTTGCAGGCATGAATTATAGGTTGTTTTAAGAAAAAAGTATTCAGGCAAAGGTTAAAGGCTGTTTTAATCAAACAAGGTTGAAAGAGTACCAGGAATTTGGCTGGTAGAGAACAGAAAGCACTCTACTTCCCTTAAAAACATACGTGACTCTAAATACAGAAGCAAATATGCATTCAGGCAGAGAGTATATATATGCTCTTTTTTTAAGATTAAGCAGGCAATTGCATGCAGAGATATTAACTGGCTCTACATGCCCACTGAGCAAGATGTTATTTCATGAGTGGTAGAACAAAATTAGAAACTTTCCTTCTTTGCATAGGACTGGATATGGGCATTTTAAGGAGGAGTCCTCTGAAGGATTTTAGAACAAGAAAGCAACATCAAGCAAATGGCTAGGGCTACTGTGAAAAAAACCTCAGTGAGTACAAAGTATATTTAGAAGAAAAATCTAAAAAAAAAACATTCTTCTCTCTCGAAGCAGGTAGTCCTGAGATAGTATTTTGTTTCTTGGAAATCTGGTTTCTCGAGATGTTAGTCCTGAAGGAACACACAGCTGGCTCTCCCAAATCATCATTTTATGTGAAGTAGAGCAATGAGTTCAGAGCCCAATCTTTCACACTGCTAACCTGCATCTCCAGTACTGGTCTTTTCATTCTGCACAGCAGAAAATAACTGAAGAAACCCGTTTAGCACAAAGCAGTAGAAAAGGGTAACTTATATTACTGCTGCTTCTACAGGCTGAAAAAACCTAATATATCTCTGGAGATCTCAACTCAAAAGATTCTGCAAACCACTGGCACCACTACTGGGTCATTTTAAGCAGAGTTTTATCCTAAAAACCCACATTTACCTCAAGTGGCCTAGATTACATACTCGCCTGGAAGAGGACCAAAGTATTTAACAGACCCTGTTAAAAATTCTGGTTTCACACAGCGCAGGAACCAGTCCCACTATTAAAAATACCTACTAACAATCTTGCTGGATCTCTAGGCTTTGCCTGCAATACCTAATTCAGATGAACTTGTCTTCCTGACAGCCACCTGCCAAAATGCTCCTACGCAGCTCTTCATCCTCGAGCCTGGCTGGCTCTGCCATGCTCTCTGCCTGACCATGAGCCACTCTGAATGACAGCAACTCCCTTCTCCAGCAGAGCTGAGGTAAAAAGGAAATGCCAGTAAGATCAGTGCCATTATCACTAATTGTAACCAGAGCTGTCAGCACTTTGGGGAATTACACACACACCAGGAATATCAGCTAACCTGAAGCTTCCTGTTCTGTTGAAAGGCAGCTCAGTGCTGGCAAACTCCAGGGAGTGACAGAAATAAATGATGTGCCAGCTGCTGTAGGATGACCCTGCTTGAGCAGGGAGGTTGGACCAGATGACACACTGTAGTGCCTTCCAACCTCACCCATTCTGTGATTCTGTGATAAAGGAGCCACAGCCACAGGAAAGGAGACAAGCTGTTTACCTGCTGTTCTGCTATCAGATCTTTTAATATTTATGAAGATGTGTATTGTGTGTTTTTCCCGTCCTAGGACTATTTTCATATTCCTCTGCTAATATAGTTGCTTTAGAACTATAGTTACTTTAGAACACAGTCAATCAGGCACAGATCATAAAGGCTGCTATTAACATTATGCCATTGTGGTCCAAGATGCCTCTTTACAGACTTAATGCTGTATTATTATACTGGTAGTAACACACTGCAGGACTTGCACCTCTGTCACACAGGATGTGTCTACCCTTGCTTGGGAGGCTGGGGATGTGAATCAGTGTTTTCCCAAAAGTGCTGAACTCTGAACTCTGGCAGCTATGGCACAGATGATGTGCCTGGCATTTTGCTGCCCTTGTTGAGTCAATTCCCACAGAGAACTGTGACAGACAAATCTCAGCATAGCCAGGCCTGCCCAAAACCTAATTCTCCTTCTCATTTGCCACCTCCTGTCCCTCAAGCAGAAAAAGGGCTTGCCTAAAATTAAAAGAATCTGCTGGTACAGCTACATGGGTAAACCTCTTTGGTAAATAGAAGTTTAAGATGATACAGCTTACATTGGATCACTGAATGAAACAAATGACAGCAACAGACTTTCTCATTGATATAACTGAGTTTTCACTCATGATTTCACAGGCACAGCTACATACACTAAGAACAGGGAGATGTTTGTCATGTACCCAACTCAGTAGTGCTTCTAAAACTACAGCAAGCCCAAAGTAAGTTAGCCAAGCCCCACTTTTTTCAATCAATACAGCCACATGCACAGGCTGTATGTGGGTTAAATGCTACATCCCATTTTTTTAATGAATGAATAAAAAGGAACTGCTAGGCAGGACATCACCACTCATGGGCTTGGAATTCATCAGGCTGTATGTTAGAACCTATACTAAGCATTTATCAGCAATTGCATGAGGACTGAGTTACCAGAAAAGAAGCTTTACTTCTGGAAAAAACAGCGAGAAAAAGGCAAAAGAAATCCACATCTTGCATCCTTTGGTATTGCTGGGACTGATGAAACAACTTGTCTAAATCAACCTAAAGCCTTGCATATATAAAAACAGCAGAAGGAGCATCTCCAACCTCTTCCTTCACTTCTGTCTAGGAGTTGCAATGAAAGTACAGCATGGGTTAAAAGCCTGGAGGAATGAAGGAGACCTAATGATTTCTTTGCTCTAATTAGGCTCAAATTAGGTAGAAGTTTTATTGAAGTTATTTTTATTCCTCACTTTTCTGTTAGGGAGCCTTATATGCAGAAAAGCTTGACCAGAAACATTAGTGAGGAATGCTTCCGTGAGATCAACAGCCAACAAGCCCAAAATGCTGCTGGGGCTGTAATCAGTGCTGTATGTAATCAGTGTTACAAATGTCAGAGGAAGATGAAATCATTGATCTGTCTGTCAGTAGGGCAGACATCTTCCTAATCCCTTCAGTATAGTATGTCTAGTCTAAAATCTTATAATCACTTTATTTTATGTACTGTAACTGTGGATATTCTCATTATGGATACTTAATCCCCTCAAAGATGATACACTTCTGGCCTCAGTGACATTATTGTGGCATTAAGCTCCTCATACTCACTGTGTTCTACAAAGAAGCATTTCCATTAAGGATTTTTATGCATCCCTCAAACTCGCTGTATGATCTGTGCCATATTATTGTGAGAACAGAGCTCTCCTGTTCATCCTTTCTCTGCACTGTTCTTCATATTATTTGTAGGTTTATCTACAGGTAGCCAGGAAAGCTGATCTGAAGTCAATAATGTTTTAATTAAATTTCAACAGATTAGTTTATCTACAATGTTAAAATGGATAAATTATACTACATTAAATCCCTGTATGGACATACACATTGAGAATGAAAATGGCCTTAATATAATTTATGTCACTTTGCTTCCAAAGTAAATGGAGATAAACCAAATGAAAGCCACTTATATTTTGAATAACAGTATTTACACAGTGATTCAATGTAATTCAACTCATCTTTTTAAATTCCCATATTTTGTCACTTCATTATTATTCCCTGAGTGTTCCTGTGTAAACAAGTCTTCAAATTATCTCTTTTTAAACCTCCCATCTTGCTCACAATTTCCATCCTTGATATCCAGTAATTTTTGCCCTTATGTGCATCCCTTTCATTTTACTGTATTTTTTAGAGTTGGTATAACCAGGATGAAATAATTGCCATGATTAATAGAGTTTCTAAAGACCATCACAGAACAGGTAGGGCCAAAAGGGCCCATAGTGGGTCATTTCACCCAACCTCTCTGCTCAAGCAGGGCTATCCCAGAGCATGTGGCAAGGAACTGTGTCCAGGCAGTTCTTGAGTATCTCCAGAAAGAAAAAGCTCCACAGCCTCTGGGCAACTGGTTCCCATGCATGGTCACTGCACAGTAAAGTTCTTCCTCATGTTCATGTCAAACTTCCTGTGCATCACTGCAATAATCTTTGTACACTTGTGTATCTTGCTATTTAACATAAAAAGGAGGCAAGACATTAAATAACTCTCTGTGGATGAACCATCTGAATTTGGAAATCACCACAATAGCTCCTTCTGGTCTTTTACTTCCAAAGTTCTTATTAACATGTTATATAGTGTAAGTAGCAAAAATTACTTTTCATAAGAAATACAAGACTCTTGTCTAGTCAGCTTTGGTACAATGTTTAACAGTGTAAAAACTGTCAGTTTCAACACAAGCAGCCCCATAATCACATCTGTAAAATCTGAATGGATAGTTTTTAACTCCTGTCCATACATGCACAAAACCAGATATGTGCATTATTAATGTCAGCAGAGAACAGAGTTCACTCCTCCAGCAGGTTAAGGATGAAACTACCCTGGACTGCAACATCACTGTCTATAAGACTAATCCATTTTTCCAGCATACTATGTTTGCTAAAACCAGCAAATTCAGGAGTGAATACTTGCTTCCTAGCAAGTAGAGCTCTCCCTCTTGAAAGCTTTAATTGGCTGGAATAGCCTGGATAAACTGCCTAACAGAGATGCAGAGGGTTCTGGGTGATGCAGGGCGGATGACACAAGCGAGGCTTGGGAAGCGAGGAAGCGCAGCCAAGGAGGCCGAACAGGCAAGCTGTGGTGTCTGTGCCTGTCAACTGACACTGGTGTTTCTGCCTGCTCAGTCTGAACACACCTCACCACTTACCTCTGATGACATTGGGATTCTGAGAGCCTGTATCTCACAGCAATGCCCACAGACAGACTTGGGTAAACTCTAATGTGGGCCCTGGGGCCTCGGTCTGCAGCAAAACCTTCTGAGTGAGTACACGTAAGCATTTGTGTGCACATACAAATAAAGACCATCACTTGCTACCTCTTTGGTTACTCACATCTGCACTACAAGCAATTGCTAATGACCCAAGTACCAGCAAAAACCACTGCCTCACCAGGATTTGGGCACTTTCCAAAATTAAGGCCATTTTGGTTTTTTCACTCTGCTTTTAACCTCACAGTTAAGTCTTCCCCACTAGAGCCCTATCCAAATGGATCCAAGCGACAATCACCCCCAGACCACCAGACAGCCCAAGGATATACTCTGCTAGGTTCATAATATCTAGGCCCTGTTAAGTTTGGAAAGAGATTTTTATTGGATTTAATTTTAGAATAGTATTATAAGCTGCTTCATCTACTGGCAAACAGGCATTTCAACCTTTTTGCAACTAAGAACAGACCCTCAAACCCCATTTTTGAAACTCAGCTGCTTGGTAGGAAACAACTATGTTTTCTAGGATCTTTAAAGGGAACTTGGTCAGGAAACAAATCAGAATTGAGCTGGGACTAACCAGGGTAAAGGTTGCTTATATCTGCAGATTACCCCTCTCTGCTTTTCTAATTCACTCACCATGTTTTATCTTTCCATTAATCTTTAATAAACCTTTTAGTTAATTCCCCAAACACATGCAATCTACATGACAGCAGGATACAGTGCAAAAGCAGCCCATGGATATGAGGAAATAGGCAGCAGAGGAATCAAAAGGAGGAAAAACTTTCAGGATTAAAACTAACCAGACTGCAGGTCAGTGGGAAATGATGAGCAACTGGGAGAAAGCAGCAGTAAGGGGCAAAGCTGACAGAAGGGAGGGGCTGTTCAGGGCTTTAGTATTTATCTGACCATTGGATTCATTCTCTCAATGGGGCCCTCCGCTCTTTTCCACTTCGGATCCACTTTGACAAAAACAGGCAATCCAATCTGGAGCCTCTGAAAATGTGGAAAACCCTCTCCATGCTGACAACAAGGATATAGCAAGATTAAAAGGTAAATGCAATTTAACCCACCCCAGCAGAAATAGTAATCAAATTATACTGCCTCTAAATATGATAAGTTTGGGACTGGGGCCCTCAGGGGAAGAGAAGGTGTCTTGCAAACACAAACACAAAGAAACATGTTAAAGGAAACTGCTAAATCAATGCATGAATTATGACTTCTACCCCCCTTCTCTCCCCCAGGGTGCTTGATAGGCTGCTGATTGCTTCTAAAATATCTACTACCAATGTTAGGAACTGATTAAGCAGCTTACAAAGCACTGGGGGCTAATAGACAGGCCCACCAGGGAGACTTAGCTCTGGAGTTAAGTAGCTTGCTTTTTCATTGCTTGATTATTAAAGATGAGATAGCAGGACATGCTGAAAAGATGTGGAAAGAGTTTTAGACCTCAGGCAACTGGCCTTTTTATTTTATATATGGAATCATTTCTACCCTGTGACTTCACCAGCCAACAAAAACCACGTTTCCAGTTGTTCTGTAGTCTCCAGCTCTGAGGGGCATCTAAACTACCTCAACTTAATGTGTCAACTGAACATCCAGACCTTACTGTGCTACCTTTATCCTGCAAAAAAGGCACCACTGGAGAAGGGAAACATAGGTGAAAGAAGCTTAAAATACTGTGTTTCACACACCACTGGCAACAGCATTAGTGTGAACACAGAAGTACCCAGATCAGCCAGCTCATCTCACCTCATTGTTTCCTCCACTGTGCATCTGAGCATTGCAGCACATTCACCTTAGATTCCCTATCCTCCCTTTCCAGCTCTTTTTTTCCAAATTCTTCTTGTTTCATCTGCTACATAATAAAATTCTGCTGTTCAGGTAATGTACTTCGAGGTTCTTGCTTAGTTGAACCATTGCAAAGACAAATTCTGCTGGCAAATTACCTCTTCCATGGTCACATTCTCATGGTAAGACTGCATGGCTCAGCTTTGTTTAGCAGGCTTGCCGAGGTTTTGGGAGGGGGAGGGTTAGGTTCCCCTCCCCCTTCCCCCTCATGGCAAAGCTCAGCAGACTTTGTAAATAATCATGTTGCACTAGGGACTTTACAAACTTCAAAATTCCAGGATAACTACTCTTTCAAGCACAGAAATAAATATTACTTGTCACCTGTAGGCTGAGACTTTAATGAGAATTTATTGAGCACATGAAAAATTTCTCATAGCAAAGTTCTCCTTGCAGACTACAGTTTTCTTTCACAGAACAGCCATTTGAACACTAATGCTCTAGGGCTTTGTCTCTCTCATCCCTAACCGATGCCACTGTTAACCCATTTTTATACTAAACTACAAACCACAGAGCCAATTTGGAAGTACAGGTATTTATGCTATGAATAGGTAGAAAGGAAATGTACAATTAGCACTGAAGGCAAGAACAGACTTCATGTGTAACAGGTAGAATTAACTGAAGACACTCACCTGCTGAAGGTCTGCCAGAGAATAAAGATGGATTTGCTGAAGAAGATACTCTCTGGGAAAGATCCTGAAAAGAGAAAAATGGATGTGTGTCACACCTTTTTGACTGGGAAACTCAAAAATTTCCACTCCCCACCAAATAACAGCAAGAGTGATGTTAGAGAAACTGGAATTATATCACCTTCTAAGCACTAGCTATTTTTACAGCTTTCTGTATGGGCACAACAGTCCCACAAGAAGAATGAACTCTGTGCCAGTGTCATTCTCCAATTGTCAGGTCACACACTGAGACATTAACAGCTCCTTCTGACCACAGACAACGTTTCTTTAAACAATTAATGCAGTAATAAAAACAAACAATGCAAGCTGCACATTAGAAGTATTTCTTACATTTTTTTAGTTCAAGATTCCTGGTCTGCTACAAAACTGTAACACTTAGTTTCAGCTGTGATCTATGGTTTTGTAACTGAAATAACTATACTGGGAAAAAGGTCATGCAGATACTGTTCTTCCAACATGAAGCTGATTGATATCAATTCCCCTTTGCATACAGAAATATATGTATTGATACAGATTCTATAATGACTTACTTAAGAAAGCAGTATTTACCTCACATAAGCCAAGGTTTCAGGCAAGACCATTGCTTACATACTGACAGACCTGGTAAGTAAAGCTAAATTACAAGTAAGCTGAGCATCTGCTTCAAAAACTGTGCTGCATGTCTGCAGTTAAGTTCTCCTCCAGAAAATTTCTATTAGTTCCATTTGGAAGGAAAAACCCAAAGCTCAACAGCTACCTGAATGTAACTGGAAACTGAACAGAGAAGAGATGCCCTAATTAGAGTGATTAGTAGTAAAATGAAAAACTGGGCTAATATAATACTGCAGAGAAAAAAAAAGACATTGGAAAGTTAAGTGGCTATTAACTAAAGAAGTTTAGGGAAACCTATGTATCTGCTATAAAGATGTGAGGAACAGAAAAAGTACATTTATCTTTGTGTGCACACCCAGAGACACGACAATCTGACCCGCTTTATTTTCCATCCACACAGAACAAATACACCACCACACTCAGGTCTCCTGGGGAGGGGGGAGTCATATTACCCTTCCAAAAAAAGCAACCAAGTATCTTAAGAAGTGAAACTATTTCCCACTATACGCTCTGTTTCAGAGTAGAAATTGTACATTTGGTACCTAAATCTCAATTTGTTGTTTTAAGGCAATAAAGAAATGAAACTCTTTTTAGCATTAAATGCATGAACAAAGCTCTGGCAAAGACTGGCTTGTAATGGTAGAGCTGAATGGCAGTGAACACTACACGTGTTCAAAAACACCCCAAAGACAGCCAGAGGCAGATATGAACTTACATGGTATCTTGATATGAGACTATTAAGAAAACACACAGTAGCTCAAAGAAGAGATTTCAGAAGCTGCAACAACATAACCAGCTAAACCACAGATCAAGAGAACAAGACTACCAAATGTAATCTTTCCACAGAACTCTGATTCTAAGAAATAATGAAAATACCTCTGTTTCTGGTACTCCATTAGTTGTTTTAAACAACAGCCTTATACCGATAGTTTTCAAAGCTGAAGGGACTAGGACTTCTTACTGCTGCTAAGGTGGACAGTACAAATAATTCCTAATTCTTTCTTCACTTTTCAAAAAAAAATTAAGAATTTATTGGGATGGGATGAGAAGAGTTTTGCAAGCAAGGCACTGACAACTGCACACCACACATCTTATTGCACTCTTGTGGAGCTGGACTGTGCCATTGCTCCTTCTCACTCACCAAGCACATCCACTCTACTCACCCACCAAGCACATCCACTCTACTCACCCAATTCTCAGCTGCAATCTCACTAGAACACTGCCATTTTTCCCTTTCAGCTCTGTAGGCTTTACTATTGCTCCTTTTTGAGGGGACTGTGTTGCAGTGGCTTTGCTGCATCACATACCTACATAATACACTTGGCACAATGTCAAAGACCACTGGAAAACAGTCAAAATCCAGACATCAGACAAGATATGACACTGGGATTGTTCATTTGCACATAGCAGACTTATTAAAAGCTAAGGAGTCAACCTGAACAGCATTTTGAAGCATTAGTATTTTTGCAGCTCAGATAGAATTTCTTTCATTAAAATTTACCCATCATTCTCCCCTAATCACACAGGCAGGCATTAAACAGCTTTGCCAGAAAATGTATTATTTGCTGATGCCCTTACAGCACTGCTAAGGAAAACAATTAGCTAATGAAAGATTTCCTTTTTCAGGAAATAGCCTGAATAGCCCATATTGCAAAAACTGTCAACAACTAGTATTGATGACTAACATCACATTCCCCTGCCTTCAAGGATGGCATTTTATTTCCTTATCTCCTGCAAGTTCTAACCCCTAGTAAAAAGTGTGCAGGTGAAAAGCAAACTCATGACTGACCGAATTCCTTTGTCAGGCAAGTCCCAGCCAGCACAGGCCCTGGTGACAAATCTTATCCCTGTACCTGTCCCCTTCTTTAAAACATGCTAATTTGCAGCAATAGCTCTCCAGAGCTGGTATCCAACACACCTCCTCCCTTCCATATCTATTTCTAGGAAAAAAAAAGTAGGCACTGCCCTCCCAGTTTTACATATATATATATTTATATATACACACACTTGAGTGAGGGGAATGATTATTTCCATTGCTATAGAAACTGGGGCATAAAAAAAAAACCCTCAGTAAGGCTGGTCCAGCTTCAGATTTGCAGTCCTTCTATTGACTTGAAAAATTAAAATGGTTCTCTGTGGTAGGTCACAGAGGAACAGCTCTCGAATGCAACAGCATTTACAAAAGTCATGAAGTAACTGGGCCAGTCCCAGCATGATTCCCAATAAATGCAGAGGTGCAAAACACTGCTTCAACACTTGCCCACACCACCAAAGGTGGAAACCATACAACCCCATGGCTGTGAAACCCTGAAATTGCCTAAAAGGAGGCAGCTCAGCCCCCACTCACATAAATGAAGTGCTTTCACCACACCTGTGGTGAGCTGAGCAACTGCTTCAAAAACAGGTCTTGCTGTGCTGCACGTCTGCAATTAAGTTCTCCTCCAGAAAATTTATGTCAGTCCCATTTGGAAAGAAAAACCCAAAGCTCAACAGCTACCTGAATGTAACTGGTGAAGCCACCTCCCAAAAATGCATCTGTTCATTGTCAGTTTTTGTCAGCCTCTAGTGGGTGGGGAACAAGAGTTTAACAGGTACCAAAATACCAAACCCAAACCCATTTTCAAAAAAACCCTCATCATAAAATGCAAGCAAATCAGTTGGGGCAGAAAATCCATACAGAGCAAGTACTCCAGTGAGCAAGAAATGACTGAGAGGGCCAGTTTCCAACAGTTTGCTTGCCTGCACAGGTTCCCTGAGCCTAATGAGGTCATGGCTTATATAAAGTCCTTTTCAGTAGGAGGCTCACAGGACTAATTCCGAGCCTCTTGCTTCCCAACCTGGACACCTCCTCTCATGTAACTGGTAGGAAAGCAGTTTCTACGCCATCTCTGTCCCTCTGTCATCTGCAACTGACATTGTTCCAAGGAAACCAAAGTCAGAAGAGAACAGCAGGCGAGATGGGCTCTACACAAACACCATGCCACGGCATCAGCATCCAGAAAAAGTACTACAAGGCATCCAGATCAACCTAAAATCACAGCCATGTCCAAAAATCTCACAGAGACACAGAGCAGGCCAAGAAAACTACACTTAAGAACACTTCACTAGAAAGTATGTATTTAGTTTCTGCACAAGGTTGCACCAAGAAGCTTTAAACATGCTTGGATTAATACAAGGCCTTGATCCAAAAAGACCAAAACATGTGCTTGAATTTTACTTTTCCCTTAATATAAAGGTCCTTTATAAACACCAAATGGGAAATCTCTGATTAGTCATTTGAAAGCAAAATAAAAGATGTCAGTTTTGTAAATCTTTTGATTGATGTGCTACAACTAACTAGATTTTTTTAAAGTTGGTCAATTAAAAGCATTCAATAAACAGAGGCCTTTCAGTCAAATCTTAACACAGAAAAGAAACTGGAGTGAACTAGACAGAGGTCAAATGCAAGATGTTAAGACTCATCACAATAAAAACTCAAACCTCTGCAGCTTCAGAATGTGACCTGTGACCCTCGAGAAGCAACTGGTATCAAGTGCATGTCCCACTAAAAGCACCTCCCAAGCTTTCAGAGTTTGGAAACTCCCAGACCAGTTTCACCATTGATGAGTCACAGGACTGCTGTGCTGTAAACTCTGGCTACCAGGCAGGGTTTAGCCAGCAATGAACAAACCAAGTTCAATGCTAACCAGCCTCTAGCTTTGCCAGTTACTGTGAACAATGAAATCCAAAGTCCTGTTGGTTAAAGGTCTCTAAACTGCTTTATTGTTATGTCCTAGATATAAACACAATCAATGCAAGCAGAAAAGAAACACGCCACCCACAACTTTTGATCCAACTAAAAGAAAGAAATGAGCATTCTCAGTTTCTGATTATTATTCTTTCTTGCTTAATACTTTGTAATCTGAAGTGTAACCTTCAGGCAAGACAGAAATTTCATCTGTTCCTTCTCAGATGATCTTATCAGGTAAGTATTTGCACAAACAAAGGTTATCTTTTAGTGTCCTCCTGCAAACAGAACCACTGATAAGACTTTGCTTTTTGCATTGGGATAAAGTGTGTAGTCATGGTGCTTTGTTAGCACTAAGTAATTGCTCTGCATTTAAAGCCTGTTTATCACCAGCATAGGTAATTTTTCTTCAATGGGTTAAATACCCTGACAGCTCTGCTAAAGCTACAACCAATTAATCTGGTTATGCCTGACACTATAACCAAAGTACAAACGTGATAAGCAGGGGGAACTCTTTTTTTTTACAGTGCAATCAAAAGAAACCAAGTTAGCTGGCAGGTGGGCACAACCAAGTCTCCTTTATACCAAAAAGCCTCTTAAAACCCAGGATGTGAGGGGAAGCTGGCAGCACGATTCCATGTGCCAGCCAGGAGTGTCTCATTTGAGCAGGCTGAGAACTCTGTGACTGAGCTCTGACTCACGGGGACACAGATGCCCCGGTCCAGCACAGCGCTGCCTTCAGCCTCCTCTCCACCCCTGTGCAGGAAGCTGCTACACCCACAGCTGGCACAGCACCAGGGTACCAAGTCCACTTCCTCATCCAGCACGGTCATACCCTGGCACTGCAACTCACACCTCTGGAGCTACTGCACCACGCTGCAAACTAAAGCAGCTGAAGGCCAGCACATGCTGATTTATTGCTGTCCCCGTGGCTTTTTGGCCCTGAACAAGGGGCAAGAGCCCTCTTTGGTCCTGTCCCTGCAGCCATGTGTGGAGCACAGCAGGACCTGTGTGCACTCTGATCTGAGAGCAGCTCCAATTTTTCACAGTTACTATTTGGTTCTAAAAGTGCAGAGGGGTATTCGTGAATTGCCAGGTATCCCAAATATACACGGCAAGGTAAATAATATTTCTTGCTGGGTTTTCTCCTGCAATTCATTTGATATGGACATTGTCAATTTAAGGTAGAGAACAGCATCAGAGGTGAGGGGAAAAGGTAGGATTTTTTTCCAGTGTTGCTAATTCTCATAGTTTTCCTCCAGCTTTTGATTTTGTATTTCCTTGGAAATCTTAGCTCCTGGAAGTTTGCTGGGAGAGAAGAACCCAAGTTTTCTAGCCAATAAAAGTTATCCAGAAGAGTAGGGCTTTGGGAAACTCAGTGATTTTAAAGTCAAAAGGTAAAAGTAAATGAATGAATTTAAACCAAACCAAAACACTACTTATTAATTTAATTCTTGTGACATGATACTAGATTATTTTTTGTTTTTCCTAATTCTATGAGTTTATGCAAAAAAGTGTTTGTGAATCATTTCACATTTGTGAAGTATGAACACTTCTGGTTATGTTCTGGGAAGAGTCACTCCCACATATCTTCAGTCCACATTACATGCTAGATTTATTAGCAAGCATGTCCAGATAAGGTATTATTTCATGATGTTATGAAATCCCCCATGAGCATCTCTGTGTTAAAACAGTTACTCTTACTATCCATCAGCAATCCTGAACCAGTTTATAAACTTCCTACTAAAATGCAGTACACAAACTCTCTCTCTCCTTTGTGGTTCCTTGAGCAAGGTTATGGTAACATTGTGAAAGACAATGATTACTACAGATCTAAGTCATGAATCAAGCACCATTGCTACTAAAAGCAGAACAGAGGACTAGAGACAGTTTCATTTTGAAATCAAAATCATTTAGATCCCCCAATTAACTTGAAGTTAAGACTAAGAAAATGGTCTTTGCTTTTGTTGGGCACTCTTGAACCTTTGCACTTTGCTGCTGGAAGTTCTGATATAAAAACACAGGGATAAAACAAGTCATATTTAGCATGGTGTTCACACCTAACAGGAACTTAGTTTTAAATCATTATGGTTTTTTTAAAGCAACTTGGTCTCAAAAGGTGAATGGAAATTACCATTGTGAAAGAGAAGTAATATTACTCATCCCTTTGACAAGGAGACACAGGTGTGCTCCTTAGACCATAAAATGCTAACAAGAACTGAAAGACCCACCTGTCCTCTGGAAGACTTACCATGGAAAGTTCTGGCATGCTCCTCAGCTGGATGCTTACCCTAATAGAGCATTAGCTTGTGCTTTTGACCTCCCCTTGACATGAACAGACAGCAGCACTGCCTCCACCCTGACTGCTCTGGCACACATCTCATTGGTTCAGCTGTTTGTTACCTCTAGTTGAAATGAAAGCTCAAATTCCACCTTAACACCATCTCCTCAGTTTTAGCCAAACACTTTTTAAGATGCTAATTTGCAAAGATCCTGCATGCATGGTTACTTCTTCCAAAAGAGAGAAAAGCTGAAGCAAAGAGGTGAAGATCTGCTTGTATGAGCTCCACCAATAGGCAATTTTATTTCAGCTGCTGCAATGACTACAGGCATGCAAGTTCTAAATAAAACAACAAATGGTTTATGCATTTATTTTCTCATCTTTCTCACTTTGGGTTGTTGTTTGGTCTTAACACTTGTTCCTCTAAGGATATGAAGAAACCCTCTTTGAATGAGTTTCTCTCTTGCCCTCTTCCCAATCACCCATGGAACAAATTTTCTTCTTCTGTAGGTCTTGCCATTATCTCAGAGCCCTGAAACCACATCCTTCTGTTTCTTCCCTGGTCAAATCTCCTTTCTGCAGTTTACTGCTTTCAGAACCTCTATCTTTGTTCTCCTGCTTTGGAATTTTCTACTCCCCGAATGGCCTACCCATGGCATAGAAAACGGTCTCCTTTGACAGT
This sequence comes from Notiomystis cincta, assembly GCA_013398075.1. Taxonomy (NCBI): domain Eukaryota; kingdom Metazoa; phylum Chordata; class Aves; order Passeriformes; family Notiomystidae; genus Notiomystis; species Notiomystis cincta. The sequence goes on from VZRX01000049.1 coordinate 600,582, forward strand.
CTGGAGGTGACTTAATGACCTTTTGTTGTCCTTGGTCTGAAAGATGACATAGCCCCAGCTTCACATACATGAGGTATTTGGAGGCACAGTGATTGCATTAGATCAATCAGGATTCTTGAGATGTGTTTAGACAGGTTCCCCAGTTGCCACACAAATATTTTGAAAGTAATCTACTCCTGTGTCAGAAGTGATATGTCTAAGGCCTCACTGTAGGAAGTGACAGGACTCTATTGTTCAGCATAACTGAATTTGGCTTGTTTCACCTCGTGCTGACAGACCAGCAGGCTCAGCCAGGACCACACGTCTGCAGCACTGGAGTTGTACCTTTAACCTCCTGCTGCTATACAGGAAGGCCAAATTTCCTAAGTGATGTATCTAGCATTGGAGTTTTGCTGGGGTAAAAGTGATGTATTGCTCTTCTGGAGCTGATAGACAAATGGTATCAGACAGAGATGAGTAACAAGAGGGAAATTTTTCCATATAGTTTCTCACCACCATTCAGATTTACTTACAAAACAAGGGCACTGCAGCAAGCACTAATGCTTAGGGGAATGTGCTGCAAAACATTTACCTTGTGTCACTGCCATCTGTCTAAAGTACCTGGGCTAGCAGCACCTGAACTGCAAGTTTAGAAGTACAGCTGAGCCCAGAGGGCTCCCCAGGTGGAGCTCCAAAGTTGACCTGGGTTACCCTACCCTACAAATAGATATGCAGGCACCAGAAGACTACCCAAAAAATCATTTTGACAGTTCTTTGACCCGAAGAATCTTCAATTATGACAAAAGCAAAGCAAATCTAGAAGAGAACGTGTATCATTCAGCACAGTTTCACAGAATACCCTCATTATTGAATGGGCTTGGAGATTCTCACTGTTTCCTTCCCAGCCACCAATTTTATTGACTCCACCTTGGTTTGTCTGTGCCATTCATTCACCATCTGCAGGCAGTGGTGGGATCTGTACAGCTCCACTGGTAGTAACTCTGTGTTGGCTCTAGGTTTTAGTCCTGTATGCCTCTGCCTGAACAGCATCCACACGAGCAAGGCAACCAAAACAAGCGAGAACTTGTTCAGCAAAGACATTTGAGACAAGTGATGTGTTGCAATACTGGGGTGACAGTTAGAGCTAAGTAGGCATAACAACATCCCTTGTAAAACAGGGAGCTCAGCAACAGGCTATAGTCTTGTCTGGCTAATACCAGAGGAACACTGCTGATATGTGCCGGTGGAGGGCCTTCTTTCACCTCCCAGCAAAGTCCATGTTCCTCATTTTTTCCCCCTGCAAATATAAAAGCGTAGGATCCAGTGGAGCAATAGGTGAGAATAAATCACTGTAACTGACAAAGACCATTTTTACTGTGAGCCTTCTAGCTACTTGAAGGATTTCTTCTGTCTTTTCCTTTCTCCCGTCTTCTTTTTCTTCCTTTCTTTCTACTTAAGTCACTTGTTTCTTCAAGGTTCACAATGTGGTTTCAGTCCCGAGTTCCCTGCTAGATGCCAAGTTTCAAAGTTCTCAAAGCACCTATCTAGGCACACCAAACATTATAAATAACATTTCCACATTTAAACTAACTGGATCCTGAGCTAACTTGGTTTATAGCCATCTGGAATTCTTCAGGAAAAGTGACAGTAAGCACTGTAAACAGTTCTGTCTTCACAGAGGACACCAAGAGTTTCCAACTTCATTGCCATCTTCATTTTGTGATCTGGGTTGAAGAGCAAGGTATAGATTTAAAGTAGATGATAATGCAAATAGTATTAATAAAAGAAACCTCAGAGTGATCTGCTTTTCCCTAATAAGGCAGGCTCTATCAGTGTCCCAGAGGCAGCAAGGTGCCAATACAATTAATCAGTCTGTTTTTAGTTCTCTGTAGACAGCAATATTAACAGTTTGTTTCAGTCTGTTTATATGGGTCTGACAGGTTTTCAAGATGCTGTGTTCACTTTCTTGTGATTAATGGTAATTCACATACTAAGGTGAAGACCAAGCAGAAAAAGAATGTTTTTAGAGCAGGACAGATAACTGGATTCTCTCTCTCCGTCTTTTACTTTTAATTAGGAAACAGTACTAAATTTAGGAATGATATCTCATCATATTGTTTAAACTCCTCCTTTTCTTGCAATTTGCCCCTGTGATGAGCCAAAGGAAAATTTAAATCACGTATTTTGTTTACTTTTCAGCTATGCTCCCTAAAGTCACCCCACTGATAGTGAATGTCTGCACACTGGGATACTAAATGAAGGCAGCAAAGCCATTGGGAGCATTTTGAGCAAAGAATAAGTCTTATGGGAAAAGAACTTTTCCTTCTTCTCATCTCTGCAAACCTCTTTAGGAGACATCTGAGGTAATAACTGAGCACCAAAGGCACCTCAACAGAGACTTCACAAACCAAGGAGGAGCTGGAACTCTAAGGTGTGTATTGCACATTCCATCAGTGGCTTTTACACTTGCAGCAAGTCCTACTGAACTGGAGATGCTTCCCTAGAACAAAACCAAACTCTTCTTGGGCTGGGGTCCTTCTCTCCACCACACAGCTTTAATTGGAGACAGTGTGAAGAAACTCTTAGATAAGAAAAGGGAGCGTTTACAGCACTGTTTCTCAGTTTCTCCTTCTGCCCTTCTGGGTGTTTCATTTTGACACAGGGACATTTTCTCTCTCCTCTCTGCTCCAAGAAAAGAACATGCTCACATTTCTGTGCTAATTTTTGTCCATTCTCTCTTCTATTTCCTCAGCACTTGTCATCTCTCCATTTTGGAGGCAGATTTTGGGTTGTTCCTCTTTTGTCCTGGTTTCTTCATTAACTCAATTTCCTGGGATTCCTTCATTATTTGAAACTCCTCCTCCTGGGTTTCCCTCATCCCCTTTTTTTCCCCTCTAGTCAACTGATTGCTATGCTTAGGCCTCCTTTGAACTCTCTTCTTTTACTGTCTTACCCAAGTCCATTCAGTTTCTTGCCTCCTTCTGTCTTAGTAAGAGAATTATTTTCTTCAATATTAATCAGAAAGCATAATTTCCTTACTGTTATTTTTCCTGAACAACCTTCAAAAACCTTATTGTCCTTTTAGTTTTATTAAAGAGGATGGCATAGAAAAACAGCTCTGTAAGAAAATATCATCCTCCAGAGTAAAGGAAAACCATCCTAATTTTTAAAATGCTATAAGCTGCCCTAGCAAGTAAGAGGAATTGAGTAGTAACACACAAACACATATTAACCCACAGTGCATCTGACACAGAACTCAGCAATGCTCTCCATAAACCTGTTTCTGTATCCTTCTCCTACTTGTTCTAGGTAGTTCATCACAGCAATGACACAGGTTATGCACCAAACAGCAAACCAGCTCTCCTTACCTGGGCTAAAAACACCTGTGCAGCCTCCTCTCCCTTCCAAAGAATTCAGGTCCCTAGAACATCATGTTCAAAACACAGTCACTGATGTCACCTGCTTCCTTGCCCTTTGGCAGCTCACACTTTCAAAGCATTGGCTTTCCTACTTGCAGTCTTAACTTAAAAACTGGGCTATGGATACAAATGCTCACAGATGCATCAGGTCAGCTGCATGTGCCCAGAGCCACTCACCTCGCAGTATGGCACGGGCAGAGACATCTCCCTTACTCTTTTGGAGATCCACACCAAAACCTACTTGGCTTTTTTAAGACTGCAACTGTGACTTGACAGTTTCAAGAAGATTGTTCATGTTTAGCTTGATAGAAAAATGCAGCAGCAGCTGAATGGACTAAGATACAGGACTTCTAAAATGAAGTTCAATGTTTATACCTTTTGGTGTGCTGTGACCCTGTATTCCGTAATAAACAAAATATTCAGCACAGCCATGTCATGGATACTGGCTGAGCAAGAGACCAGCATAAATCATATGCTGGGTCACATGCCAGGGGGCTGCACCTGGCCTCTGCCTCAGGTCATATCATAGAGGGCAGCAGTGCTGGAAAGGTGGCTGGCTCTGACCTCTCTCATGCTTTGCCACACTCTGAGGTGTTTCAAAGGTCCCAGCAGTGACTACCTCACTGTGATGCCATGGCAGGGGGCATGAGGTAGCACATCTGACTGAAAATACTCACACACAGACAGAAAGTCTGAGAAGGAGTAAAAGATGCTCACCACAATGTGTGACCCCCCAGGGCTAATAGCTGTCAAGAACAACTTCAGATATTGAGACCCTATAAAATCATTTTCTTTGGAAGAGGATAAGCCAGCTGCCCAGGGAAGTCAGATACACACACAACATCTTTCTAACTGGGTAATGCCTTCAGAACTAGAGTGTGAGACAAGCCAAAAGAGGCTGCAGGAGAAGCAAGAAGCCAAGGAAGCTCCATCCTTGAGCTGTAGGTTGGCTGTGGTTCTTACCTCCTCCGCAGATCTTCAGCCACTGCTGCTCTGCAGCTGAACAAGTAGGCTCGCAGAGATTTTAGCTGCTGTCTCAGGCGGACAACAGTTGCCAGAGGTTCTACATGCTTGTACAACATGGGATTTTCCTGCTGGATATCAATTAATGGCTCCTCATAAACATATTCCAGGAACTCTTTGGCTTGCTTTGATACCTAAAAAATAAAGCAGTTTAGTTAGGCTTTTCTCCCAGCTCTTTTGAAGCAGATCTCCCCCTCTGTGATCTGTCAGCTATTCTATGCATCTGAAAACTCTGCTACCAATTACAAATGGAGACAGAGACGAGAGAGATCCAGCTCTCTCTGCCTATAGCCAAATCAAACTTCCATCAAGCCTTTCAAAATTAAATACATGAGACAGCTATTTACCCAAAGTACAGTGATATCTGCAGTCACATGTGCTTTTGCTGCAGAGTAACAGCTTACTAGATTTTTTTAAAGTCTAAAATCTGAATAACCAATTTCTTCCCTGTAAATATTTTTCTGTTCATTCACTGCTTTCTTTTCCATCAAAAAGCAAGTTGTTGTGCTTTTAAAAATACAGATAAATAAAACTGAATCTTATTGGTATTACTCCCTAAGTTCCATCTGCAAGACATTTTTAATGCATTTTTCATGGTAGTGACCTGTTTTATCTCCACCTGCAAAAAGCTACTGCAATCTCCATAAATGAATGGGATTCTTGTTCCATGAGAAAAGACACTCCTGTTCCTTAAGTGAAAAAGGCAAAGTCCCTCTCATTCCTGATTTCTGCATTTTATCACAGTTGGAATAGAGAAGATGGGATTACATGAAATGAACTGCAAATCACCTGAAACTGTGCTACAGAAACACTACTGGTTCCATGATTCAATTAGTCCTCCTGGACCTCTAAGTCAATGTTTACACTGAGACAAGGGAGGGATGAGTTGGGCTAACAAAAGTAGAAAGGGCACACACACCACAGCCTCTTGAGATTTAGGAACTTATTTCCCTTCTGGTGCTGTAGGTAAGAACAATGCACATCCTTATAAATAGCACCACTTCCAAAACCAGCACGAGTAACTAGCTACTGACAGGGGAAGCTAGCCCCAGATGTAACCTTTTCACAACATTTAACAGAAATCTAAAAAATAATGTCAAGGCCAGCCTTCCCACCAATAACTACACAGATAACAAGATATTTTAAATACAGCAGACAATAATTCCACAGGTTTCCCTGCCCCGTGTATTAAATATCCTACCTATTTATATTAAATACCCCACTAATTTAGTTTTTCTTTTTTTTTTTTAATATTCTGCATGTACAAGGAACTGTGCCATCTGAGTGGAATCAGAGGTAATGTAACAACACAAGCAGCTTGAATTTTGTAGAACAAAATTCTATGAACTCCAAACTTACCAAGATTTTACCATTAGCAATGGTGATATTTTATTATGCTTATTGCAGTGCATTAAAAAACTGCAGTTAAATAACCTGCTTTTACAAACATTAACCATCTGACTGCAATATCTCAGCAATCCCCTGACAACTTCCATATCTATAGTAATTATTAGTCCTCTTGCACCAATTAGCAAATTAAAGTATGTATTCCATGATTCCCTAGGAGGTGTGTGAATGCTTGGCACAGTGACCAGCTCCTCCCGCCAGGAGGACCAGGTGCTCAGTGCTGTCTCTGTCCACCTCCTCGCTTTAAGCCTCTGTTGAAGTGATGGCCTCCTCATCCACCTGCCCTGCTGTATTGGGAACTGGAGGGTGGTTCCTGTCTGAATGCTACACTCACTCCTGTGCAAACACTGGGCATCTCTCCTGAGGCATTAAGAGCACAGAAACAAAGAGATGACACAACTGAGATCCCCTGAGTGACTCTGTTGAGGGTTGTCTCCTTTTGTTTGGGAATTATGTCCCATAAATTCCTAAGAAATGGTAATGATGATACTTAAGGAGAACAGAAGAAGTGGCCATGCCCGGGGTGCATCTGGCTGCCCCTCTCTGTCTGAGGGTGTCTCAGAAAGGGGCAGAGACACGGCGAGAATGGGGCTGGGCAAAGACGGGCACTGCGCTATCGCTCTCGCTCTCTCGGAGCTGCCCCTTGGGGAAGGGAATTCGCTGCCACCGCCGCAGTCCAGCCCAGCCCCTTCTCCTGCCCGGGGGAGCCTCTGCTCTGAGAGCAGCCCCTGAACTGGTGCCCTGGCAATGCCTCACTCAGAGAGGGACTTTGCACCCTCTGCTCCATCGGGGCCCTGAGATCCTGAACCCGCCTCTCCCTGCCCTGAGCGGAGCCGCGCTGCCGCCGCCCCGGCCCCGCCGCTCCTTCGGCCCCGCTCCGAGTTCCCGCGGCAGCAGCCCCGCACCCCCCGCCTGCCGAGACGTCCCGGGGTTTCCAGCTCCGGCCGCGGAGCTTCCCACACCTCTCGTCCCCCAGCCCGGGATCGCTGCCGGCCCGGCCGCCATTGCCGGGTGCTCCCCGAGCTGCCCCACAGCGCCCCCTGCAGCCGCGGGGGAATCATCGCCCCTGCCCTGCCCAGCGCAGCCACAGCGCCCCTGGCGGCCGTGAGCGGAACTGCAGCGAGGGGGCAGCGCCTGCAGGGAGAGGAGGCTGCAGTGGGGTCTGGGTCTGTTCGGGGTCACTGTCACAGTTGGTGTTGGTTTGCCTTATACACACACTGGTAAAGAACTGTTATTCCTATTGCCCTGTCTTTGCCTGAGAGCCCCTGAATTTCAAAATACTAGTAATTCAGAGGGAAGGGGTTTACGTTTTCCATCCCAAGGGAGGCTCCTGCCTTTCTTGGCAGACACCTGTCTCTCAAACTGTGACACTGATATACATGTGCACTATGGTGACCAAATATTACTATGCAAGCACTGGTGCTGCATGGTCTGAACACAGCCTTTGAGGAGAGAGGAGCAAAGCAAAGCTCTCCCTCTCCCTGCCAATACAATGCACCCATGATTGCAGGAAAAGCGGCTTTGCCCAGCATCACTGGCTGACAGACAGATGTCAGTCCACTCCACATGGCTGACACAGGCACATGTATCTTGTAAAACATTAACTCACTTTGCCAAACACAGCAATGTTACAAGAGGCTGAAACAGTCTTAAAATGGGAAGGGTCAGGCAGTCACAGTAATTCAATATTTTAGTATACATCCTTGCATACTCACAGTCCCCCAGCTTTACTGGGCATTAAAACAATCCTATTAAATCAGCCAGGAGTGAGAAGACGCAAATTGAAACAGGGTTTTAGCTTTATATGTCATACAAGGATGGATGCTAGCATTTCCACACTTTTCCTTTCTAGAGCCTGCAAATTTACAGTTCAAAATTCAATTTACCAAAGTAAGCTTCTCTTGAAACCTTCTGGCACAGGGAGTTCATTTCCTCCTGTGTTTGTCTGGCATTTTGTACAGGCTGAAATCCACCTGGCCCAAACTGTAATACTTAGTGGGCTTTGCATGCAAACAGGGAAAACCTTGGCCCATGCAAAGGGAAGAAAGGGTGTTTACAAAACTGCCTCTTTTCTTTTCCCTTCACACAAACACATTAAAAACACAAATATGAAAACAGTAGGAGACATGGGGAAAAGAGTGAACCTGGAGACTGAGCTGCTGCTTTGGTTCTGACAGAAGAGGCATGTCTAACTGCCAAATCCTTTCAAAGAGCTTCTATTGCAGCCAAGAGGATTTCTCTTTTCCTACCCATGTGCTACCAAGATGTTAAGTGCATTGTTGTTTTTCAAGATCACGGGTATGGGAAGAGACAGCTCTAGAGAGGTTTATTGTTTCTCTTTTTCATGACCTGTCTTGCCAAAAGCAGACAAGAATCTCTCAATTTCCAAACTTAATTGATGTAACAGCTTCTTTTAAAGCAGCTGCTCAGATGTTGAGATCATGAAACATAAAAAGAAAAACATGCCCAGTTATGCTGTAAAAGCCCATGTCCTACAGTACCTTTTGGTGCTTGCTTTGCCAGAAACAAATAGCACAGACCTCACCTTGTGGAGGTGAGGAATAGGTAGCAGTGGAAAGGAGTGCAGGTTTGCAAACTCTTAATTCAATTTTGCTTCCATTTTGGTGGATTGACAGACACATTTCAGACTGTGTAAAACAAAGAAGCTTTTGAATCCTGGAGCCCTCTTTCATTTCTGACCACCAAATGTGGCATGCGCCTATTTCCTGCAGGACCTCTTTGGGGTGTGCAGCCAGAAGCAGCCAGGAACCTCTGCCTCTCCTGCAGAAGCTCCACTTTCAGGCAGTGCTGTGCTGCCTACAAGGGGCAGGGCAGTGTGCTTATCTTCATTTTGGAGTGTTGCTGCACACAACAGTTGTGCAGACACATTGGCCAGTTATGGGAGGTGAAATGCTGACAAATTAAGTGATTCTCCTTTAAAAACAAACCAAAAGAAAATTACTACCAAGACCATCTCAAGGAAGTGAGACAAGATACCTGCCTTTGCCAAATCATAGAATCGTTTGAGTTGAAAGGGACCTTAATGACCATCTAATTCCAACCCCCCTGCCATGGGAAGGGACGCCTTCCATCAGAATGGGTTACTCAGAGCTCCATCCACCCTGGCTCTGAACACCTCCATTGATAGGAGAGTCCATAGCCTCTCCGAGCAATCTGTTCAAGTGCCTCATCACTCTTACAGCAAAGATTTTCTTCCTGATATCTCATCTAATCCTACCCTCCTTGAGCTTAAGGCCATTCCCTCTTGTCCTATCACTCCTTGCACTTGTGAAAAGTCCCTCTCCAGAACTCTTGTAGCCCTCTTTAGGTACTGGAAGGTGCTGTAAGGCCTCCCTGGAGCCACCTTTTCTCCAAGCTGAACGACCCCAACCCTCTCAGCCTCACAAGAGAGAGGCTCCAGCACTCTGAGCGAGCATCCCTGTGGCCTCCTTTGGCCTCACTCCAACAGGTCCATATCTTTCTTGTATCAGAGGCCAAGCTCTGAAGGTGGACAACTGGGACCAGTTGTTGTTCAGCTCTGGAGCTGGACACAGTACTCCAGGTGGGGTCTCACAGGACTCAATCCTTCTCCCCAGGGCTAGTCTCGATCCATTCTCTGCCCAGCTTGTCTTTGTGCTTGGGATTGCACATTTCAGCAACACACTACAAAGGAATTATACAGTTTCATCACAACTGTTAAGTGCAGAAGCCAGCATTAAGTTGACTTTCAGCTTTTGCAGAAGAAATAAACACAAGACCTTACCTATAATTGGAGAAAGGCAATGGGGATGTAAAAATGTATTCAAATAGACTTTTTCTCAGAAGAGCAACACTAGTTCCCAGGGAGGCATAGTATGGACAGAAATAAAAGCACACTTACGCAGAACTGAAGAGAAAAATCCCCAAGAGAACAACTTCTGATTTTAACGCTATGCACATATGGGATGGAGTAGAGGAGATCCAAACAGTGATCTCAGCTCAGCTGTCACACTGCCACTGTGGCAGACAATGTCCTCTTCACCTTCTCTTCTGCCTTACTTCCTGCTCTAATAGTTGGGGATGATGTTGTGTTTTCCTACCTGAGGGGATGTGTTCCTTTCTCAAATTCATCTCTCTGAGCACTTTGGCACAAAGACTGGTAAAGCAGCTGCACAGAATTTGCTTGTGTTTCCAAGCCACTTCATACCTCTTCTGTCTACAAAAAGTGCAAAATGAAATTTCTCACTATTACAGTGAGATGACAATAGAGTAAGTAATGAATGCTTAAACTTTAAAGTTCTGTTTCTTTCTGTACCTCAGCTGCCTATACCACAGGAAACAGACTACAGCATAGCTTTTATGCTGCAGGTTTAGGAAAAAACCCAGTTAATTCTCTTGGCAGTGTTACTGACAGTCTGATACAAAGTCTTTGCCTTACCATACCCTAGCCCAGTATCAGGTCTACCTATACTACCATGTGCTATCAAGTTTAGTCCTTGGTAAAAGCATCCAAAGAAAGAACTTTTAAACATTCCTAACTTCTAGGCACAGGAAGGCTTTTTGTCTCCACACGTTGGAGCTTTGCAACTTTGAAGAATCTTACATTTCACAGCGCAAGACTATCATTTTCCTGATGGCAGGCTCTGGCTACCTTTTAATAATCTCCCTGTCTGACAAATTTTCTTCAAGAGACCTGCTTTTCCTCTAATAGGGCACTTACTGGTTATTTTTTCCTTTTCAAATAGCACATAATAATATTCGCAGACACAAAACATCAAACAACCTCTCCTAACAGTGGCTGCCAGGTCTGAAGCTCTAGCATGCTCTAGATTCTTTATGAGTTTGTTATTCTTCCAGCATATACTGCCTGAAATGGCAAAACAACACTGTTACTGTGCTTGCTGGTATAATGCTTTGAGGCATGTAATCAGTGCCCCTATCTAGCAACCAGCCACCAAGGCAGCAGCAAATAGCAAATTACAAAAGTTTTAGAAAAGCTCTTGTGTGGTAAGTGAACAACTGTAGAATTTTCTCATTATGTTACTTTCATCTGTCTGGTTCAATCAAGTGCTCCAACAATGTCCTTCTAGTGTCCCCAAAATGTTCATGCCAAGAGACAGGACATACTGGGCCTTGCAAATATTGCATTTGGTAAGCCAGTTTCCTATAGGTGTTTCCACAATTTAGTGGATCCATCACTAAGCAGTGCCAACCCTCAGTCCCTGGTGGTCACAAACTCCTCAAGGGCCCAATAACTGCAAGGGTTAGGGCTACAAGAGTTTGCAGTGTGCTACCTCTCCCTGTCTCTTGACCAGCCAAATAAGCAATGATGAAAAAGATGCCACGGAGGAGGAACACCTTAGGCCTGGCCAAGGAAACTGTGATGAAAACATGTCTTGTTGAGAGAGTGGAGAGTGTGGTTCATTTTGCCAAGAAGGACAAAGAAGACACTACTAGCAGTCAATGCCTGCAACCTCTGGGCTGCTGTGTTTCTATCAGCAATTCAGTTCACTTGCTAGCAATCCAACCTGCAGGGAGATTACCTTGTATTTGGAAGTGTCCCAGTTATGAACCAGCCGTGCAGGGATAAGGAAGTTGTCATCCACGTGGCAGGTGCTGCAGTAATACCACCCACTGTAGCTGCACACCTTGGCTTTCCCATTGGACAAACCTATGGAGCGCTGACAGCCTAGAGAAAAGAGAGGGGAGAAAGGTCTGGGTTTGTACATCAAGCCAGAGATACACATTCAGGATGGAGTCAGAAAAGTATTCCTCCATCTGAGACTCTTTTAGTATTTTATTTTACCCAAGAGACACTTCTCATTCCATAAAAAATAGAAACAAATGTTAGTGTTCTTGGACTAGCAGTGAAAAGGCATATGCTAACTTGGGCACCTGTGACAAAGAGTTCAGGCAGCAGTCAAAAGATACTTAGCACTTCTCAGGAAACAAAGGCAGAAGAGTTGCTTGTGAGACACTAGGCATTTAAAAGCCATGGTCATCTGAAAACCATGGCCTGAAGCTTAGACAGGCCATATTCTACTGTGTGCTTGCTCCAGAGAGCTCCCATTTTCCCCACAGCAGAATGGGCCAGCATTGCCTGCCTGCAGGAGTGCAAGCCAGCTCCCACTGACAGCCAGAAGGGATGCTGACTTGGCAGGTAACATCAGCCACAGAATTAGCACAGCCAAGGCAAACGACAGTCAGATCATGAATAATAACTGAGCAGCAGTCAACACTGAGAATGAGTAGTTCCTGACTAGCAGTAGTGACATAGCTCAGTTTCCAGCAGGGTTTTTTTTCATTACTCCATGTCTTACAAGGTCTGAGGTCTGCCTAATACTTTTTTCACAGCTAGATCCCTTGCCTCTTCCAATTCCCTCTTGTGTGGAGTCCCTGGGGTAAAACAGTGTATTCAAAAGCTGCTGCTTTAGCTGGAAAAAACTAATGCAGAGCTGTCCTTCACCTGACTACCTGTTTTCACAAAACACATAAAAACTCAATGTACTTGACACTTCTGCCTTTCCACAGTAACTAAAATGAGCCAAAAGGTTCATATTACATTAGAGTGGATGGCTGAAGACAGATAGCACACTCACACTAAATAACCTGCTCAGGAAGTGCGGCTAAAAATGTCTGGGTAAGATACATCAAGATGTCTGTGGTTGCTAATACCACCTCTGGACACAGCACACATGACAGCATTTCTGCTTTTCCTTCCAATGCCAGTGTCCCCATATGACATTTATAGCTTCAGTCAGAGCACCAGTGCTCCACTCTGGCATGTGCTGCATGCTCAGATGGTCTCTGCTGCATCTGGTTAGAAATGCTGAGTAGCAGAATCCTTGTACATCACTTCTACTGCAAAAGCATTGGTTAAACAGAGTTTTTCAGGTAGAAGCCTGATCACTTTTGTCAATAAAACTAATTTAATTTAGTGTAATTGTGTGACTTGTCCAGCTGAAGGCATCTTTTCTCCCCAGCAGAAGTTACACTGATTTGAGGAAAGATTGCAGATCAGCCACTCTAGGCATAAATTGAGCTCCTCCTTCCTCACATCAACTGATGTCACCATGTCCCCCTCAGCCATAATAAAAATCATTAGAATAACCTAATCAAGTAGCTCACTTCCTCCTCTTCCACACTGCAGAGCCATTTGGCCACTGATTCTCTGCAATATGCACTACCAAGCAAATCAGTATGGGACATGTCCTGTTTTCCTCTCTCCCCTCCCCTTCATTTCTTTTTTATGAAAGGACATGCAATTTCTTGAAAAAGCAAATATATAAACAGGTCAGTTGATAAAAGACACATGTTTCTGTCTCCTTCACCCTTCATAAGACCAGAGCATAAATATTAACACGTATCTTAAGTAGTATAACTTAAGACACATAATGCTAAAATGCAATCTCAGCTAATAATCAAACAGAACCCCCAAATATTATGACAGTAAACTATTATCATTGTAGAATTCATTTTGTATGGTAAATATTAGCAGTGCTTTTTGCAAAGCAGTATCTTTGAGGCAGGAAAAAAGCAGGTACTCTTTTTATAAGGGCAAAATAAATTCAAGTAATTCAGCAGTATGTTACAAAAGAAAAACTACCTATGACTATGGCTTGGGATCAGAATTTGGAAACCAACAACTTCTTTTCTCCCATCTTTTGGGAGAATTTTCCCATCTTTTCTCTCATGTTCTTTCCTTTTTTTTAATAAAAGCAGTTTCCTCAGTTGTCATCTAAGGGTTTCCATGCAGTCCTGCTCCACTATGCTGCCAGGGATGGAGTCAGCTGGCACACCTGGTAGTAAGCCCCATATCAATGCTATGTATTACATATAGAATTTTTTTTCCTAGATTTTTTTTACATGCATTCATATATAAAGGTGAAGGTTTAGAGCAATTGATGAGACATGAAATACCAATCCTGTTGGTCTGACATGACGTTCATTTGACCAGCAGCCCTGGAACATGATAGCAGAAGGTACTCACACACTGCTAAGAGCCCATGTTTTTAAAAGCACAACAGAGGTAAATCTTTCCCCTCTGTAAAAGAAAGAGAGAAGTATGTCCACTTCTCTCCTCATGAAGCAAGACAAAGGAATCTAAGAAAGAGGGCATTTCCCCTTCCCAAACTCAATGGCAACAAAACCTCAGAGAGCATGTTTGTGCTAGCCATACTTCAGCACAGCCTTCTCTGCCTTCTCTTCCTGAAAGAAGTAAAAGGTCTCCTTACTAGCTGCCTGAATTTCCTATTGCTGAAAACCACTGAAGCCTCTGTCTGTACAGAGCTCCAAATCGAGCTTTCTTCACACACAGCATCAACTCACCTTGGATGAAACAGAGATTACCAAATGTCATGTATTCTCTAGCTCAGTGTGTTTGGACCCATTGACAAAGCACCAGTGATAAAGCTATGTCTGAATGCAACTACTCTCCCAACTCAATGCTACTGAAACCTTATAAGCATTCCCCACTAGCCAACACTTACTTGCCTGGGGATGAGGACACGCTGATTTCACCCAACTAGCACCCTGCCACTCCACTGGCTGCTACTTTATCTTAATGCCCTAACTCCTGTCTGTTAAGACTGAAGGCAATAATAAGCTAAAGTCCAATCTGAACTGCCAAAATTCTAAATTAAAACATTGGCAGTTGAGAACTCATCACTTTAAGGCCTAATTTCTTGCAGCCTTCTAGAGCCAGAAATTGATTCCAGTCCATGGAGAGAGTTTTCTCAGGAGAGGAGTGACAAAGCACAAAAGTGCTAGGAGGCTTCTCCCCTCTTTCCTATGTCCAGCTCATAAGAACTGAAGTTCTCTGGGGTGAGGAGAGTTTCAGCAAGCAATCCTGGATGCCCTTCATCTTCAGGAAGGGTGGTTTTATGAAGAGGAGGAAGTGGAAAAAATTCCTACCCAAGCAGCATGCATTGCTTTTTCCCTTATTACACCCCTTTCCTGAGCCTACATTTGTTTCCCTGTTCCTCTTTACACCTAGTATCTTTCATTCCTCTTCATATCCTCCAGAAAACATGTTCTGCAAAGCTACATAACAGTTGTATGGTTGGGGTTTGTTAGATCACAATGTGGTGCTGGCATCCACCTTACATTTTCCCCTACTTTACAAGCTTTGCTGTTTGAAAATCACCATCTTTTCCATTCCTCTCTGTTGTGATTCATAATGATGGCTATTTCTACAACCCTTTCAAATCAAGTTATCAAAGCACTGATTTTCTTTGATGTTATGCAGTTCAAAGTGGTGCAGTATGACAAACATATTTCCGTGGCATAGACCACTTATGCTACTTTGTTTTTTTAAGATGGAAAAAAAATAGATCAAGAATGATAGAGGAAAAAAAGAGGAAGAAGGAATAGCCATTGGCCTAAGGACCTTGGAAATCCTGCACCTGGGCATTCAGGTAGATAAACTCACCATGATGTTTACCAGAAGCAAAGCTAGTACTGAGTCCTGGCTTTAAACTCTTGAGCACCTCTCCCAGCAGGACAATCAGATGTAGCTGACCCACCTCAGAGATGGATAACACAATGCAACAAATAATCTAGGGTTTGGGAAGGGACTGTGTTTGCAGAGAAAACACTTACTTGCCTATATAACTTGAGACAGCACCTTGCACAAGATGGGAGAAAAAAGCAGTACAACTTTCACCAAACCTTTCTCACCTATTCCTAATTCTCACACAGAATATTATCTATATAGCATCTGTACAGAGATCTGGCAAACCCAGAGCCTAATGCAAAGAGAACACCACAGTATTTGCTAGCACCTAAAATCATCCCTCCCTAAAGAATGTTACAGAGCAAGCTACAGAGGGAAGTAGTGTAGCTGTAAGGCATTCTGTTAGCAAAGAGAGGGAAGGAATCATCCCAAACCTTTCATCACAGAAAACACAACAAAACAGCTTTGGAATCAAGGAAATCAAACAGGGGTTACAAAAAATAGCAGCAAGAAAGTGCTGTTGGGCACAGATGAATCTCACTCCACAACATGTCTGCAAGCAGAGCAGGAGTATCAACATCAAGAGGCTCATGTCCAAGTAGGAAGACTTGAGGAAGAAAGTAGCGCAGAAGGTGAGGTTAAAAAGTTGTAACAAAACTCTCTCCTTGACTTAAGGTGGTGGTCTGGTGTGGAGAAGGAATCCAAGACATCTGAACATAATTTCTCTTCTCTGAAGCACGGAAAACACCACTTTCAGGTTGCTGCATACTCTTGTGGTCAAGGAAGACACACACTACTATCTTTTTTATCCAGATACCTTTCTCTTTAATCTTCTGGTAAGAAAATACTGGAGTAGCTCCACAGTGAAACAGAGAAAGTGAAAGACCAAATTAGAATCAAGCACACAACTGTTTTCCTTATTCAATAAAGTTCCTTGCTTGGTATCAGGAAAAAGCAAGTCCCTTGTGATTGTGTGCCATAATTAAATCTGTGACAGATTAGCTTAGAAGCTAATTCATTTAGAAACAACATACAATACAAAGAAAAGAAAATGATCCACAGACTTCAAAAGGCTTTCAGCTTGGTAAAAGCATAAAGCAGACTAAACAGAAGGAACACAGCAACAAATTTGCAGTGTGAGATCAGACATACAACAATGCCCTATAAGCTCAGCATAAACAGAAGTAAGGTGAGAATTACTTCAATTGCTTACCTTTATTCCTGTGCATCTATTCCAATTCACTCCACCATGGGAAAACTCAAATTCACAAGGAAGACACACTAACAATCCAGCTTAATTCTCTCTTATATCTACCTAGGTTTGAATTTGCATTACACTTTGTCCTTTTCCCTCCATTACTTTCCAGAGCAATTTTATTTGAAAGAAATAATTTTAAACTTATAAACCTCCAAGCAAAGTCTGACACTACTCACCTTGCCTACATTTTTTGTGAGTTTCTTATGAACTTTAAAAAAAGACAACAAAACTTAACAGATTTAAGTAAAAAAAAAATTCTGTATTGAAACCATGTGGGTTTGATCCTATTAAGTTACAATTACCTAAGTAACATATAAAACTCATATCATGTCAGCAATGTACACATCCCACTTCAATTATAAACTAGATCAACTTCTCCAGAAATAAGGTAAGGGTTCATGCATGCCCAGTTGACTCCAAAGGATGCCAAACTGTTCCAAGTCAATGGAAACCCTCACTATCAGCTATAGCTCAGGATTATGTGCTATAATAACAGATTCTCCATCTTCCTTAGCACCATCTGAAGGTACAATGCCTGTCTTTCCTGCCTTACACATTCCAGCTCAGCTGACTTAACCTATCAGTGTAGGCTTGCTGGCTCTGGGCTGGGGAGACTGGACACTCCAGAGAGTGACCCATCCCACCCTACTGCAGATGTCTCACAGGCACCCAGCTTCAGAGCAGCTCTCCAAGGCACATGAGACAAATTACTCCCTAGGTACTCAGGCTTTCTTCCAATCACAAAGATTGGATTGGTGTAGACATCCAGTGTTTAGATGGCTGGGGTAGGTGAAGTGAATAACATTGGTCATGCTGAACACACACATCTGTGACCTTCTCTAAGAAGATGAACAACCAAGAAAAATCCCCATGCTGGAAACAAGTCAGGTGTGAGCACATTTGGGTGCACACACAACATTCTGCATGCCTCTATTGTACATGTCCTTTGTAGAAGATAGCCAAATTCTGCCCTCTGAGTAAAGGCCTGCAAATATAACACCAAAACTTAAAAGTCAGAGTGTAAGCTTGCATTTCATATATATAAGTCAAGAATAACATTTCATCAATAAATGAAAACCAAAAATCCTAGCTGCATCAAATGCCAAGCAACGAAACCATACATTTGGAAACTAATTTTTTATGTGCTTGGATTTCTCCACTTGAGTTTCATCAGAAGACAGGGGGGTTTTTTTACCTTTAGTGTCAAATTCTGAGGTGGCAAAGTTATATTCTTCCCAGAGAATATGCTCTGAGGAAATTACAAACAGCTTTGAAGACATGCTTTACACATAAGCTATTGTTTGTGACTCTTTTAACACATGGGCAGTTTGCATTCTGCTACTCCACATTTTCAAATGCCTTCCCTGTGTTCCCAGGACAATAGTGCTGAGGAATAACACCATACACCTCAAACTCCTCTGGTATTCTTTCCCCCCATCCTTATAGGATTATTCTCTAGTATCTGGTGCTTTGCTGAGACTCTGAAGTGCTCCCTGAAGAAGGAAATGGGATCTACCATGGAATGACTTATTGGTAGCATTCAGTAATTGACCAGCTCTTTAGTCAGGAATGGGAAGTGAACACACTCTCTGGGCTAGTTCTTGAGGCCTGCCTGCCAGCTAGAAGTAAGGAGATAATGTAAGCCTAATTAATAATGGTATTCCCATTTGTACAGTCGATTACATCCATGCTTGGTTCTACATGCTGAGAAGGAAGACCAGAGCACAGAGCAAAGAGCAGGCCAGCCATTTGTGTGATCAGAACAAACACTGGTGCCAGCACCCTCAGACAGTCACTTAGCAAAACGAGCCTCTATTTAACCCAGTTTTCATTTCTGCTCTGCAGTTAGTTTGAAGACCACTTACCCCTGCACTGCTCCCTCACTAGTTTGAAGACCACTTACCCCTGCACTGCTCCCTCACTAGTTTGAAGACCACTTACCCCTGCACTGCTCCCTCACTGACATACACTGAAGGCTATTTGGTTTGCTAAGTTGCATTTATTTGATACAGCATTAACATACCTGGAAATAACCAGCTGTTTCTGTTTGAATACACAACTGGGTTTGTATCTCCTTTTAACATAATGAAAAACTGTGCAGTAAGTGTGATTACATATTTTTGCCAATGCTGCCTGACTGAATTTCTTCTTGGTCATACACCACTACCACAGCACTGCCTTGGGCATATGAACTATCCAGATTTACATAGCACAGGTACATATCAGAGACTATCAATGCTGCAGAAGGCCAGACTGAGAACCTAAACCCTTCCTACCAGTTGGCTTCTAGTTTGTTCTGTAATTTCTTTTACACTGCCCCTGATTTGATCCACATGTAATAGTTTTGCAATAATACACTGCTCTGGCATGTGACAGAAGAGGAGCAGCCTTGCCAACACACACACAAATGCCCTAGTTTTGCAGCAGTGGACCCTAAAGCAGCCATTATCCTTCAATGTTTGTCCCTCAAGGCTGCACATCTGCAAGGACGCTCTGGTGCCAAACAAATGCACAGTGCACTTCACAGGATTTTTTTCATCACAGAGGGCTCCCTGTGACACCTCTGAGATCCACACATCTTTGCTATCTTTTGTCCTCTGACAAATTTTGTTAGAGCAGTCAGGTAGATCCAAATTTTACGGTCAAGAGTAGAACTGAGCAAACAGCATTGGAACCTAAGCTTTGTTTTCTTAGGAAACTAAATTAACAGTCATGGCCCAAACCAACTCAGGAACCTGGCATAAACTGAGACTGCAGAAAAAGTGTTGTGCAAGGCCAAGGCTTTAGTAGCAAAAGCTGGCTTGACTGATTTAAAAGATACCAGCCCAGCAAATAAAGCCCTCCCTTGCACACAATTCATGAAGAACCTCTGAGTTCTCCAGAGAAGAACTGTGGGGGTGGTACATAAGTGTTGGAGTTTTCAGGTCTGAAAAATACTTCCTTTTGTCCAGATGTAGCTTTTTACCATCCCAACAGAGGTGAGACTGGACATTTAGACTCCCTGGTTTGGGCACTCTTTTCTTTGAACCCTATGCCAAAAGATCCCTCAAGACTAGTTTCATACAATAACTGGACCAAGAAAGTCCCCAGGCAACCAAGAGTTCTTTGGGGGCAGTAAAAGTCATAGCTAGCAACCACAAGCCAGGAAGAAACAAGGCACATCCAGGAATAAACAGGCTATGCTTAGAGACATGTTCACACCCAGCAGAACTGAGCTCACAACAGTACAATAAATTAATACAAGAATGTACTGAAAACCTGCAGAGTTGTTGACAGGGCAGATTAGAGCAAAGAGTCACCTATCCCCATACAGGCAGCAAAGGCTCCCTTGAGCCTGCCAGGAGGAATATGTGGATTCATCAGCCAAGACAGTTGTATCAGCAGTTCCTCTTGCAGGGCTGAGACAAAGAAGTCACTTAAGCGCCAGTCGATTGCCAAGTGCACATCAGGGCACAGAAAAGGCACTGAACTGATCAAGTACTTATCTAAACTGCACCTCCAGTCTGCAGCAGGCCAACTCCAAACTGAATCCCGTGCAGGAGAAAATCTCACTCTGTAAAGGTGCCAGCCAAACCCCAGGAGAGTGAAGGACACAACTTGTACCAGACAAAGCTGAGAGTTTTCACTGTCACTTCCTCTAGTCAAGTCATCCTAAAACTGAAGAACTCACCTTATCAATGAAGACTAAATGGCCTCTGTGATCACAACTGATCACTGATAAACAGGTGTAATCAACTCAAGCATGTGGTATCTTCCAATCTTTTTCCAAAACGAGCTGTCATATGGCAAAGCACTGTGGCCCAGCACCCTCGTGTTTTCAAACATAGGTCCACTGCAAATAAAATGCTCCCTGCTACACAATTTCTAGTTACCCTTGTTTGGAAACACTCCCCCCACTCCTCCCAATAAGTCAGTGGCCTTGTTTAAATGTGGTGTTATTTTCCAAATACTAACCATTTTGTTTTTTTTCTGCTCAGCTGGTTTAGAAATACCATGCTAGCAGCAGAAGTTTTACTTTTAAATGAATAGAAACAGGGCCTGAAAGTCACATACAAGACTAGAAGACTAAAGTGAAGATACTTAAACAATAAAACCTTTACAGTACAAAACATTCCTAGGGGATTTTACAGAGTCTCAAATACCAGGAAGGTAAAAAGCTGCTAAATCCTTGGAAGAAAGAGATCAATTTAAATGAAACCAAGCACAAAACAAATACAGCACTTAGAAAAAGCACAATCCTAAAAGCCCTAGACAGGTGAGAACAATGGTTATTCAGGACTAAAATGTGACAGGAGTGCTGAAAACCTTCCAAAGGACTTTATGGTATTTTATTATTGTGCTGCATTTTCTAGAGTTTATCCTCTAGCATTTTTATTTCAGTGACATGCTACAGATAAGCGTTGGGTGTAATGACAGTTCACAAAGTATTTGCTAAATTCGAGGATGCTTCTCAACTATCTGTATCTGAGAAGCTTCAACTATAAGACTTTCTGAGAAGTTGAACAAAGTTGACATCGCACATGACTCTTTTGTTTTGTTTTTAAATCACACTTGCTGGCTTGCAAGCTATTAGGAAATACTTTCTTTTCATTAAGGGGGGAAAAAAAGAAATTTACTTTTCCTGCAGGAGGGACTGATTCCAGACCAACGGGGTGGGTGAGTTAGAGCAGAGGTTGCATGAGCCATGCATGTTGCACTGGGCTGTCTCCCAGCTACACAGGTGATCACAGCACTAGGTGCAGAATGATTCCTTGAAAGACAACAGCTCTCCACCTGCTGCTCCATTGGACAGGGCTGCAAGCTCAGGAAATAGCACATTTACTAACCTTGGCTTCTCTGCATCTAGTGTTCAGCTCAGCCAGCCAAGTCATTGAAGCTCTAATAGCAGTATTTATCCTTTTGGCAAGTGAGGAGATGCGGAGAAAGCAGGGAGGAAAAGACAGAAGGCACCCCCAGAAGAGGAGCAAGGAAAGCCATGCAGACAAATGAAAGGGTGCAGACCACATTTTCCAGAAGGCAGAAATTCCCACATTCATTAGGACTTGCTCTCTGAGTAACAAGAGTTCCTGGCAGACACAACTGACTTCTCTGGAAAAAAAATATCTGTTTTAATAAAGGACAGGGAGAAAGAAAACAAAAGGTGAAATAGAAGAGAGCCATCAAAAGAACAGGAGCTATGCAAAAACAGGAGGCAAGTGCAAAGGCCATTTGCCTTCTCCATCTATGGAAAAGTGAGGCCACATGACAAAGAACGATAGTGAAGGGCACCTGAGGATATTTGCTCCTTACAGACCTCCAGGAGAACTCCTCCAGGAGAAATGCCTACCTTTCCCCAGAAGCCTTTCTCTAAGCCAAAAAAATAATGGCCACAAAATTAAAAGTGTTTATAAACTCCCCGCCTCTCCACTGCTAATCAGTGACCTGATCATTCATTTTTTCAAATCACAACAAATAATGCCCTGCCCTCTGCAGTAAAACAGAGTTAGAAATGTGGAGAAAAGCTTTTGTATCTGCTGATCAAGCAAAAGACAACTTTTTCCAAACTGCTCTTCTGACTACAGTGTATCAACAGTTTGTCCTCCCTGCCCCATGACTACATCTGACACCACTGCCCTGGCTTATATCACAAGTTGAAAAGTGCTAGTCAGACTCCAAGATAAACCTGCCAAGAGCAAGGCACAGACATTCACATTCTTCCCTACCTGCTTGTGAATATCAGCTGTTTGTCTGGGAGCAATTCCTTGAAAAGCTTTTACTAAGGGAGAAAAGGAAAGGGGGATGCAGAGAGCATTTCAAACAGAAAAAAAAAAAAAAAAACGGGGAGGAGAACCCCACAAAGACTGCAAAGAGAAAATAAATTTTAAAAAGCCTGTCCCCATCAGGTCCTCCCAGCAACCTTCTTTATCAGAGGTTCATTGTCAATCAATTAGCCAAGGCAGCAGGGGTCTGTTGGAAGGGGGGTCGCTCAAGAGACAATGGTCTTCCCTGTTGTATTACTATTTAATCACTTTTCCTAAATAAATAAAGCAGCCCTGAGGTGCTGTCATGTCAAGGGAATTTATAACAAAAAAACCCTTCATTTTTCATTGGTCATTACTTTTCCTTCCCTCCCACCCCTGCAGGACTAGAGAGGGTTATTACTGTAGCCTTAAGTTCCATCTTTGTGTTGCTTGCCTTTGATTCCCACTCGGACCTTGCCACTTTCTAGCACTAATTTGTCAGGCTGAACAAAGGAGGGATTTGTACCTCCTGTAAGGTCTCAATTAGGAAAGGCTTCTGCTGTATTATGCGCCATTGGGACAGGACACAAAGACGGTAATTACAGGAATTTGCACTAAATGGCTGAAGAATTCAGAGCAAAACTTTTCTTCCTCCCCCATCCTCATCTTTCTCCAAGCTTACCCCTCCCAGCAGCCCTGGGGAAAGCAGCTCTCAATGCCTGCAAGCTGTAATTACCAACAGCAGGCCCCTCAGGTTAAACAGCAGCCCATGCCCGAACGGCACAACTGCCCGCGGGGAGCAAGGGACAAGGAGAGAGGCTCAGCTCGCCCCGTGCCTCCTCAGCACAAACTTCTCTGAGCCAAACAAGTTTCCCCAGTTACAACTAAAATTATTTATTTCTTTGCACCGCGGTAACAGCTCCAAGTTCCATCCAGCTCAAAGGGTCTCAGGAAGTGGCAAAGGAGCTGCTCCCCACAGTAAGTGCTGTGAATCCCCATCCTCGAGGACAGAGAATCCCAGGGATCGGCTTCCCACAGACCCTCCACAACCCACATTTCTCTGCACAAGAACATTTGTTCAGTTTGGCAGACTAAAAGGAGGCCACGGGAGCATTGGGAATGCCTCAGGCATATCAGGAAAAGACATCATGCAACCCTAGTCAGAGCACCTTATTTTTCCAGGGAATACATGAGGGAGTAGAGGTTAATCATCCCATGTTTAGGAGAGGGAATCCACCCTTTCCCAGAGAAAAGACTGCTCCCATATTACATAAAGCAAGACTAAAATCTGTTTCACACTGGAGACGTGTATTTTGCTGCCATCCCAGGGCCTGATCCTATTTTAAAGGAGGTCATTGAAAAGATTCACTTGAAACTCTCCTGAAACTCAGTCAGGGAATGAAGCAAAATATAAAAGAAATTACATCAAATTACACAAATGTGGCCAAGAACAGAGCTGAAGCCCAAATACTGTGACCAAATCATTAACTGCAATGATGACAACCTTCACGATGCTCCAGCTGCCAGGGGGGTGCCATGCACTGTGGACAGATGAGCAGGAACACCACCTGCAGGTGACTACCAGAGAAGGACAAACACAGCTGCACCTACAGTCAATTTTGAGGGCAGTCCAGTACTTCTAGGGCCCAGGTCTCACCTGGAAGGGATTCGGGCCAGCCAGCAGGTCCTGGGCCCACACATGTACTCCCCAGAGTCATGTGTGGTTCAGAGCAACATGAGAACCACACCCCAAAGCAGTATGGGGAGGGAGGAGGCAGGGCCATCACAGCTCCCACAATGCAAGAAAAACTCTCCCAAAGAGCTGTTTCTGATTGAGCTGACAATTTCTAAGTGAGCATAACTAAGGCAAGTCAGAGACTGTAGTTTAGGCATGAGGTACCCAGATTTGCTCCACACAGCTGCCCTCGCTAAAGTAAAATTACAATGAACTGCATTCACACAGGTCCTCTTTATTTTCACTTCACTCCCAAACTGGATAATCTTGGGTAAGACTAGAGTCAGACAACAAATTAATTCAAACCCTTTTGATTCTGGACCATCTTTACAATGTCCTGAATCAAGAAAACAGCTCAGCCACTCTGTAGGGCAGCCCTGACCCATGTAGTGCTGTATGTACAGGATCTAATGTTTCAGCATGGCTCACCAAACACAGATATCCCACAGGTTTTTCTCCATATTTTACAGAGAGAAAGGCTAACTACAGCCACAGTGAGAGGCAGTTTTAGCTGTGCTGCTGAAACACACACATGCCCTTTCAAGTGACTTTGTTTTCCTGCAGAAGGGGTGTAGGTGCAGGTGCTGCAGCCTGGTTGCTCACCTGCACACTTGAAGCTCTGAACTGTGAGCCCCCTCTCCAGAGACAGCGTGGTCAGGATGCTCAGGAAGCTGGTGGTCACCGACTGGCGCTTGGCCTTCCTAGGATCGTTCCCAAAGGGCCGGTCTCCAGGCTTGCTCCTAAGCGTGACATGTGGGTTTTGAGTTAAACTTCGAGTAGCGTTGGCTGCTGCTTTCAGTGCCTCCATCCACTCCTGGGCCCTCTGCCGGGTCTCTGCGCGCAGGCGCAGCACGTCTTGGGGGAAAATGACCTGAAAGCAGGAGTCACAGTCATCCTGAGTATCTGTCTGGACAGACAGGCACACATCCACGTTGTAGCTCAGCAGGGGATCTTCATCAAGCCTACCAGGTTGGAATGCCATGAGACAAGACCTGTTCAAGACAAAAGTAAATGCCTTCCAGTTATTCTGGACAGTTAACCTATAAAGAGTCCCCGATTTGAGAATATTTTGGTATTCTTTAGTGTTTTCAGTCAAATTCATGGAGAGGAAGAGTTCCATAGGCTTCTCTAATAATCCATTGGTTTGAGAAAGGTCACTGTTATTTTCAGGCTTTGGCACATTCTCCAGTTTCTCCTGCTGTCTTGTAAAAGCAGGCACAGAAGCACGCACCGCTTCCCAAAGTTTCTGTCCCCAGTCCAAAGTGTCCCACGAGGACTCTGCCTTCAGCTGTAGCTGTGAGCTGTCTGAGAGGACAGTGTCCACCACCTTGGTTTCAGTGCCACCAGTAACAGTGACCCTTTGAAAACGCATGAGTGGATACACGGTGGGAAGAGTCTGGTTGCCACTGCTGTCCAAGCAATACAGGTACAGTTTGTACTGGGAGAGCTCGGCGTAACAGGTTTGCCAGTAGCTGTCATTGTCTCTTCTAACTTCCAAGTATCCCTTCCTCAGAAGATTTGGAAACACTGTCTTGTGTTCTGGAGAAAACAAAAGAAGAATATTATGATTATTTTCTTTAATTGTCTCAAATTACTGCATCATTCTGGCTCCTACATCTCTCCTACCCATATGCAGTGTATTTGAGGATAGGATCACAGAAAGAGTCTTCATCTAATAGGTCATAATTATCAAATACAAGCATTAACTCTACATTTGAACCACCAAGAATACAGCACTTTTTTACCCAGAGGTACCAAAACACCTTACAAAAAGGGAACAAAGAAACAGAGGAACAGAGAAACAAAGCAATTTTCCTGAGATATCCAGGACAACAGTAACTGAGCAACAAAACACTACAAGTCTCCCAGAATCTGGTCCAGAAGTGGACAGTATTATCAAGTAATCTACTGCTACCTAAAATATACTTTGACAGTGAGAAACACATACAAATTAAAACACCTTGTCCTCTCTTTCCTGCTCCTTCCCAGGCTCAACTTCATGTTTTCACACACACCACCTCTGCCACCCCCATCTTAAGCAGCTCAGAGGGAAAGGGAATAGTGGTATCTGGTCAGCTCCTGTCTGTTGCTCCTTCCTTCTTATACCTTTCCCCTGCTCCAGCATGGTCCTCTCCAGAGGCTGCAGTCCTTCATGCTCAATGCACCCCTGCATGAGGTCTCCATGGCCAGTTCTTCAGGAAATATCCACATTCTCCAGCATGGAGTCCCACATGGGCCTGCAGGGAGATCCTGCTCCACCACGTTCTCCTGAGGGGCTGGAGCATATTCTCATGCTCTGACCCTCAGCTGCTCTTGACACAGCTGCCGGTGCTGTGCCCTTTCTGAGATGTGCTCTGCCAAACAGGCCCCACCTGTGGCTGATGGCACAGCTGTGTCCTGTGAGGGAGGGGCTGTTGGAACCAGCTGGAACAGCCCTGCTGCCAGCACACGGTACAGCACCTGGACCGACCCAGCAAATGTATAACTGTGCCCAACACAGCAGTTTCTTTCAGCATGACCTGGGACCAGAACACTTTGTGCAGCTCTGTTTACTCCAGAGTTTTGCTGATTTATGAGAATCAGGCTCAGGAGTAGCAGACACAACCAAAAATGAGAAGTAAGAGGCTGCCCAGAGAGATTCAAACACATACACCTGTGTCTCAGCACTTCAGGTGCTTTAGAGCAGATCGTTTCACAAACCCCAGCCCAAGGCAAAGCCCAGGGGAATTTTCTTCATCCACACAAAACCAGCCATACTTGCACAAGTCACTCCAGGCACTAAAATGATGCAAATTTAAAAGGAATTATCTAAAGCATTTCTGAGTTTTAAAAAAAAGGTTTCCATACAAAATTTGTTCCACTCTGATTTGCACCACTTCAGCCACCATGAGCAAGTATCCTATTTTCACCCTGGGCTAGGCATGTGGCTCTAGGCAATTCTTGTTGGTCCCTGTATAAATTCAGAGGCACTCACTGTTACACTGTAATAACAACTGAAACAGTTGACACCCCCAAACAACCCAGGCCTGAGGAACAAACTCTTACTCCCATTTGGGTTCTACTTCACCCTTTCAGTAAGGGTACCTGTGATAGGTCTTGACTTGCAAACAGAGACAAAGTTACCAGACGCAAGTAAAGGTTTCTTGCCTCCAATTGTCCATCCCCCTTGGAGTCTGCTATTCCTGGCACAAGAGCAAGGTAGCCACCTGGAAACAGCTCCTCATCCATTGCCAGGCATAATTAGGTCACAACAAAATCAGCATCAATTGACCTTAACACACAGACCACAGCAATACAAGAGTTGGTCTACTTGAGATTTCCACCCTGGGGCTGACAGCCTTTGAAATGGGAATAGCTGGAGGCACAAAACATTTTCAGCAATTCAGCTTAACCCATTACACTCATGTTAACAGGCCACACTCTAACAGGCTTTAGACACCATCTCTGAGCATACTGAGGATGACTTCAACACAGAGCTAGGAGAACAGCAATATCCAGACTGGAGGAAGCTTGGAAACAAAAACAGACCTGTACAGAAACTACATCCCCCTCTGTACTGGGCTTCCCAGCTAACACAGCCAAAATTGCTGGCCAAACTGCTCTCACCTGGAGCACAAGGAGAGTCAGGGACTCTTGAGTATTTGAGGAACTTAATTACTGTACAGAGGCTTCTGAAACGAAGTGGGGCAACCTTGGGCTGCAACCTTCATTCTAAGATGATGCTCCTGCCTTTGGCTGGAAGTATTCCTGTAGCTAACTCACAGTTTCTTCTATAGGTGGGAGAAAGAACCAGAATAGCTGCAGTGTAAAAGCTTTTGCCAGCTCTTCAGCAAAGACCAACTTTTAAGGATTTATAAGGATTAAGAAGACAAGCTCCACTTAAACTTAATGAAATGCATAAAAATTAATTGTTTGATATACTTAATGCTGGTATGGAAATCTCATGGGGTTAAAAATGGGGGAAGGATCCTACCTCACAGCCACCCTAACAAAAAAGGAGGCATTTAGGTTTCACCTTGACAGCTCAGCCTCAGCTTCCCCATTTACCCACATACTCAGAATGGAGCCTGCTTTTAACACCATGTTCAAAGCACTCCATCTACAAAGATTTCCTGCAGATATGGCTAAAATCATAACAATAATCTTAAAAATTGCTACTTTGGCACTAGGTCTAGAAAGGTCAGTAGAACTATACCTTCCATATCAATAAACTACTCAAGAATATTTCAGCTAAATATGAAAACTGAAAGCCTAATCTATAACCCAAAATGGCAGAGAAAAAGCACACTTTGATAGCCCAAATATGCACAGACATGGACACACTGAAAGAGAACCAATTTTGTTCACCGTACATCTCTGGCCCTGACATTCATTAGTATTTCTGCACTAACTCAAAAGCCATTAATTTCTCTGAAACCCACACTAATCCCTTTGTAGTGCAGATAATGGACAGCCATTCTAGAGTCATCTTCCCTTTCTATTAATCCAATCAGGGAGACAGTGCTTCTGCAGCTCCAACTGCAATCTCTCTCGCTTCCATCAAGTACAGATGACAGTTCAAGCTTTTCCATAAGACAACTCATAACCTTCCCCCAGCCACCCCTCCTTCATCTGCACACAGGTTTGCTTGTCTTTTGTTGAGTTAGAAAAAGGCTCTCTCTCCCTGTCTTTCACAGAGGCACCCCCCTCTCCCTCCTTCACCCCACTCCTTCCCTTCAGGTTCTGTGAAACTGGCTCCAATGGCTCTCGCTCTAACTGGGACAGAACCAGCAGCCACCTTGATTAACATTCAAATGCCTCATATTGTTTAGGTCAGGGCAGAGACAGGTTGAGTTCATATGCTGCACATACACACACACCTTACAGCTCTGCTCCTTTATCTCCTCCACATGCACTGTGCCAGATAATACATTTTTACTCAGAGAGCAAATGGTACCATCTCTCTATCCACCTTCCAAACAGAAACTGCATCTCTTTTCCTCCTTATGGAGACAGGCAGAGTAAATTGAAGAGGAGTAAAAAAAATGGAAATAATCACAGTAAATGGCCCACATCTGAGCCATTTGGAGTTATAATTTCAAGGAAAGAGGTGGAAGAAGGCAGATGAAAACAAAGAGAGACTCAGCAGCTGAGGACAGAGTAATATCTTCCCCAGCATCTCTCCTCTCCCTTGGGAACTGCCCATTCATCCCAGCAAGGAACTCTGCACACAGCACTGAAGCCAGGACAGCCTAGCACCCACCTTCCACTCACCACACTTGGTGGCAGCTGGTGCAACAAGCACCCCTGGAGAGAGAGACCAAATGTTGTATCATGTCCAGAATGTCCAGAAGATACACGCCCCAGAACAACTGAAAGCAATTGCATCTCTGTTGGCATGGCACAAAAACTTTCTCTGTTTTCCACCACTGAAGCATTTCTGACAACAGTCATTCCAAGTAACTTGGAAAAGAGCAGAAGTAGAGATGCCTAGCTTGTGAGGAGTTTGCATCTTGAGGGGGCACTCCTCTCTGAATTGTCTCATGCTTAGTAAGTGTAAGATGGGTGTAAGTTACAGAGCTTTTGTCAATAATTTTCCTCTCTGATTTTTACAAAACTGAGCATTTTTAAAAAACATGTCTGGGATCTAAAATGCTCTCAAATGGGTTAGGCTAGTCACCTCCTTGGTGGGATTTGCTAGATCAGGGACAAATTGTGCCTCAGATCCACAATGTCCACTATCTTCCTACTTAAAAATACAGTCTTTTCTTCCCACCTGTTTTTCCCACCTGGCTCTGCAGATACGTATCCTTCAGTTTGACAGTGTGCAGGTGCTCAACACAGTGACAGCTCTAGAGTTCCCCAAGCTCACAGGCACAGCAGGCAAACAAAACAGCCACCTGGAAAAAGTACTATAGCACCCACACTGTCAGGAGTGGCGGTGTTTGAATGGTAACATCCACGTGACCATCAAGTCATGCTGTGTTTAAAACACTGTATTTTAAAATCCAAGCCAACCAT
Source organism: Notiomystis cincta (assembly GCA_013398075.1). Classification (NCBI taxonomy): domain Eukaryota; kingdom Metazoa; phylum Chordata; class Aves; order Passeriformes; family Notiomystidae; genus Notiomystis; species Notiomystis cincta. The sequence goes on from VZRX01000049.1 coordinate 630,556, forward strand.
CAATGCATATTACAAGAAGCAGTATTATCTCTCTGTTTGCCAGGCCACATGCCCAGAAATGCAAGAGACTGCCCTGAATTTGCTTACAACTTCTGTCTTTGCTAGCTCTGCTTCCCACCTGTGCCCAATAGCACAAACAGGGTTTATTTCTAGCACATGAGCTCTTTTACCAGCAGGCCTAAGATACTGCCCCAAAAGGCACAGCTTCTTTTCAGATCCTTTTCTTTCTCAGCACATGGAAAGGATCCAGTGTCATTTTATTTGTATTAGCGGTAGAATTGGAAGTGCTGGGTTAACAGTTGGAGTAGATAATCTTAAAGGTATTTTCCAACCTAAATGATTCTATGTTTCTACAAAAGAGCAAGCAGCAGGAACAAATAAGCTCATAGTAATGGCTATAACTATGAAGGTAAGGAAAAAAAAATGTGAAGAGTTTATCTATGCAGTAACTGGGACAGCTTTGGAGGACTGGGAGACCTCTGCAGGCTCCAGAGAGAAGTCCTTTACCACAGTGAGGACTGACAGGAGTTGCTGAAGGTCCTCTCAGTATCTCATAGCATTCATTTAATTTGGATTAAAACCCTGGAAAGGGATGTCTCCTAAGGGTGCAACCACTATGACCCCTTCAACAACTGCAGCAGGTTTTATCCAACCTCTAAATACATGCTTCAATCTTTTCTGGAGAATAATTAGTAGCCACAGACACACGTCTACAAAATCTACTTTCTTGCTTTTGCACTTCTCTTTTCAGCTCAGCTCACACTAGCAGCAAACTCTTTGTGAGGCCCTCTTGTAAACACAGAGGGAAGAAATAGGTTGTAAAACCTGCAGCTGAATAGAACAGACAAAAGAAACAGGTTAAAGAAGTGTATTTTCAGAGCACAGAAGCTCTCCTTCCTTAAGGAAGGTACCCCTGCCTTCCAACATTCCATGCAGAAAGGCTCTTGGAGGGCACACAGCAAGTACTGACAACCTCAAGAAGTGGGTCCATGGGAACTTCATATCACAGCATCACAGATTAAGCCTAAAACACTATCAGGGTCATGTAAAGACCTTCAATGGCTACATTTTAATGGAGTTTCTGTGGGCGTATGAAGCTGTTACACATCGAGTCAAACTCAGGAGATGCCCAGGATAGAGCTGAGAAAAACAAAGAGCTCTGTCTCCAGATTTGTGGGTGCATTTATGTTCTGCATCCTTTCCACAGAAAGGATGTAGAACAGAGACCCCACTCTAAAAGAAGCAATATATCTCCCTAAACAAAAATAACAGCCTTTGTCAACCAAGAACACCCTTCTTTGACATACAGCAACTATGTCACAATATAACACAATAACCTACATGTTTGTACATATATATATATACACTTATACATACTTACACATCATATATATTTATACAAGCACACATCTCTCCAAACCCAAACACTTAGGCACTTGCTTTTCATGTTCCAATATAGCTGATTGATCTGGAAAACCCAATATAAAAAGTTTGTTTTAACCCTTATCAGGCCACCTATTCATAACTGGAGTCAATCCACCATATGCATACATGCACATTTTCACAATCCCTTGATTTTTAGTTAAGCCCTGCCTTTACTTAGATTATAAAAATCTTTCCTTCTCCATAAGTCCACTTCTGGCATCCACAAAATAAATCATGGAGACAGACACACTGGGTCAGTGTTTCCAAAGCCCTGAGCAGAACCTCCTCCAGTGCAGTGCTTGGGAAAGGAAAAGGAAGAGGTATCACTTGCTGAAACATTGCTCATACGGCTCACTGGAGATGCCTCAATCTGATAGCAACACCTCCTACACACCACACAAAGCTGGCAGGGATGCTTAATATTGATAAATTGAGTGCTTTTGTTTCTCTTAATTGTTTATGGACTGAACAGTCAGATTATTTAAAGAAAGAGAGCAGAGAGCTCAGGCCTTACAGTAAAGCTCTGTATTGCCCTCTTTTCAATGGCCACTCTTTCACTTTATGAAAACTGCTTTTGTTTGGCTTTGCCATTCTCCCAATAGCTTTAGCATTCAAAGCTTTTTTTAAGTTTGGGAAAATCATTCAAGGAAATGGTCAGAAATACACAGCAAATAAATTGTTTTTTCTGGAGTCGAACTGAACAAAATAGAAGCAAAAAGTAAAACAAGCTTAGTTTTTTAAACCATAAAAAGCACAGAAATCAAGGTAAGTTTAAAAAATGATCCTTAGGCAGCCAAGCACACAGAGCCACATCAAAGACAACAGAGCCATTCTGATTCTCTTCTTATAAGAGTTACCTCACAGTTGGGTTTTGGGTGGGTTTTTTGTGTTTTTTAACACCCAGCTGCTCTTTCAAGACAAATATTAAAACCAAGTCAGAAAGTCCACATACAAACAGAAACAAAGCAGCAGCACAAACCTGTGTTTCCTTGGATGTCTTCTCCCTTGGTTAACGCCAGGTAGGAGAGCAGAGCACAGTTATTGTCCTGACCAGGTGCAGGTGGCTGCTGCAGGGAGGTGCCTGTGAAGACCACTCCCCAGTTCACATGGCTGATATCAGAGCGTGACCTGCTGTGTCCTGGTTTGAAGGTGGAGGGTTCCTCATTCTGCACCAGGATGTCGTTCACTGAGCGCGGCCTATCTCTCCGCCGCTGGCAGATCTTGAAGATGTTAAAAGCTGTGGTCTCCCCTTCCCCTGCCCAAGCAAGGCTGCCAGCAGCTGTTCCCCTCTGCACCATGCACTGGTCTTTGGCAGGGAACGCTGTCTGAGCTTTGGTTTCCAAGAGGCCATTTTTGCAGTGGTCCCAGATGAGGCTACTTTTGGCTAAGGAGGCGACGTTCCTCAGGTTCCTGCTCTCTCTTATCTGATCAAATATCTCATGCCCAACCAGTTCGGGGACCTCCTGTACACCATACACCTCCGAGGGCTGCACAATCTTCTCAAGCTTAGCATCAAAACTATTGAAAAAGTCTTCAGTCACTTCCAAGGCAGGGCTAATGTCATCCACTTCAAGAGCCTCCATATCCTGTGCTGCCAGTGGCCTCAAGCAGTTGGGACACGTTAAGAAGATACCACATCAATATGGAGCTAACGACCTGCTTCACATCTGTCCTTGGCACACAACATGGTGGGCAAACACAGTCACCAATCCCAACCCATAGTGGTAGGAAGTAACCAACTCAATTTGTCTTCAGAGGGAAGATCTAATGACCACTGATCAAAGGGGCTCTGGGCCTGTATGATACAAGCTCATGGTGATGAAGAGTACCTGTAAAGAAAAGCAAAACATCACATCAGTAAGAGTTTATTCTCAGGTAAACATGTTTAATCACATCAGTCCTTTCACAGTCATGGTCCTCTTCATTTAAGTTTCACCTTCCATTGGCACCAGTATCATTGTGTATGAAGAAACCCTTTGTGGTTTCTGTTCACTCTGTATGAACTCTGTGTATAATCACTTCTTGAACTGAAAGCTGCAGAGAGCAGGATGGGACACCAGATGACAGGGAACCAAAGTGATACCATTTATTAACCAAGCTTTAGAAAGCTACACTGAGAGGCAGCCACCTAAGGAATGCTTCATACAGTTTCCCTTAGGGCTCTAAGAAAAAGTTGATAAACTACAGGGTCAAAAAATAGGCCAACCAGCCTCACAGTTTGCTTTTTTTGTCCAAGATTGCTTGAGCTCACAATTTTATGGAGATTAATAAGAGTTTAACTTTGCCTACCCGTCTGCATGAACGTAACTGTGACATTTGCCAAATAAACCAATGCTACGAGGCTGCTGCAGAGCACTGCATATATTTTCTTTCCAGAATATCACTGTGAACCTAAGTGAAGCCATGTAGCAACCTAAGCCCCAGAGAGACAATGCATCCTACCAGCAAAACAAAATATAACAAATCCTGCACTGTCGCAAATCCGGGGATCTTTACTTCCAAACTGTTGACTAACGGGGCAAAACACAAGAGCAGCAAGAAGCTTTAAGGCTAGAATTATTGAGAGCTGTATTGACCACCTGAGCTTCCACCTGTGAGGAGGAAGGAAGGGGAGTTTGTATTCCCTGTGCTGAAGTTAAGGAGTGTCCCACTGCTGACTCCTGCCATACCAAGTGTGCTGCCATCTAACTTCTCACTCTGGAGGGTCCATCCACAGTGCTGCCCTGCTGAAGGGAAATGCATGGTAGGTATGTTTAAACTGGGGTAACCTGTCAAATGTCTGCAAGTTCTTGGGACTGGGCATTTCTACGGGCAGGAGAACAGCCCTCCTAAGACAAATCACAGTATCCACACCCTGTACATGCAAAATAGCTTAAAGTCAGAGTTTTGAACACATCAGCTAAAGTTCTAAAAGCAGCAAAGCTGCATTAGCTCAGACCTCTGCCTAGATTAATGCACTCTTAACAAAACTAATTAGCTTGGGCTGGGCTGATAATTAGCAGCTCATTAGCTTGTAAATGCTGCTGAAGTGCTACCAGGACCCATGAAGATTTAAACTTAGCAGGAAAAAACATCTATTAAACAGCATCAAAACCAGATAATACTTCTATTTAAGGTGTTTATTTTTTTTAATCCAGAACAATCTATTAGCTTAAATTCTGTTAGGAAAGCTGCTTAAATAGGCACCCTTTACTACAGCAAGCCAGAGGGAGAGAGGAAGGTGGCCAGGAAGGAGGGACAGAAACCCCCCAGGAAGGAGGGACAGAATTCTGTAGCAAAAACCAATCCCCTCCACAATCCCCCATTAGCTTCCTCCCACCCCTGCTCCAGTTGTAGCCAGCCACGACACAGTTGTGCCCAAAAGCAGCACCTCCCTCCTAATAGATCTGCAGTTCAGACTATGATCTCCACAGATACTCCAACTAAATAACTTTCAAAAGCAGTAGCTAATCATATACACAACTCTAGAACATCAAGCCTGTACATTGAGATCTTTCTCCCCTTTACTCTTTGCAAAGATTCACTTTGCTAGTCTTATAGTGAACCAGGGCAGGATCAGCTTCAATAAGTGAACACAGAGTAGGACACTGAAGGTAGAGACAAAACCACAACCAGAGGGCTGAACAAAACAGACCTGGAGTTATTTCAAATCAGAACAGGGGAGCAGACTCTTTGCAAAGCTGTGTAACTGTTGCAGTTGACAGCAGTGGGAAACTAAGTCACCCTGGGCACATCTGCATTGTCAGCTTAATGCAGCATGGAGTTCACTCTTGAAGCTCATTCCTGCCACCACAGAGCTCAGGAGCTCAAGGAACAGCCTAAGGGATATAATGTGGTGCAACCTGTCCACTTACTCTACATCTTTCTGTGGCGTATTTTTAAAGCACGAGTGGCACTCTGAAGCTGCAAACTGCAACAGGCATTCACCTGAACAAAACTGGCACTAACATAACCACAGGCCTGCAGTGAAGGCTGCAGCCTGCTCCATTCGAAGATGCTGCCTCACAGGGATTGGCAGAGAATGCAGCCTTGCACTCCGTCAGGCAACTGGAGCGGCAATCACTCCAGAAGGGAGCAACATGCCACTGCAGCATTCCAGTGATGGCAGATACAATGTTGCTCTGTTCTTTATTTTCAGTCACTAGGAAAGGTGGAAAGCAAGGGATAAAAATTGACACTTACATTTAACAAGTTCATTTTTAAGCGCTGGAGGCTTCAAGTGGCTGAAGGTTTCTCTGGATCCTGTGAGACTGGAGCTATCCAGTGCTACCCAGCCAAGGGTGGTGATGCTGAACTACAAACTGACCTCATATCCAGTAGGATGCTGAATCACACAGTCATGAGAAGATGACAGCCCACTGTATCACATGGCTCACAAACTGCAGCATTCACACCTTCCCAGCTAGGCTGCTTGCCCTGCTCAATAAAGACGGGACAGGTGACATCAGTGGTGGCAGGTTCATCCTTTCCCACACTACCAAAAGAGTTGTGCCAGTTAAATCCCACTACTGCTAGGATCCTGCAGTTACATATCCTCCATAAATGCAATTAAGCACTTTCTGACAGTGGCACTCAACAAAAATTTAATTTAGATGTCTGCATGGATTTGGTGCCAAATGAAAGCAAACTGTGACATGGCAGTAAACAATTTCATCAGAATCTCCTCCAGGAGGGAAAGCAGTGAAAATCACTTTCTTCATGGGAAGGGCAAAAAAAGGTAAACAATGGCATAAGTTAAACTCCTTTTAAGTTACTATAAAATGTATTGCCTTATGCATTGTTTCTTGAAACACCTTACATTTTCCAAAGATATGCAATCTAAGGCAGTGAATATGAGAGGAAGAAAGTTTTGCTGCATTGTACTCAGCAAAAACTGCTGGACACAGGGATTGCAGCAGCTGAAAAAACAGTTTTCTGTCTATCTGCCCAGCATGAACATGCAGCAGTCAGATAATTAATATGCACTTACAACATGAGTAAAGTCTTTACTATCACAAGTTTATAGTGGCCCCATTACTCACATGGCTGAGGTAAACAGCAAGGATTACTGGTCACAGCACATGAGACACTGAAGTTCAGTTTAGTAAAGATTACCTCCCTTGGAGAAGCCACATGGAACTAACTTAGGTGACAGCACAGTCTGACAGCAGAGAAAAATCATGAATGACAAATGCCAAGCAACATACACTGGAAGAGATCATTTAACTTTCTGATACATTTCCTGGATCCTCATGTGTCATGGAAAATATCCAAGCACTGAACTGTGCAGGTAACTTCAACTAGATGTGACAAAGCAGTAGTGTCCTTAAAGATGCAGTTCTTAAACTGCTGTTCAACACTGGACAGGAAGTAAGTCCAAAGTCACCCTGCTAATGGAGTAGCAAGCAAAACTGAGTCCCTTAACCTCTCCAGGAGGCCAATTTCACCACATGGGTCTCTCCAAATCAGCCATAGCACACGTGGTTAATGTGAGATGGATCTGAAAACACTGTGAAGCAGAGGGGAGAAGCAGGGAGGAAGAACAGGAGACATCACACAATTTGATAAACAATCCTGTTGGTTTTGGTGCTCAGAGGACTTCCTACCTCTATTCCAGGTAACAGAGATGCTTAACCCAACAAGTGATACACAACAGATAAACAGAGACTTCCCCTTTCCTCTGGTATTTGGAAAGAGAATTAGAAAGGAACTATCAATGATTGTTCACAAGGAAATGCATAAAATACATGAGCTCTCAGTCAGTAAAAGGTAGCAAAAGACAGGTAGTATTAAAAAGTCCCTCAAGTCTCATTGACTCTTAGTGACTCTGGGACTCAAATTCCTGGAAAAGATTAGGGTTTCTGAGAATTTTATCTCAAGAGCACAAGAGGAGTTTTACAAGCTACTTGTATGCAAATAGAAAGCAGGGTTGCCTCAGGCACTGGGGAGCTTGCCCTATCCTCTTCTCAACACACTGGAACCTCCTGTGGGAACCAGCTCTGCTTATCTCACACTGCATTACTACAGTGGGCTGAAACTCCAAGGCCAAGAAGGAAAACAGAGAGATTCTTTCAGTTGGGTAACAATTGGGTAGCACAGCAAATACAAGCAGCCTAGGGACTTTTATTTCTGTTATGCTGTAGGCCTGGACCACTACAGTCCAGTTTATGGGTTGTGACAAACCTGGTCTGAACACCAGGACATCTGAAGAAGAGGTTCATGCACTCTCTTTGAATGCAATCCACTGGGGCTGGTGCAGCTGAGCACCTACTGAGCTTTTCTACCTGTCAGTCTGTGCAACCTCCAACTGTGACCTGAATGTCTTCCAGTGGCACCTCAAACAATCACAACCTAAGGTTTTGCTGCTATAAGGATTTCTGACCTGCTCTGTGGGTCACATCAGAAAAGTATTGCCCTGAATCTAAACAGGACACACTTAGGTCAGTGATAGTCCTTGACAACCAGGCTCTGCTGGGCAGAATCCTGAAAAAAGCTCTGAAGCTGATGACTTAGGTGCTACCTAATAGTTCAGAAGTTGAGCTGTATCTGTCAGGTGGGCATACCTGAGTGGGCAGAAGAGAGAAAAAGGATGCACAGATGGCTGTCTCACACACATGGCCTTTACCAGTGCCTATGCAGGTCTGCACCTCACTGTCAGAGTGCTTGCACAAGGAGCTGAAGAGCTGAAGAGCTGACAGCTGAAGAGCTGACTCCACAGGTATTATGGAATACCCACTTTCCAGCACCCCTGCTGCAGCTAGACAACAGGTGATGCTTTCTTTATCTGCAGCACAGCAAGGCCTACCCAGCAAACACTCTCCATCCTCTTCTGCCCAGAAGCTCTTTCAAAGCATGGCAGCATCTTGGTCTCTCTGCCAGGCAGAGCCCCTCTCCCTCAGCTGTACAGAAGCACAGTATCACAGCTGCTAGGGATGAAGCCTCAGCATAGAGTGTCTCCAGCCACACCTGCTGCACTGTGTGCCACCCAAATGTAAACAAAGAGCAGCCCTGGTTCAAGACACTTCCCTTCCAAAGTGTCACTTCCCCCCACTTATGAACCCCAGGCAAAGCAGTGGCCACTTCTCTGAGCAACAACTGAAGGCTGCACTCCTGCCTGCCTCTCACATTCATCTTGGAGAGGCAACTGGTAAGGAGGAACTTCACAAGGGACAACTGCAGAGAGCGAGCACCAGCCAGGACACTGCCCCTGTGCAAGCTATCACATTCTCCTGGATCCTGGCTGTATTTTGTTCCTGTGGCAAAAGGCAAGCCTTTTCCCAAGTGATTCCAAAACCCCAACTGACTTACTGCTGTGTACATCAAGTGAGACAGAGCACACAAGCTTGTTATATTCACCATTCCAATGACTGGAGGAAATCTACAGTGTCTGGCAAAGAAAAGAAAACTACAAGAAACTTTTCATATACAGGGAATCACAGTTTCAAAAGGTTGCCATATGACAGTCAATGGATGTTCAACATCACCTGGGCAATTGTCTTTACATCACATTTTTAAAGCCCCTCTCCAAAGGCCCCTTTCCCCAACAGACAAACTGAGAAATTCACTGGTTACATTTTTCAGACTATCCCAACTTTGAAGTGTCTCACAAAAATACCTTTTGACTGATATTCCTGCACAAGCCCACTGGCAATATTCAGGAAAAGCTCACAAAAATTGGAGAAAGAGACTTCCTGGTCAGGAATGCTTGGCTATAGGGTCAAGAGAGGGTAGCTGAATGTAAGCATAACCATTTCCATGCTGCAAACCCACTTGTTTGCCAGTATCACTGCCCTTAAGGACGAAATTAACTGCCAACATTTATCAATGAAGAAGAGCTCCCACATCCTGTCTGCTGGACCCAGGGAGAGGCAAACAGCAGGAACAGCTGCAATTAACTTGGGACCTAATTACAGTCAAGCTAAAAGACAGTGGTGATCTCTTCTACTGTACAGAAAACAAAACAAAACTAAACAACTGCAAAAAGATGAACTGAAGGAAGAAATTAAACCAGGTAGGAAGAAGAATGCCACATTCTATGAGGGGAAGCAGACCCTTGGCAAGGACACAGGAGTCTGGCTCTGTGAAGCACAGATTTTCCCCAGCTGCTGATCTCACCCAATGCCTCTGACAAGGAAGCTCCCCCGGCATCCTCCCCGTGTGGAGAATTAACACATCACAGCTCCAGAACAGCACATCCAGTGATGAGCACACAGCAGTGCACAATAAACAGTGCTTACAGTATACATTATCTTTAATTTTAACTGCTGTTTGGAAACAGGGATTAGAACACAAGAAACACGAAGCCGCAAAGAGCAGCCTGCACCAGAACAAAGCAGGGCCAGAGCCTGAGGAGCACCCAGAAGTGGAGGAAGACAGACCACCAGAAGGATTTATTTTCCAGAAACTGACTGCTGGACAGCTCTCCCAAGATCTTTATCACTGACTCATTTGCCTTGCAGCTATATGACACACATCCCTGCTGGCTGGGGAGCACCAGCAAGTAATGAAGAAGGGCTGTATCACTTCCTGGGGATGAGTAACCATCTAACATCTCAGCACCTGGACTGGGATGAAGGGTGAAGGACTTTAGCAGGGAAAGGAACAAACAGCCAAGCAGACTGACCACAGGGGAGCAGTGCTGGTGGCACACAGCCCAGGCTGCTGCCAGCCAAACTCATCAGCACGTGGGCACTTCCTTAGGTCACTGAGACTGAAACCCAGACCAGGCCCCTCTGCATGTTGCCTGGTGGCTGCCTGACCTCACAAAATCCACAGGGACAAAAAGAACAAAGCAGTGCAGTGATTTGGCCCAAGATGTGGATCTATGGTCCTAAACAGACCTCTAGCCTGAAATAACAACCCAAAGGAGTGAATGATTTCTGTGCTTATATTCCAGTTTTGTCTGAAGTTGTATAACCTGGATTTTACATGCTGTCCTTGTCTACAAGAACCCTGCCTGTTGTGCCAGACACACACACACCACAAAACAGCCTGTCACCTCCTGAAGTCAGCACAGGACAGAAATTGTCAGGGAACAGGGTATCCAAGAGGGGCGATACAAACTCCTCCAGTACAAGAGGAAACATGATTGAACTAGACAAGCAGGAAACAACCAACAACATGACTCAGGCTAATATTTCTAATTGCATCTGCCTCTATGCAGCAGCTTAGCCCCTGCTAGGATGTGGAGCAACTTTGTATATATCAGGTGAAATAACACTTTTCTTTAGAAAAAATAAACACTTCTACTTAATGAAAACTGACATTTTGTAAGTATCTCCTCACTTCACATTTTCTAGGACTAAGCTGAAGAGGAAAGACAATCAGTCCTTCAATGCTTGACTTTTTTTTTTTTAAGTTTAGAAATTAAGATATTTTCAGTTTGTCCTTGTTGAGCTGGGAACAGAAGTAAAAAGCACAGCTGGGAACAACAGCTTGCATCGCCCCAGAGGCCCAAAAGAAGGTAAGAAAAACATCATTTCCCACAAGAACACAGAAGACCACTTCTTCCCTGAGGTCCTGGCACAGCTGTACGAAAATACACTTGACATCCAAATCTGTACTGCAGACAGCTTTCTGAGTAGATCTGCAGCTGTAGCTAGCTCCTCTCTCCAACTGTGCAACCCAAAGAACGAGCTGGTGCAGCACAAGCCATTCTGCAGTGAGACCTGGATGTCCTGTAGCTGTTGTGGTTGCATGCTGACACTGAGGGGAATACAGTGCTTAATCACAACCTCATTTCACACCTCTAAGCTCTTGCCTTATTTTTCAAACAGCCAGGATCAGTGGTTTGTCACATAAAATGGCAGGAGAAGGAAAAGAAGCAATGGCCCAAAGAATTCTGAAGTTTTGCAGCCCAAATGCTCAGGTCCTGGCAGCCCTGCCACAAGAGCTGACCCCGTGGGATGGCTGTAGCCACAGGTACACTACAGAGCTGTGTGAGTACTCAGCACAAGTGCTCTTTTCCAAACTGAACTACACCTTCATCACAGAAAATCTCAGCAGAAGCCCGGTAGGAACCTCAGGGCATCTGATGATGTTGAAATGCTAACAATAACCTGACTTCAGTCTGATAAGGTCCTGCAATACCTTGCTACTACAGACTGAGAAGAACTTGCATTCCACTGTACAGTGCTCTGTTTCACATTTTAGATTTCTGATTTAAATCCCAAATTTAATTCATTAATTTTGAATAAGTAAGACACAGAAGTAGCAAGATGAAAACTACTGTTGCTTGAAGTGTCTGGGCACTGGACCAACCAAGATTCAGATGCTTTCTTATTCTTACATACTGCGACTTTTCGTAGTCAGTCAGTAGGGTCTGCAGTGCTGAAAACGAGCTTTGTCTGTAAAGCTTTGTGGCATGAGGGCCATTTGTGCCTATCTGCAAACAGATCAGGAGCAAGTCATGATGTCCTACACAAAGGTACACTCGAGTTCCTTCTCGTCCCGTCCCTCCCCTCGCACTGCCGGTGACCCCGGCATTTCTGCTGATCCCCACCTAGCACACACTCACTCCCACGTAACAGAGGCTCTCCTGTCAGAACTATCTGATTCCAGAAGCTACAATTCCACTGGCTGTGTCTGGGCGCCTGCTCCTTAAAAGAAGCAATTTTACCACAGGGTAAGAAGACCACGGCATTATGTCACACTCTGGGCTATTAAAACAGAGAAGGATGTCAGCACTCTGTGCCTACACGTACTGGAGTCCGACTCGAGGAGCACCCAAATTCCTGCTGAGACCGTGAGCCGGGTGGGGAACACGAAGGCACGGGGCCTTTTTACGCAGAGGGGAACACGTCCTTCCAGACGGGCACATGACCACAGTGTTTGTGCTATAAATGCAAACGCGGCCGCGCCCGGGCCCTCTCACACAACCCGTACGCTCGG
>VZRX01000051.1:1730-25226 GCA_013398075.1 Notiomystis cincta
TCACGGGGGTTCTTTCGGAGCGTCTTTGTCCCCCGGTGCTCCCAGCCCAGCCCATGCCTGCCCCGCCACCGCCGGCATCGGGCACGGGGTCACAGCATCGCTGAGGGTGGAAAGGGCCCCGGGGCCATCGAGTCACCTTGGGACCGTGCCCAGCGCCGAGTGCCGCCTCACGCCCTCCTCGGACACCTGCGGGGACGGGCTCTCAAAGCTCCCCGGGCAGCCCCTTTCTGTGAGGAAATTCCTCCTGAATTTCCACAGCTCCAACCTGCCAACAAAGACCTTCCAGAGGCCCAGCCCGAGCCTTCCCCGGAGCCCTCGAACCGAAGTTCGGAGTGGTCGGGCCGGCAGGGACCTCAAGACCCGCGCCTTGCAGGGCGCCGCCGCTCCAGGCCCGATCCGGGGCCGGGCTCGCCCTGTGGGCGATCGCTGCCGGGCGGAGCAGCCCTGCCCTGCTGCTGCTCGGGGCCAGCCGCGTCCTGTGTCCGGGCCGTCCCTGTGTCCGGGCTGTCCCTGTGTCCAAGCTCTCCGAGTGTCCAGGATGTCCCTGTGTTGAGGCCATCTCTCTGTCCAGGATGTCCCTCTGTCCAGGCCGTGTCCAACGTGCTCCAGGTCCCTGCTCCAGGTCCCTGCTCCGTGTCCCTGCTCCAGGTCCCTGCTCCGTGTCCCTGCTCCAGGTCCCTGCTCTGCACTGTCTCATCCTCAGGAACAAGCCCACAGTTACCACCCTCAGGAGTCACTGTGTCCGAGGTGCCCTCAGCGGGAGGCGAGGTACAACATCTCTGGCTCTGGCTGAAGGTTTCAGCTCCCGTGGCTCCGGCCCCTCAGCCCGCTGGGGTTCAGCCCTGTGTCCCTCACACGGAGCTGCTGCTGCCCTCCTCGCACTGAATGTTAACATTTTGCATAAGTGCTTTGCTGGATAAACAGCTGATGCTGCTTCTTGCTGCTCTGTGCAGCGAGGAAGTTGACACAACAGCAGAATTCCAAATTACTCAGTAGCAATTAATAAAACACTTGGTCACTCAGGAGATTTTTTTAAGCTTCTTCATCTCCAAGCCATCACATATTTAGACAAGACAACGTGAAGGTACCAGAGCTGAAAATAGAGCAAACTTGTTAATTTAACATTAACCTCACCTCTCCTCCACAGGCCAGCAAAATAAATCACATGGCTGTAGAGAAAGTCACACATTCTTCCCGGGGATCTGAGCATTTTCATGTGGAATTATATCTTCCTTCTGAAAGGACTGGGCTATGTCAGGGCAGATTTTGCCCTCAATTACACTCGTGTAACCCCAGCTGTTTGCTGTCTGTGTAAACTGTCTCTCTCCATGGCTCATTCCAGTGCTGCTGCAGAGATAAGTTTGAGGCTGTTGCTGCCTTGAGCAGGGGAAGTGGGAACTGTTCTCACTGAGGGGAAGGGAACACACAAGGAGATCTGAGCTCTGCACATCAGAGCAAGTCGGTTCCCTGCCCTGAACACGCAGGACAAATTTATCCCCAGCATAACTTCGGGGACGTTGCCACCAGAGGGTGAGACACAGAGCTGATTGTGTTCTAATAACTAATTTAGATAAGGGTCTAGGAAGACTGTTCCATGTCTGACACAGCCATCTCAGAGCTACTCTTAGGCTGTCCTTGATAGAGCCCGATTCCATCTCTCCTATTTGCTGCACTAATTACAATTTCGTGTTCCTTGGCCTCTGGATGTCTGCATTAAAGTCTCCACGATGGCAGGTTTGCCTTCAGCTTTTCCCAGTCACTCTCTGTGATGGGGAAATTCTCCACAGCCCCTTTCCTTTCCTCTTTGCTCTCCTCCATCCTGGTGATGGAGTCACCACAGCAGGATTTGAAATGTTTACTCACAACATTTTGATGCCAGATTTGGTTGTTAAACAAACCCAAGCACTCTTGGGGGAATATCCTTGTAAATATATGTATAATGTGTGTATCCTAGTGCTGAGGAGGGCACCACCTTGATTAGAGGGATGGGGCACAAGGAAAGGCTGAAAGAACTGGGATTGTTCACCCAGGAAAAGAGAAGCTCTGGGGTGACCTAATTGTGGCCTTCCAGGACCTGAAGGAGCTGCAGGAAAGATGGAGAGAGAGGATTTCCAAGGACCGGAGGGACAGGACACAGGGAATGGCTTCCCACTGCCAGAGGGCAGGGCTGGGTGGGATTTTGGGAAGGAATTCCTGGCTGGGAGGGTGGGCAGGCCCTGGCACAGGGTGCCCAGAGCAGCTGTGGCTGCCCCTGGATCCCTGGCAGTGCCCAAGGCCAGGTTGGAGGGGGCTTGGAGCAGCCTGGGACAGTGGGAGGTGTCCCTGCTGTGGCAGGGGTGGCACTGGAGGGTCTTTGAGGTCCTTTCCAACCCAAACCAGTCTGGGATTCTGGGATTCTGTTGGATAATAAACATCTGTGTCCCCCCCAAAATTATTCCCAGCCAGTCCTAGCAGGCAAACCCCCATCCCCACACCACGAGCAGGTGATCCAATTATGAGTTTGGTTCTCAGCCAGGGGATTGCTGCAGGAATAGCACTGGAAGCTGCTGCCTTTTTTGAGTTGTCTTTTCTTTTGGCAAAGATGCAGCTCTCCCTGTGGACAATAATAAACAAAGCCACAGAGCTTGTCCCGTAATCTTCTCCCAGCTAAAGCCACGGGGTTCAGTTAACACGAGGAAGATCAAGGCACACCCAGATCTGCTGAGAGAGACCTGAGGTCGCTGCAGATTCTCGCGGTTCTCATCCAAGGAGAGGGCACGTCCCATGTCCGACCTGTAAAGATTGGATGTGCACGCAGGGGGTGCCGGTGGGACCCTGGCGGGTCTCTGGCAAGGCAGGCTCTGGCGCGCTGAATGTTTTGTGCCCGTCTCCCAGCGCTCCCGAGGTGTCAAAGTGCGGACACAGAGAAAGCCGAGTGGCCGGAGCCACAAAGACACCTCGGTTCCGACTGCCCCCGGGGTACCCAGGCACAGCGGGAGTGCTCACATTCCTGCTCCTCAGCCGGGATATCTCGGGAGCTCGAGCAGCAGTTTCTGCTGAGTCCTGGCCCTGGAACGCTGCGGCGCTGAGCTGGGGATGTCCCGGCTCCCTGGTGCTGCTGCTGCCTCCGCACCTGCCCTGCCCGGCGGGCACAGACACCGCCGGAGCTGCACCTCGTTCCTCTTACTGAGGTGGTGTCGCCACGGAAAAACCACATCGTGTCCCGCCTGCTACCGTGCCATCTTCCTCATTTCGGGCCCCAAAACCCAACAGGGGCAGAATCCCACGGGCTGGTTCCTTCTCCCTTTGTCAGCCCTTGCACCTATTTTATCTGGCATCCATATGTCAGTGGATGTGGTGTATTTAACTTTTTAAATTATCTCTTTACAAATCTGATTTAACCTGGCTCTGTTTGTAATAACTGTCACTTTGCCAACTGATTGAAACAAAAATCTATGAGGAAAAAAAATCTAACCAGGAACTATGAAGTAAAAAACCACCAATACTGAGATTTCTGTGAACACCATTTCAGCCCAGCTAGTTAAAATAAGGGAGAGGTTATTTTTTTTTTTTAATTCTCCAGTCATGAAATTACAAACCAGTCCTTGACCATGACAGATGAGACAGGTTGTAACCTCAGCAATGCAGTAAAAACTCGGCTCTAATGAAACAGGCAAATGTCAATACAGCGATTAGCTCGGGAGATAATATTCGGAGAGGCTTTTACAGATGACCTAACTCCGCTCACAAAAAAGGATTATATTCTTTCTTTCCCTTTGTCATATCTGAACACCAGCCCTTTAGCTGAAAACTGTTTGCTTTGGGGGGGTTCTGCTTTGTTTTGCTTACTGTAGAAATCTCAGGAATTTAAAATCTCATTTCCACAGATATTACCAGAGAATCTTTTGGAAGGCTCATCCCACTTGGAGACCAATGCTCTGGATGTGTGTGAACTCCTCCTGGACACAGATATCTCTGTCTGGAAGTGGCTGTACGGGTTGCAATGAAGGCAGAAGTAATGGAAATGAGATTTAAATCAGCCTGGGCATATTCCAGGGAGCAGAAAACCAGAGGCTCAGCAGAGCCCGTGGCAAAGCCCTGTGCTCTTCCCTGATCTGATGCAACTCCTCCGAGGCTGGAGGAGCGAGTTCCCAGCAGGACAGGCTGGGCTGGAGGTGGCTGTGGTACAGACACTGCTGGTGGCACTGACAGACAGTGCTGCTGGTGGCACTGACACTGCTGGTGGTGGCACTGACACTGCTGGTGACACAGACAGACACTGCTGGTGGCACAGACACTGCTGGTGGTGGCACAGACACTGCTGGTGACACAGACACTGCTGGTGACACAGACAGACACTGCTGGTGACAGACACTGCTGGTGGCACAGACACTGCTGGTGACACAGACACTGCTGGTGACACAGACAGACACTGCTGGTGACAGACACTGCTGGTGGCACAGACACTGCTGGTGACACAGACACTGCTGGTGACACAGACAGACACTGCTGGTGACAGACACTGCTGGTGGCACAGACACTGCTGGTGACACAGACACTGCTGGTGACACAGACAGACACTGCTGGTGACAGACACTGCTGGTGGCACAGACACTGCTGGTGACACAGACACTGCTGGTGACACAGACAGACACTGCTGGTGACAGACACTGCTGGTGGCACAGACACTGCTGGTGACACAGACACTGCTGGTGACACAGACAGACACTGCTGGTGACAGACACTGCTGGTGGCACAGACACTGCTGGTGACACAGACACTGCTGGTGACACAGACAGACACTGCTGGTGACAGACACTGCTGGTGGCACAGACACTGCTGGTGACACAGACACTGCTGGTGACACAGACAGACACTGCTGGTGACAGACACTGCTGGTGGCACAGACACTGCTGGTGACACAGACACTGCTGGTGACACTGACACTACTGGTGACACAGACACTGCTGGTGACACAGACAGACACTGCTGGTGGCACAGACACTGCTGGTGACACAGACACTGCTGGTGGCACTGACAGACACTGCTGGTGACACTGACAGACACTGCTGGTGGCACAGACACTGCTGGTGTCCCTGGGGCCCCTGCCGGAGGAGAGGCTCCAGGTGAGGTCCCCGATGGAGGCAGTGGGACACGTTCACACCCAGCCCCACCCCGGGGCTCCCTGCGGATCCTTCATCATCCCCAGCCACCCCCGAGTGCAGTTTCTGTCCAAAAGTCTTGTCTGTGTATTGGCCCAGTGGTTCTGTTCTGCTGGGAAGTTTTGAACACAGAATCATTAGGGTGGAAAAGCCCTCTGAGCTCTCCCGGCCCAGCCATTAACCCTGCCCAGTGCACCACCAAACCAGGTCCCTGCACACCTCCCAAACACCCCAGGAATTTGGGGGGAAAAGCCCAATTTCCTGTGTGACCATTCTCAGGTTTCTAACACACACCACATACAACCCCGAAATTTCTGGGCTTAATATTTTGAATATTTTAAAACATCCCAGAAATGTAAAATTTATAAATTAGTTTCCTCATTAAATTAAAAAAAAAATTTAAAACCTTTTTATCTTTTAAAGGTTTTCAATTTCCCTGACTCAGACCATTTCCTAGTGGGTTCTGCATAATGAATATTAGCAGAGGTTGGCTTACCACAGTGTCTGGTGAGACTCATTTATCAAAGCCCAGGATGTGCGCCGTGCAAAGGGAAAAAAATCCCATTGAAAGGGAACAAAAAAATTTCAGCCCTAACAATCGCTCCTCTCATTTTTGTATACTTGGGCATGTTCCAGTGCATGTGGAGAGGGGACAAAATGGCATCTGCAGAACATGAAACGTGTCTAACGAGAGATTTGTGCACCTTGAAAGGCACCAGTGCTGAAGCTGCAAATGACTAATGAGTCTTTCCTCATGAGTGGGATTAATTGCATCACCCCTTGACGCTGGGCTCTGTATCCTGCTTACACCTGGGGACAGGCACAGGAACCCAGTCTGGGATTTACACACAGATAAAGCCTGGTAAACAAATGAAACAGAACTAACTTGCTTTCAACCCCAAACAGCTGCTGGGCTGTACCAACATCACAAAGCGACTGCAGCCCTTTGAAGCAGGGAAATGGAAAAGGGATCTGAGCACCAGAGGACTTGGGGTGATTTTTGGTTGTGTTTTTTGGTACCTTTTCACTTTCAAGCCTCCCAGCCTCGTGTCTGAGCAGCCACTGGACACTGAGTTCATGCACATTCACTCACACAAACACAGGGGCACGTTCACAGCCAGCTCTGTGGCCACACACACAAAATCTCGAGGCTTTTCAATCTCCTTTCCAACAGCAAAGCAGTTTTCCATCAGGCCATGCCCTGCAGATGCACATGGACAAGGACAAGGTGCCTTGTGCAGATCCACACAGCTCAAAGAGGGGGGAATTTCAATGTTTTGGGAATTCAATGTAAAGGGAATTCACCATCAGCCACAGGCACATGCACAGAGCTGGCTCCTTGCTACATTTCTTACAGTTAATATCAATTGATTGCTCATAATCAATTATTGACTGAGTGCTCACAAGAGAAGCAGATGTAAAACCAGTTCAATCTGACACCCAGGGCTTGTTTGACAGGTCTGGCCTGGTGCTTTCTGGTCATTCAGAGGTTTGCTCTGGTATTGCTGAGCACCCTCTCCAGCTACCCTGGGACACCTCAGCTGGGCACTCCCTGCATTCCCCTCCAGTGCAGGAAGCAGAAAATGGATTTCCAGGCTTCCCTTCTTGTCCTAAGTCACCGACTTTGCTTTAAGCTGTTACAAATGACCAAAGCATTCAGGGGAGAGATGGATTGATTTCAGATTTGCATTTCTGTCCTTCCCACCGCAAACTGCTCCTCCAGGAGGAGGTGCCTGGCTCCCACCTCCCCCTTGGAGCTGCTCTTTCCCTGGTGTTGCAACACTGCTGCATTTGATGGCACCTCTGAATGGACTTTTCTAAAGGGAGACAAAACAGAGCACAGCAATGAAATTTCCATTTCAAGCACCATCTCTTTTTTCCCCTCAGCACTTGTTATCTTCAAAGCACTGTACAGAACCACTGAGGAACCCTCCCCACCGCCCTGGGAAGTGTCACCCACCCCTTGGGGCAGGTGAGACAAGTGAGCAGCAGGGAAATGACACAACAGAGCCCCGGTCTGGGATCGTGTCAGGCTGAGCAGGGCTCAAACCTCCGGCTCCCCGTGGGGCCTCTCTCCACTGGAGAGCCTCCTTCTCCACCTCCTTCACCTGGGCAGGAGCATTCAGGGGCTGCTCAGGACCAGAGGAGCCTGCCAACATCTGCCCTTCGGATTGTGCTGGGGCCACAGCACAATCCAGTATCCAGCTCTGGGACTGCTCAGCCCCGCTGCTTTCCCGGGGGTTTCCCAGGGGGACTCTGCACCCTGTGCCCGCCACAGGCACGCCCAGCCCGGGGCTGCCGACAGCTCCCCTCCCTCAGCCGGGGCTGCTCCTGCAGACAGCGCTGTCAGCAAGGTCTCAGCCTGCCTGGCCTCGGCCCAGGGGCTCTTTTGCAGAATTAGCCCGTGTTCCTCCTCTCTCCTGTAACTTAAGCTGTAACTGGCACCTGGATGATTAAACCTGTGTGTTTCCAGACAGAGCTGTGCCTGTGCCTTGTCCTTCAGGCCTGAGATTTCACCACCAAGTGGCACAAGGAAGGCATCTGGGCCTCATGATTATTTTCTTCCTTATCGTTTATTTTGTGTCTGTCACTTTTACCACCTGAGTTCTTTATTCAACCCTTTTCTTCCTCCATTTCTCAGTTCTCTTCCTTGGTTTTTTGTCGCCTTTTTTTCCTTCTTCTCTTTTTACCTCCAGGTTTTCCCAGCAGAAGTGAGGCCTGCAGCTGGCTTGGCTTTGTTTCTTCTTCTTGTTCCCCTTCTCCACAGCCTGCACTTCCAGTCTGAGTGTCTATGGAGCACAAAGTGCCTGCCAAGGGCACCTGGTTGCCCCTTGGGGACTGGCAGAGGGAGCCCAAATGGCTCTTTCCCTGCAGAAAGGACACCTGGGCTCCCCAGGACAGGGCAGCTCCAGCACCAGCCTGGTGACCCAGGAGCAGCTGCAGGGAGAGGCCACGTTCCCAGAGGAGCCAGGTTCCCACAACCACCCACAGCTCCTATCTCCAGGGAAATCATTTCACCCTGCAACACAAACAAACAGCAATAAAAGCTCTCCGAGGGAGTGGTGGGCCTGAGCTGGTGCCTGGCTGTGAAGGGGAGTGTGAGGCCACAGCCCCAGAGCTGCTGGGGGCAGGCAGGGCTGGCCTCGAGCCCGTCCCAGAGGCACAGCCACCCTCGGAGTCCTGGCAGGCTGCAGAGAGGGAAGGCTGGGAGTGATGTCCTCACTCCCACCAGGGGCTCATGTCTAGCAGGAAAGCCAAATGTTGAATCATCTGGTTTCTCAAGATGCCTGCGGGATGGCAACGCTCCTCCCTGTCCAGAGCAAACTCACCGAGACAGGGCCCGCACGAGACCCAGAGAGCAACAGGAGGAAGTCCCTGCTAAGAGCAGGCAGGGCTGGGAGGCAGAAAAGCCACCTCTGCACAGCCAGAAACAGAGCCAGGAGTGAGGGGAGATCTCTCCCACTGCACTCCTCTGCATCACTCCATTATAAATCCTGTTACCTGAACGGCTCCCAGAGGCACCAGCTGCCTCTCCCCTCTGCTCATCAGTCAGCACAGCTCTGCTTTTAAGCCTGGCTGCTATTCTCAGAGCAGCCTCCCAGCTCGTGTTTGCTAAGCTGATGCCTCCTCTGCTCCAAGGAGTGCCATCCCTGCAAATTATTGCAGTAATAAAGCCACTGGCTGTGCCACATTTGCTCTCTGTTATAAAGCACAGCCTTTCGAGTCCAACTCCGTGGGGACAGCACAGAAAGGTGAGGAGCTGTGCAGCGGGAGCCGAGCCCTGATTAAGGAGCAGACACAGCTCTCCCCCTCTCCAGCACTGCAGGTTTAGGTCTTGATTTTCAGCAATCAAATCTTGTTCCCTATTCACTTATTCCCCTCACTCCAAACACACACAGCGTTACCAATCATTCACTTTTCTCTAACACGCTTAAAATTCTTATCTACAAACCCCAGCCCCACGTTTCAGCACTTCCCCACTCGGGGCTCTTTTCTTCCTTTGCAAGGGACTCCTTTCAACGCTGCAGCCTCATTAGGGAGAGCCTGAATCGGCTGCAGCTGGAAGCACCTTGCTGCTCTGGCCCAAATACGCTGTGAGATTTCACTTGAAAGCTTGATCTGAGGGGTTTGATGGGACAGGTGAGCACAGTCTGACACGGCGGGATTGATTCAGCAGTGCAGGGTTCAATGGCAGCTGACTCCAGCTCTGGGCTGTTCAGCCCAAGCAATGTTCTAACCCTGCCCTTTCCTGGTTATTTTAAGGCAGACACACCTGGTAATTGACCTGTAACTGTTCTCTCCACCTTGCCCTGACAAGGTGTGAACGATAATGAATTCATGCCCGGGCTCCCCGGCAGTGTGAAGCAGCACAAGTGGAAGGGGCTTTTGCCAGAGCTGGGCCCGCAGGATTCCTGGGAAGAGAGCAGGATTGCAGCCCGGTTTCCCCACACCGATGTGTCTGCACAGAGCACGGCAGCCCAGGCACCAGGCCCTGCTCCTGTCACTCACTTCATCCCAGCCTCACTGCCCTTCGGGCTCCAGTCGATTTATGGCAACCAGTGACCTGATGTTCCAGCTCCTTGTGCTTTCTGATGCTTATTAAAAGAAAAGCACCAGGTGGAAATTGAGGCCCAGGTAAGGGGGTTGAGCATTTGGACTTCACTTACTGAAGTGCCAGGTGAGAACAGCCCTACTCCTGCTCCTGAACACAGCTCCACTAAAAAGCCTCCTAAACCATTCTGCAGATATGAGAAGCTGCCTCTTTGAGAGAAGAAAAATCCCTTGATAGGATTTGTGTGTAATTAGCTGGTTTATTCATTTAACAGGTCTAATTCAGAGATCAGCTAAGTGTGAAAACTGCAGTGGGCTTCAAATCTGCCACGGTGTGCAACCAGCTCAAAGCAAGACCTGGGGGAAAGGACAAACTTGGGAGAGAGAGGAGGCCCTTGGCCAGTGCTGAGCTGGGGCTGGTAAATTTGGTATTTATAGCAAAGCCCTTCTTAAGAGGAGCCTGACAGAGGAGATAAATCTCCTCAGGAAACAGCTGCCAAGGGCCCAGGGAAGGCTTCCTTGTTCTTCCCACACTACAGCTGAGAATTCTCTTTAAGGTAGCTGGCGACACAGGCCCTGCAGCACCGCTGGCTCTGACAGCCCCACCGTGGCGAACTGGAACACTTAAAACGCTGAAAGAGCCAAAACGGGTTCGTGAAGAGCGGTGCGAGGCCTGGAGCGTCCACCGGGGGGCAGTGCCGGGCCCAGCCCAGCGGACCCCGGGACCGGGCACATCATTAACGGCATCGGAAATTAATTAATTTTCTTCCAACTCTGCCATTGCGGAAAAAACACAACCAGCAAGAACTGACTTAGACATCCTCTCTCTCAGTTGTGTAATAATTTGTTTTTTCCTGTCTGGGAACAGACTGAGGTCACAACTCTGCTGCCTGTGACAGTGCCCACACAGAGTAACAGAGCCACCGTGGGGACAGAGACACCCAAAAACCTCTTGCCAAACCCTGGAAAAAGAGACAAAAGGAGCCTTAAGGTCCCTTCCAACCTAAACCATTCCATGACTCCATAGTGCAAAGGTGGGAATCCCTGCTCCCAGACTCCTCCAAATAACTCCAAGCCACAGACAGTGTTGGGTTGTTTGATGCTTTTATTTATCACATGTAAAAACACTACTATCTCTGTCTGCAGGTACCTCCTGCTGCACTGCAAATCACACAGCTCCAAACGTCGAAGATCAGACAGGCAGAGAAGGGAACTAAAGTGTTTATGCCCAGAATCACAATGTCATGACCCTGAGGGTGTTAAATACACAGAACACCCCCAGGGACTGTTCTACAGAAGCAGCAGAGCATTACAGTTAACGGACCAGAGTTGGTGAAAACACTGGGTGAAGGGATCTAGGGGATAGAGGACCTGCAGACTGGTCTTCTCCTTCAGCTGCCCTTATCTTTCTAGTACAGGTAATTGTGATCTAAGTCAATGACTAGTGCTGAACCAGAACAGGGGGACTCTTCCACACTTAGTTGACACGAGGGTTCCTGAAGTTCCTCCCAGCAAAGCCAGCCTTGCTGCCAAGCTCCTCCTCAATTCTGATGAAGGACAGAGAGCACTGGGTGTCAGCAGCCAGCAGAGAACCCCTGCCCCTAGCACAGCCACAGGCCTCACACTGGGGCACCTGGCCCACCTGGCACTGGGACACCTGGCCCACCTGGCACTGGAGGGACTACAGGGACAAGGCAGCTCCCCCCAGGCCACTGCACAGTGGGGCAGGGCCACAGCTCTGACACAACTCAACCCAAACGTTTGGGATGCTCACCAAGGGACCTGCCTGTCTCATGTCCAGCCTCACAGGATGCTCTGTGTGATGTGGACCTCACCCACCCAGCTCACCCTTAGCCTACAGCCCCTCTGCCAGGGTCAGGCAGGTCCTGCAGCTGCAGGGTCTCTGTATCAGCAGAATGAAAGCCCTTCCCCAGCCCCAGGCTCACCTCAGCAGCTGGTTGTACTTGGCCAGACGCTCAGATCGGCACGGGGCACCAGTTTTGATCTGAGGGGAGATCACAGAGTCAGCAAAGTGCCAAGACAAAACTGTTCAGAGCAACAAGCACCATCACAAGCTCTGTTTAGGCATCAGGCTCCATGTTTACATATGCAACCACAACAGGTCTTGGGAGCAGTAGAGATTGTTCACTTGCTATCAGCTGCAGGACCAGGAAAGCCCAGTACAGCCCCTGGAGCCAGGACCTTTGACATTGCTGGTTAAAGGTGACTTTGCACAAGATAAGGTGTTCCTTCATCATCTCCCATTAACAAATCAGCACCCAGCAAATCTGCACACCTGGAGGCAGTGCAGTGCACCGTGGCTCTGACTTCAGCACCAAATTGTCTCCTCAAGCAAAAAGCCCAACTGCAGCAGCTGCAGAGACCCACCTGGCCAGTGCACAGACCCACGACCAGGTCAGCAATGAAGGTGTCTTCTGTCTCTCCAGAGCGGTGGCTCACCATCACACCCCAGCCGTTGGACTGGGCCAGCTTGCAGCTGCAAGAGAGCGAGAGATGAAGCTCACACCATGCCCTGTGCCCAGCAGCCTTTGCTCAGGAGCTGCTGTCACACACACAGAGCCTGGGAAGTTGTTCATGGCACCCGTGTGACATCAGGACCATGAAGGTACAGCTTTACTTGTCAATGTCCTCTATCAGTTAATAATGCTAATTAATAATTGTTCTCCCTTCAGAGATGGCCCATCAGGGGATTTCTGTTGCCCTAGAGCTGCTCTGTATGTTGACCTCCCCGTTAAAAGCAGCCCCAGCTGGCCAGGCCCGGGGGCAGAACTTACGCCTGCAGGGACTCTGTCACGGAGCCGATCTGGTTGACCTTGAGGAGGAGGCAGTTGCAGGCCTTCTCCTCCACAGCCTTGGCAATTCTCTTTGGGTTGGTCACAGTCAGATCATCACCAACCACCTGGATGTTGACACTGCCAGTGAACTTCTTCCAGGCACCCCAGTCATCCTGGTCAAAGGGGTCTTCAATGGACACCACTGCAGAGGGACACAGCAGCTTCAGGACAATGCCAGCACAAAGGTCTGGTCTGAATGAGTGGCACCTAAGTGCTGCAGGCAAGTGCTACCCACTTCCCAGAACATTCCTAAGACCCCCCAAGAGGGTGGGTAAGGCAGGAGCTCTCCATCTCTCCTGTAAGAGGGGCTGCACCCTAACTCCTTGCCTCAGCAACCAACCCTGACTCAGCACTACCATGTGCTTCTCACTGAGGAGCAACTTACCAGGGTAGTTCTTGACAAAGCCCTTGTACAGGTCAGCCAGCTGGTCAGGGGAGATGTATCTGCTGGGATCATCAGGGGATTTGAAGTCCAGGTCGTACTTCCCATCGCGGTAGAACTCTGAGGCAGCCACGTCCATGCCAATGACCACCTTGTCAGTGTAGCCAGCCTTGGCAATGGCTGTCTTGAGCAGCTCCAGAGCTGCAACACAGAGAGGTGTTCTGAGTGCCTGCCAGCCATCCAAACCCCAAAGCTCTTCATTTCCCAACAGCAGCACAGCCACTTGGCAAAGAATCCCCCGTACCCCTTCAGAAAGCCCAAAGCAAAAGGTTCTTAAATTCTCCCACTTCTGAACTGACTGGAACAAGATATTACTTTAATACTGCTTTTAGCTTGTAATACCCTTGAGACACCATTATGGGATTCCTAATCTCTTCAGGCAGGACTACATGTCATCCCAGAAAGCTTAATGCTGGATGATACCACATCCTCTTTCAGCTTTATGCATGTGGGCAGGAAGCAGTGCCTGCACTCTAATCCCTTTTAGCTCCAGATCAGGTGTTGGCCATGGAAGTGGAGAGCATCCAGACCCTGACAGCAAGGATACACAGCCTGCCTCTGCACAGGAGACCCCTCCTGGCATCTCCCTGTTCTCCATGTGCACATTTACCTGCACAAGAGGGGTCAGAACCACTCAGAAGAAGTCTCTGGATACTGCCCACTGTGCTACTGTTTGGCAGAGTCCCAACCACCCCTGACCTGCAGGGGAGCAGCTGGGATCAGCCAGGCTATTTGCAGCAGGAAGCTTGGATCAAGTTTTTCATTTCTTGTTGGGTTGGTTTTTTGTTTGGGTTTTTTTTGTGTGGGTTTGGTTGTGTTTTGTAAGATGCTAATGTAGCACAAACTGAAAAAGCAGCTGCTGCCAGCAACAGAAATTCCTTGGAATGTAATTGTCATTCAAGGTCATCTTCACTGATGTCTGCAAGGGTACAGACCCAGCAAAGCTGCATGTGACACTGGGACTCGGAAATGACAATTGCTGCTGCTGGCTCAGTGTCTCCAAAACAGGCAGTGCAGCTCACCAATCTCCTCCACAATAACCAACAGCTGAAAGTAAAGAGCAGCTGAACTGAGCTCGTGTTCTACTGCCTTGTTAGCAGAGAAACAGCTCCTCTGGTACAGTTTTTGTAGGAATAGATATTTTGCTTCCCACAGACAAACTGCCTCTCCCACAGGTTCCTCAGCAGAACTGTTTGGCCGTGGAAGCAGCAACTGCCTCAGCTTCCCAGGCAAGCCTCCGTGCCCTCCCACACATGACCAGGCAGAGCACAAACTGTTTTCCCTCTTTGTCTGCAGAAAAACAACTCCACTGATCTCTGACTGTTGACTTCTGGAACACCTGCAGTGCACAGATCACTTTTCAACTGGAAGGGCACAAGATTCCCTTAAGCTGCTACAGAAATGAAAGTAAAGAGGCACCAAAGTGAAAACCATCCTGTCCAACTGCATCAACTGCTGTGCAAGGGAATACCTGCCCACATCAGTAGAGCACATTAGGATGCCTGTCAGGGTGAGAAACAGAGTAAAGAAACAGTAGCAAGTCCTACACCTTTGATCCTATTGATCCTGCTCATCATGTGATACTGGGCAGGCTCAGTTCATTCTCCAGCTATGTTACATCTCCTCCTACTCTTGGCTCATCCTTACCTTCTTTGTTCTCCAGGATGTTGGGGGCAAAGCCACCCTCGTCCCCCACGTTGGTGGCATCCTTGCCATACTTCTCCTTGATGACGTTCTTGAGGTTGTGGTAGACCTCTGCCCCCACACGCATGGCATCCCTGAAGCTCTCAGCCCCCACGGGCAGGATCATGAACTCCTGCATGGCCAGCTTGTTGCCAGCGTGGGAGCCCCCGTTGATCACGTTGAAAGCCTTGCAAGAACC
Source organism: Notiomystis cincta (assembly GCA_013398075.1). Lineage (NCBI taxonomy): Eukaryota > Metazoa > Chordata > Aves > Passeriformes > Notiomystidae > Notiomystis > Notiomystis cincta. The sequence continues at coordinate 16,602 of VZRX01000051.1, forward strand.
AGGGAAAGCCACGTTGGAACGTGTCAGGCAATGTGATAAACAGCATTTGCATTCAGACTCCTCACTCTCCAGAGCCTGATCCAGGGCCACCAGGCTAAAGTCAAGCCAAGGCCACAGCCTGCCCCACCCAGGGACTTACAGGAACTGGGAGGATGACCTCTGGATTTCCAGCAAGGTCAGCGATGTGACGGTACAGGGGGACACCCTTCTCAGCAGCACCAGCTTTGCACACAGCCAGAGACACACCCAGGATGGCATTAGCACCAAATTTGGCTGAAATAGGAAGAAATTGTTTAGAGAAGTGTCTTTATGAAGAGGCTCAGCAATACCAGCCCACGGTTTGAATCATGGCAGTGCACAGCACAGGCCATACACTGGCTGTTGGTCCTGGTAAACTGGAATTCTATTGACCCATCTTCATCTTTTCACCCCTAGTGCAACACAAAGCCCACTCACATTTGTTCTCTGTCCCATCCATTTCCAGCATCAGTTTGTCAATCTTTTCTTGCTCCACAACGTTGACATTCTGCAGAGAGAAGCAACCAACACATTGTTTGACACCAAACACAGGTCCACAAACTCTCACCTACCCACCACTGACACTCCTGGCAGGCACCAACACTTGTTCAAGGGTAACGACCAAGAGTTCACCAGACAATTCCTGTTGTTACCACACAGCAGCAGCTTCTGGGCACTTGCAGCAGCCCAAGGCTGCCAGCCTAGCTGGATGTGCCATCACCTTACCTACAACACTTGGGTTTGCACCAGCCCTCCTGGTAGGGCTCAGTGCCCAGAAAGCACACAGCAATCTCATTCGAGCAGACTTTGCTAGATAACCTCAGATTCCCTTCCAAGTTACCCTGCTTGGATAAAATCCAGCCCCTCCTCATCATCACTCAGCCACTCTTTGGAGCATAAATCAGCTTGTATCCTAGCTGCACACCACTGCAGCTCCCAGGGGCTGAGGTGTTTCTGCACACTACACCAGCAGGCTGCTGGAGAATGTTTCATTACGTGTTAGATACACACTCATTAAGTAAATTAAGGAAAATCACTGCTGTAGTCAGTTTGTCCACATGCACTCCAATACACAGACTGACACCCCCAGGTCACACACCACCAGAAGATGGTTTGGACACTGCCTGGCTGTAGGAGATGTTAAGAGAAGACAGATTGCTCCTACCTTGCTAATCAGTGCAGGTGCAATCGTTTTATTGACGTGCTCAACAGCTTTTGAGACACCTGGAAGGAACAAGCAAATCAGACACTGGTCAACACACAGGTTATGCAGGGATTAGTAGGGGATCTCAGGAACATCCAGGAATACCACCTCATGCTACTCCAGCCCCAGTCCAACCTGAGCTTACAGCCAGGTCTGAGCACTGAGAGGCCCCTGGCTGGACTGGGAGGTGCATGAAGGATGCATTGGCTAGGAACTGTCCAGGAATGCCAGGTTAGTCTGCCAGGTCATGCACTGGAGAGACTCATCCAAGTGCCAGGGCTGCACTGGGAGCACATCCATTACCTGTGTGCACAGTGCTGTGGCCAGGAACTCGTTAACATATTTAACAGCTCTGGAGACACCTGACAGAAGCGAAAGGGACACCAGAATCAAGGCACAGGTGGAGACTCACAGCCAACCCCACAGGTGTGAGAGAGGACACAAATGGGCAGCAGGAGTGTGGTACTGAGCACTGGGCTGCAGACAACAGGCTCCAAGGGCAGAGGGAGCTGTGCAAGGCTCTGTGGGGCCTTTCCACACAGCTCTCCATAACTCTGCATCACCACTGGGGGCCTGAACAACAGGATGGGCTCTCCTATCAACTCACAGAATCCAGGAGTAAGGGCAAGGAAAAGGTTTCCCCAGAAGTTACAAATGCAGCAGCTCAGGCACCTCACTACCTGGCACTATTTTGTAATACTGCTACAGCATCACCTTAGCACAGGTTTTACTGTGCAGTGTTTAAAGACTTCCAAAAACCTAGAATGATGAATGCTAATTGACTGCATCCTAAACCACATTAATTGCTTTTTCAAATGTTCTGAGTCTGCAGATCTCTATTACAAAAGGCCCACTAGCTATCTGCAACTCACCCCATTTGATGATTATTTTTTCGTAACTCATGTTATTTCCCAGCTGACAAAGCCCTTCAGCTGCCACAGCCTGTTAACTACAGTCTAATTAAATGCCATTAAGAACTGCCCATAGGATCAGACTTAACAGGTCTAAGCACACACACATTTAGCACAGTGAGGTAAATACACATTTACTCTTCTCAAGAAAGTGCCCTGGGTAAGCAGTGTAAGATCCTCAGGTTTTTGGGGTATTCAGTCACCCAGGAGTTAATTCTCTGTTAAGGTATTAAGACCATGAATCTTCTAAGACAAGGCTCTCCAAATTCAATTCAGGAGCTATCCACTTTAACTGCTCTTTCTTAATCAGCAAAAAGTATTTCTGACTGGCAGGAAAGTTTGAAAAGAATTCTCTCTCCCAGCCAAAAGTCAAGATGATTGTTTGCACTTCAAAGGCATCACCAATGCTGCTTTTAGAGTAGCAAGTTAAGAAGGAGCTCTGCCTGTCCATCTCTCAGAATAATCACCAGTACTTCTGAGATGTTTATTGGGTAATGACATCCTGTTTGCAGCTCTTCATTCTCACCCATACTGGTTCCCAAGCCAGCCTGGTGACTGCTGGGTTTAGTACCTCAACAAACAAAAGTCAGAGTGGCTGTAGCTGTTGTGAGGTCTGAAATGGAGGCACCTTCCAGGACAACCAGTGCAGAGCTGCACATTGACAGTGGGGAGCAGCTGGCAGAGAACCTCAGGTTCAGGACTCAACATGTTGGGATCTACGGAGCCTACAGAGTCAGAGCTGACAGACTTAAGGGTTCTGAAAAGACCTTGTGACTAAGTGCAGGATGACCAAGGCTTTTGGAGCTGGCACTTTAGGTGTCCTTACAACACTGGTAAAGCACTCTGCACTCTGCCACACACCACCACACAGGGCAAGAGGAGCAAAGTACACCAGGAGGCATTGTACCAGAGACATTGTCACCTGGCTGGCTGTGCCAGCTCTGCACACCCACCTGGGCAGGTGCCCTGCACCACGAGGCAGCTGCACTGCTGGAGGCAGAGTCACGCCCAGGAAACCAACCCAGCCACATCTGCTGTGCCTCTGCCCCAGCTCACCTGAGACACACACTGCCCATCCCCACTGCCCCTGCTCAGCTGCCAGGCCCTGTGCAGAACACACAGTGGCACAGGAGCCCAGCACATGCAGTGACAGCCCTGTCACAGGACCCTCTGGCTGCCCAGGTCCAGGTTTACCTTTGCCCATGTAGCGTGTCTTGTCATTGTCACGAAGCTCCAGAGCTTCATAGATTCCAGTTGAGGCACCACTGGGAACAGCAGCTCTGAACAGACCTGTTCACAACAGGAAAAAACACCTTGGCACATTCAAACCACAGAACACCCTCCACCCAGACACCATCCCAGCCTGCCACACACTTCCAGCCCTGGAGGTGGGAGCAGCAATCTCCAAACCACACCTCTGCTCACACACACACTGGTCCTACAAGGGCTGTCTGCTCATTTACAGCATCACCAATTATCAGCATCTCCCTCACACTGAGCAACAGCAAACTGACTCCTCTTCCACTGAGCATTTCAAGAGTTAAGGAAGGCACCCATTCCTCTTCCAAAAAGCTAGATTTGCTGGATCTACTTTTGAGCTCAATCAAGACAAGCTCTTAAATTCCTCTAGGATATGGCATAAAAGGGACAATTAGGAGACCTATTTTGTTAATAGGAGCTCAGCTCTTCTGACAACAGCAGAGCCACCCAGACAGCCCATTCCTTCAGCCAAGGATGCTGAACTTGGAGCAAATCTGCACATTGGAGCCTGCTCTGCCTGGGGTTCAAGATGCCAACTTCAGCCTCCAGTCTTTCCCTTATCCCACTAAATCAAAGAGCTTAGTGGGGGCAGTCTCATTAAATGACTGCATTAATCTTTTGAGGCAGAAAGATCAGCTCTTTAGTCAGTGTGTTACAGCCATTGTGTTTGCTCATTCCACCAAACCACATTGGTATGAGTTTGCACAATGCCTTTGTCAGATCCTATCAGATGTGGGATGAACAAATAACAAACCAAGGGAAAGTCCTACAATAATTAAAAATATAAGATGTTACATGTGAAAGCCCAATTAGACAAGTTCTTTAGTCATGCCTGAGTACTTAGGCAGAGAAGTAACCATTACCCAAAATTCAAGTGTGCAGCAGAAGATTGTGTCATTACAGAAAGCCACTGCAGACAAATGAAGAATTAAACTTCCAGTGTACTCATACAGAGTTTGGGAAACGATGACAACTGAGGCCATTAGCAGCTGCCTGAGGACAGGAACAAAGGCCTTGACTCTGAGTTTCCAAGTGCTATCCCAGTTTATGCTGAGGCAAGAGATGGAGGGCAGGCTTGGAACAGCTCTCACCCAGTTTAGGCTGTAAGAAGCAGCACCCTTCAAAAAAACCCTGCACTGCCCAGGCCAGGAACTTGAGCTCAGCAAACTCATCCAACAGAATGAGGCAGATGCTTTTCCTGCAAGTCTCACAGCAAGTTCCAACAAGTTTTATGTAAGGAGGAAAAGGTAAGCACAGTCCCACTGCTGGAACAGGCCAGTTGGTACACCTCTGGCTGCCTCGAGTTCTGCCAGGTCCAAGAGAGGATGAAGGCCTGCAGCTGAGGACTCACCTTTGTTGGTGTAGAGGTCTACCTCAACAGTGGGATTCCCACGGGAGTCAAAGATCTCACGGGCATGGATCTTGGTAATAGACATCTTTAGTACCTGAAAAGAGGTTAGAATTACTCATGGGATAGTCTGGGCTGGAAGGGACCATAAACCCATCCCAGCCCCTGCCATGGGCAGGGACACCTTCCACCAGACCAGGGTGCCCCAAGCCCCATCCAATCTGGCCCAGAACATTCTCAGGGATGGGGCAGCCACAGCTTCTCTGGGCAAGCTCTTCCAGTGTCCCATGACTTTTACTATACAAAAAATCACTTCCATATGAGCAAGGGACAATCTCTTTTGATGTTTCCAAGTGACCTTGCTGCAGTATCATGAGACCCTAGAGAGAACAGCAGGAAGAGATGACAAATGCAAGCTCTTGGCAGACAGCAAACTTCTCTAGACAAATTGAATGGAAAATGGAAGCTTCAGCATCTCTCATCTAGGAATCTAATAATTAATATTATACATGACTTTCTGGTGTAAGGTCAGTCTCCTCATAGTTCTAAGGAAAAGAACCCACTTTAAAAGTGGCAATTCTCAAGTCCTCAAGCTTCTGGGTAGGCTCTGCAGTCACCAGCTGAGCTGGGGCAACCATCATGCTGCAGGTGAGCCCATCACCAGCACACCCTTCCCACCACAAGTGCCACACAGGCTGCTGCTGCACTCCCTGACTGCTGGTACTCCCCCAAGGCAGCTGTGCTTGACCTGGCTGCAGGCACAGCCAGCAGCACCCAGCTCGCAGCAGACCTGCCCCAGTAGTCTCACCCCAGCTGGGAAGAGCAGTCCAAAAGCAGAAGTCTTGTTTCCAGAGAGATCTAAAGGAATGTCACCTCACCGTGTCAGAGCAGGGAAGAGATCCCAAAACAGCAAATCTCTGCTATCAGTTAAGAGCTCTTTTTGCTAAGAGACCAATGTTTGATAGATCTCAGTATGCACAGTGCTCTTAGCATGCAGAGCAGCTGCTGAGAGCCAAACGGAACCAATGACAAAATAGAAGCAGTCACAGCTCTCATTAAAAGCCTCCATTAACAGCTACACCCTGTTGAGCATTTACAGGAATAGTTTTTTCTCTTAACTTTTCCTCTTAGAAGGAATAAAAATCCTCCAAGTCTTTTGAGTACTTCCTTTTCCCCTTCTCACATTTGCCCACTTGAGAAAAGTGTAGCAAGGGAGTTCTTACGTAAGCCCAGCTACATTTTAAAAATCCAGTCATACACATGCATGCAAGCCATCGACTGGCACCAAACCCAGCCCATCTGCACGGAAGAAAGCTCAGCCTCAGAGGCAGAACTATCTGGAAGCTGTTTTTTTGGCAAGCCAATGTGGGTGGCAACCCTGTTTACAGAAATGGTCATGAATCCTTCCACAGTTAGTGCAAAGTTAAAAAAACATGACCTTAGAAATGCTGCTGCTGGTTCACAGTCTGTGAGGGGGTAGTTGCACACACTCATTCCTCCTCCACAGCAAACTCTGTCCTCCCCAGGTCAAAAGCACAGGCAGCCATTTGCTTTCCCTTTGGCTTTCAAGTGTCCCTTCCAGCTGTCCTGCCCCTGCAGGTTGTCTAAGATTTCAGCCAGACCCCCACACTGACACATGATATGACTAAAATATGAAACAAGACAACTTCTTCAAGCTGACCTTCATGCTGCCACTACTTGCTTCAAACAGTGAACAAGCTCGAAATAAATCCCTGCACTCTCCCCTTATCAGTCCCACCCACGTAACATTTAGCTCTCTGCAGATGCATTGAACAGGGGCTAATAAAAGAATCCCCATTTATCCAAAAAGGGCTTCCAGAGTTTATTAGGCTGGCACCTGCTGAACCACACTTTCATTTTCAGAACCACGGCTTTGCCACACAACTTGAGGTGCCTCGTTCTTTGAAAGCCCAGCCAGCTCACAGGAGCTCTCAGTGCAGTGCCAGAGCTGATTGTTGACCTTCACAAGGAGGCACTTCAGGAATACACTGCAAGAGCTTCCATTGGGAATGTCTGCCAGGTCACACATGACTCCAGCATCCCTGACCAAGGACCAGAAGTCCCTCCCTTTTCTGCATAAAGAGGCATTTCACAGCACTGCATCACCCCAGAAACTCTTGATGCTTCCTTTTTGCTCCTTTTGCAAACTCCCCACTCCTGTGTTCAAGAAACCATTTTCCCACTGAGCTGTGGGGTAAAACTGGTGCTGTTTAGCTCCCCACGAGCTCAGCAGGATGTATTTGCCTCAATCAATTCACTCAACTCATCTAGAACAAGGGTCAGCCCGTGCCCAGGTTTAACCATGGAAATGCTGACTGGAGGCAGGGGAGGTCACAGCAGCAGTGTCTGCTCAGACCTTTGTCCTCTGCCAAACACGCAATTACCTCGGTGGTATTTAACGAGCACACTGCCTTAAAGCCCTTTCTGCAGTATAATCTGCTGACAAGGTCACTGTCTCCCTTCAGGGGAGAAGCCACACGCTGCAGCTCGCCTCGCCTGGCCTGCCCAGCAGCACCTGTGAATGAGCACCTACTCCAAGGGTAACTTACAACCCCCTGCCAGCCCGGAGCACTTGCTTCACTACCAGCTCAAGTCTAAGAAATCACCACTTATTCCTCATCTGACTCCATACCCTGCAAAGGGAATGCAGAACCCTCAATTGGCAATTACTCCAATTGAAAATGATTCCCAAAGTTGTTTTTTTTATAGCCAACCCTACCACCAAAACCTGTCCCTGTGAGCTATTTTGCAGCCCCACATCTCTAAAATCAATACAGGGTTAAGGCTGGGCACTGCAAGCATCTGAATGGAGATTTAAAAAGCAACACTAAAGTTTAGCCATCGAAATAACTGCCCTAGTGAGTGTCTTATTACAGGCCTGCCACATTTATCAGTGGAAGCCTCTCTTGACACGTAAACGTCCTTATGACCCTAACTCTCATACCACCAGGGCTCTGAAAAAAGCTGAGACCTTTGAGTGCACTCCACCAGATCCCAACATATCAATTCCACTGCCAAAGCATTCCTAGAAACTGGATAAATGTGCACATTCCAACCCTGCTCCTTTGCACTCCACGGGGTATTAATTCACCTCTACCTCTGCAACATGATCCAACGGGTTCTAAAGGATGCCTGGCAGGGAGCGAATCACAGACACGTCCAACCACTTTCTCTCCCGGTGTTTAGTAAGATGGAGGCCTGAAACTGCGCTGGCTCAGCCCGTGGGTTTGGATGACAAACCTCAGTGCTTCCTGCCAGGCTCAGAGAGCCACGGCCCTACCCTGTGACTCAGCAGGCAAGTAACGGAGCAGGGGAAAGCCCAGGATCCTCTCCGGCAGCCCTGCACGAGGCAAGAAGGTTAACAGGCACCTCTTTACCCACTCCCCAACAATCCAGGGATGCGCTGCCAGGGGCTGCTCCCCACCAGCACTGCCCTGGGATAACCTGCGCTTAATTACCCACTAGGAGCCCTCAGGCACAGGCTGGAGTGCCACAAGCGTTAAATATCTGAGATGGGAAGCTGAAGGACGTCCCCTAAAGAGGGGAAGGTCCAAATCACCACGCGCAATCCGAGAGCGACTGTTAATGATTAAGCGAGAGGTTAAACCCTGCTCTTAAGGATGCCTTGATACATCATATTCCCCTGATTTCGGCCTCGCCTTGACCCATCGTACCCCCCGTTTTTAACCCCCACCCCCGCACACTGCCGGGGCCCAGGCGGGATCGCACAGCGGCCTGCCTGCAGCCCCCGCGGAACACGGAGCTGGGGCCCCGCCGCCGCGACGCGGCGAAGGGAAGCGGCGGCCCCGTGCCGCGGGCGGCTCCGCGAGAGGCGCTGCGGCGGCGCACTCACCGCTGTGCCG